>JBBGZY010001383.1:2005000-2395000 GCA_037952925.1 Lithobates clamitans
GGTGGCTGGGCCCAGTAGGAGCCTCACCCAATCCCAAGTGCCTCCCCTCCACCTTCCCAAAAAAAGGGCCAGGAAGGGGATGGTCACACAGGACGCGTCCCTGCGCCTCATGCAACAGGCCACCCGTTTTTTAACAAGCCCCCCCGAAGCGGAAGAAGCCTATGGCTGCTACTTAGCCAGCAGGCTTCTTCAGATGGATTGGGAGCAGCGCCTCATTTGTGAGCGCCTATTTGGGGAAACAATCCATAAGGGGCTGCAGGGCACGCTAACCAAAAACACCCAACTACATGAGGCAGCCCCCCCCCCTCCTCCTCCTCCTCCTCCTCCTCCTCCTCCTGCCACAACTGAAACACCAGAGCCACAGCCTCAAAAGAAGGCTACAGGGAAGGCTACAGGGAAGGCTGCAGGGAAGGCTGCAGGGAAGGCTGCAGGGCAGCGTGGAGGAAAGGCTGCAGGGAAGAGAAGAAAGTGATGACCTGGGTTCAGTCTGGTCTGACAGAAGACGCAGGCTGTTGTAGTACCACAGTCTGGGGACATCTAGATCATCTGCTGGTGCTGTTGATCTCTGGGATTCTTGGACCAGATTGTGCTCCCTCTTATATGGACTCCTCAAGATCCCAATTTTCTTGTACACCGACTTTTTCCAGCGTTGACTTCCTCTTTATTTTATTTTGACCATGAATAAATGGATCTTTTTTGAGTTTAGCAAAAGACTTTTATGTGTTTTCTTTTAAATCATTGATTTTACACACAATGTTAAATTAACAAGGGACAACAATCTCATTGAGTTTTAAAAAAACACACCAAAAATACATTACTAATGTTAAGAATGTTCAAGTGGTAAGTCTTGAAAAAAAAATATATACATAAACAAAAACGGTGCTTTGGGTTAACTTTATCTAAAAATTAAAAAATAATCACTAGAAAAAAAAAAAAAAAGAATAATGGGTTCTTTGTGGTAACTTTACAAACCTAAAAAAAAAAAAAAAAAAAAAGGGAAAAAGTATTATTAGTATGGAAACATTGTTTATAAAAAGCATACTATATCATTCATGAGATCAAAGAGAAAAAGAATTCAGAAATCAGTTTGGGAGAACTCTGATTATGAACAGCAAAACACCTTCGTTCTTTAGAGCATTCGTAAAGAAGAAATAAAATGCGCTGCATTCAACGATCACAGATTTTGCAGCGTGATGAATGTGCTACCTACAATACGAACACTAGTTTTACTAGACCGAGTGCTTCCGTTTAGTTTTTGCTTATGAGCATGCGTCGTTTTTTTGTCCGTAGGACTAGCATACAGACGAGCGGACTTCGGGGTCCGTCGTAGTTACGACGTAAAGATTTGAAGCATGTTTCAAATCTAAAGTACGTCGGATTTGAGGCTAAAAAAGTACGTTGAAAGTCCGAAGCAGCCCACACACGATCGGATTACCAGCCAGCTTTAGTCCGTCAGCGTCCGTTGGACTTTTGTAGACGAAAAGTCCGACCGTGTGTACGCGGCATTAGAGTCTGCAAAATACTTGAGTGGACATTCACCTGTCCAGCAGAACAACAACCCTAAACATACAGCCAGAGCTACAAGGGAATGGTTTAGATCAAAGCATATTATGTGTTAGAATGGCCCAGTAAAAGTCCAGACCTAAGTACAATTGAGAATCTGTGGCAATTGAAAATTGCTGTTCACAGACGCTCTCCATCCAGTCTGACAGAGCTTGAGCTATTTTGCATAAAAGAATGGGCAAAAATTTCACTCTCTAGATGTGCAAAGCTGGTAGAGAAAAATTGTAACAGCGAGCGGGGGGGGGGGGGGGGGGTCTTTGAGTTGGGGGTGTGGGGTGATCCACGCTCGCTCTCAGATTGGGGAGGTGCGGGAGCTGGTCTGTTGGTAACATGTATCATGTTTTGAAAGGTAAACTTATTCTTTAGAGAGCACAGGAAAGCTAAATGAGAAAAACATGCATTTTTGTTTATATCCTAAAAATATGCCAAATGTAGCCCGTTTGTAGTTCCAGGGAAATGTACTAAATGTGGAATAGACAGAACTTGGCGCAGACGCACATAGCAACCAATCAGCATCAATCTTCACTTGGTTCAGTTAAGATTTGAAATTAAAAGATAAAAGCTGCAGCTCCAAATTTTGTTTGTTCCAGTTTTAGTAAATTTGCTCATTAATGTGCAGCCCCGGAGCCTCAGCAGTCAGTATTTTCCCGACCTGGGGGCTTTCTAAGGCTTTTGCTTGTTAAAAGGTTTGGTTTGTTTTTTAGACACGTTTATTTTACATTTCTTTGCTATACTTTCTCTTTTTATGTACTTTTTCTGTGACATTTACAATGAATCTTGCTGTAGGAAATTTTAAGAGGGCTGCAGGGAGGAAAAATGTAGGGAAAAAGATTTCTAAATGGGATGTACTGGAAAGGGTCTAGTGAAGTCTCCTACAGCATGTGTTTAACTACCCCTAGTGGCTTTCTGAGGTTTGACCATCTCCTGTAGCAGGAACCCATTTTCTAATCATTCCTGTATCATAACATTTCAGGGTGTTCCCCTTTTCTTTGTCCAAGCAGTACAGTGGTTGGCGTTGCATTAATACACTTACATTGACCTGTTGCATGTCTGCAGTCTCTTCTTGCCTCCAGTAGTACATCTGCAGTCTGAGCACCTCATGTCGCATGTCTGTGGTCTCTGCCTTTCTCCAGTAGTACTATACAGATACAGCTGCAGTCTATGACCACCTCCTGTAGAATTTCTGCAAACTTTGAACTTGTTTGTAGTACAGCGAGAAAAATAATTGTTTAATTCCCCTGCAGATTTTGTAAGTTTGCCCACTTACAAAGAAATTAAGGGTCTATAATTTTTTATCTTAGGTGTATTTTAAATGATAGAGACAGAATATCAACCAAAAATCCAGAAAAAAACACACAATACAAATGTTATAAATTGAGTTTTAGTTCAGTGAGCAAAATAACCAAAACATTACTTAGTACTTGGTGGAGAAACCCTTGTTGGCAAGCACAGAGGAAAGACGTTTCTTGTAGTAGGTTACCAGGTTTGCACTCATCTCAGGAGGGATTTTGGTCCACTCTTTTTTACAGATCTTTTCTAAATCCTTTAGGTTTCTTGGCTGTCGCTTGGCAACTCTAAGTTTCAGCTCTCTCCATAAATCTTCTATAGGATTAAGGTCTGGAGGCTGACTAGAACACTCCATGACCTTAATGTGCTTCTTCTTGAGCCACTCCTTTGATGCCTTGGTGATATGTTGTGGGTCATTGTCGTGCTGAAAGACCCATCCATGACCCATCTTCAGTGTTCTGGCTGAGGGAAGAAGGTTCTTATCCAAAATTTTACAATACATCGCCCCATCCGTTGGCCCCTCAATGCGGCAAAGTCGGTCTGTACCTTTAGCAGAAAAACAACCCCAAAGCATAATGTTTTCACCTCTGTGCTTGGCTGTAGGAATGGTGTTCTTAGGGTCATTTTTCTTCCTCCAAACACAGCGAGTCCCCCCTCAAGAAGGCACATGTACAGCCATGCAAATGAACATCTAAATGATTCAGAGAAGGATTGGGAGAAAGTGCTGTGGTCAGATGAGACCAAAATTTAGCTCTTTAGCTCATTATTTGACTCGCCGTGTTTGGCGGAAGAAAAATGCTGGCTATGACCCTAAGAACACCATCCCTACAGTCAAGCACAGAAGTGGAAACATGACTCTTTGGGGCTGTTTCTCTGCTAAAGGTACAGGCTGACTTTGCCGCATTGAGGGGCCAATGGACAGGGCCATGTATTATAAAATCTTGGATGAGAACCTTTTTCCCTCAGCCAGAACACTGAAGATGGGTTGTGGATGGTTCTTACAGCAGGACAATGACCCTGGAGATAGTGAAAAACAGGAACCCTCAGCAATGGCAAAATAACTCTGAGTTACAGAATATTGATCAGTAGATAAGCTTTCTTCATTGACCAAGTCCTTTGCACAGAGTGTCTAGGACTCCTCCCCAGCCCGAAAGGCTGGTATCTGTCATGACAGACTTCCAGACCGGTGGGAGGAAGGATTTCTTTAACTTCAGGGCTGGGCTTATAGACCACCATGCCACAGTTAGCCTAGTTTTGGGGGTCAGGCGTATACAATGACCAGAATTTGAACCTTCTTGTCCCACACTGCCAGACTGTTGAGTTGAAAAGATCTGGTGTGAAATTGGGCATATGGATCTGTTTTGAAAGAGGTGACCATCAAGTCCAAGCTCCTAGGCAAAAGAGAAGAGTAATTTGGCTCCTGAACTGTAGTATCCAAACATGGGAGCGGAGAGTTTGGAGCTCAAAGAAGTATTAAGGGGAAGGCATAGCTACTCTGAGTCAATGAGTCAACTCCCTCAGTAGGAACGAAATAAAATAAAAAGAGTGGTGCTAAATCAGACAACATTAAAATAATCAATGACATACTATATAAAAAAATATATAAACACATCGGATGTAATAATAGTGAATATAAAAAGTCCAGAGCCAGAATAAAATAGTGAACACAAATAAAGTTCTTATTGGTGAAATAAAGTGCTTTCAGGAAAAATCCCAGTGTCAGCGATCATAATCCAGTGCTAGATCCAAAGACACAAATACACTCCACCACCATGTGCAATGGCCGCTCACCTCCAGTCCAAAGGACAATAAGCATCAAACTGCTGGAGCGATTGTCACTCCTGACACTGCTAGGAGGACGCAGGAAACAGGAAGAGAAGCTTCAGAAAATTAGATAAAAAATGAGATCTTCAGAAAACCGAGACAAACAGTGCTGCTGTCTGTTGTGCCTCCTGTGATCATTCTTCCAGAGTGGGGGCACTCTAATACAGGTGGTGTGATATTGGCCAAGACCAACTAAAAACAGAGGGGGAAAAAGGTCAGGGAAACGAAAACTGAAGCAGACACCACATCCAATGATTGTTTTTTTTTCCTTATTTCATGTGCGATGATCTGTGATGGATTACACCATATGGAGATCGCTCCAACAGTTTGGATGCTTATTGTCCTCTGGACAGGAGGTGATCAGCCATTGCACATGGTGGTGGAGTGTATTTGTGTCTTTGGATCAAGCACTGAATTATGATCGCTGACACTGGTATTTTTTTCTTGAAGCACTTTCTTCACCAATAAGAACTTTATTTGTGTTCACTATTTCATTTTGGCACTGGAATTTTTATTTTAGTTCACGTTTGCAATGGTGTAGTGACACTTTAGGAGTTGGCAGCTTTTTCAGTTTTTTTTTTTTTTTGTAATTTCACACTTTGAGTAGCACACAAGTCTTTTTGTAAATTTCCCTCAGTAGGAAGTCATCCAGGTATCCCACTAAGGGAATATCTCGAGATTGAAGCTGGGCAACTAAAAGGATGACTTTGACCCCTTGAGGAAGAAACTGCACCAGAACAGTGTGGAGGTCCGCTAGTCTTTGCAGGAAAGTTGGCAGGTTTGACAACCTGAAGCAGAGCAGAGGCAGAGTTTGAAATTCTAAATTGTAGACCCTGGATACCATATTTTGGACTCATTCCTGAAATGTCCTGCTACCAGGTGGCAGCAAAGGCCAAAAGACAAGCCCTCACTCTGACAAGCTGGGGCATCCTCTCGTTGTGAGGACTTGCTTGTGGGTTTGGAGGATTTGGAATTTCAAGATTTACAGCGGATTTGTCTTGGAGGCCTGGAAGAAACAAAAGAAATTCTACTCAGCTTTAAGGATAGAGGGTTTTAAAGACGAATGCCCCGTACACACGATCGGATATTTCGACAACAAAATCCATGTTTTTTTTCTGACGGATTTTGGCTCAAACTTGTCTTGCATACACACGGTCACACAAAGTTGGTCGGAAATTCCGAACGTCAAGAGTGCGGTGATGTACAACACGTACGACGAGCCGAGAAAAATGAAGTTCAATAGCCAGTGCTGCTCTTCTGCTTGATTCCGAGCATGCGTGGCACTTTGTGCATCGGAATTGTGTATACACGATTGGAATATACGCAAACAGATTTTGTTGTCGGAAAATTTGAGAACCAGATCTCAAATTTTGTGACGGAAATTCAGATGGAAACTGTCCAATGGAGCCTACACACAGTTGGAATTTCCGACAAAAGGCTCCCTTCAAACATTTTCCGTTGGAAAATCCGACCGTGTGTACGGGGCATTAGTCTTCATATGTTGGGGCGAAAGGGTGCTCTTGATAAAGTTAAGGGATTCACCAAATAGTTGTTCTGCGCCAAAAAGTTTCAATAGGCGTTTCTTACCCTGCTGTTCCTTACACCAACATTTGGGCCAAAGGGTTCTTTGCATGTGTACCAAATTAGGCCTTTTTCTGGATATTAGGCAAATATCCACTGACCCATTAACACATATGAATAGGGCCACAGGCAGGAGCTCTTATTTGCTGGTGAACCAAGAGATCTGTGAGGATATCTCAGGATCCTAAGACATTTCTTTGGACCAGACACCTAAGGCTGACAGATGGACATGGCAACAATTGCAGATTGCAGGGCAGTGCTTGTGAGTTAGAATAAGGCCTTACAAGGGGCTTCTAGCCTTTTAGCCACAGGGTCTTTAAACACTGGGATGTCCTCTACAGTATCTAGGGATTTAGGATGCTCCCTGCTGAATTACCCGGTCACCTGCCATTTTGTAACCATGTTAGCCATTTTATAAAATATGACTACGATTTCAAAAATGCTTATACATATAATAGAGGTATATGCCTGGGCTTGGCTAAAACTTGGCAAACATGTATTTGAAATATAAATAGCACTATGTTATTATCTTATGACTACCTGGAGGTCTTCAAAAAAGGGTGGGCTCAGGGCGCAGGTGTGGTTATTGGTTGAATTGTTTGTGGCCCCCCCATAACCATCAGCCGCCACTGGGTATGTCTACAGAGATAAGGGGAATTTTCCAGAGACGTCAAGAATGTGGAAATTATGTAAACTCATGCTTTGGGATATATTGGACCTCTTTGCTACTGCAGGAACATGTTGTATAATCAATATGATGACCAATAATGTTATTCTTGCTTGTTTTCTTGATTGCAGAGTACATAAAAGATATATGGTCTTGGGGTGGTCGTTTTATTTACTGACCCCATACATGTGTACAGCGTATGTCAAAATAACCCTTTTATCCAATATGGAGCTACTCACAGATGCATTGCTGCTTTTTATTGCAATATCCTTATTTGACAGGAGCAGTCATTATTGTTAAGAAATTAAATAGCCAAATCCACTACAGGGACAGCCCACTTTTTAAAGACCCTTTCCTCAAAAATATATTGCTGGGCAAAGCACTCGGAAGAAGTACAGATTTTTTCTGGATTAGGAAAGTCACTATATAAAATGGCTTGCAATAACCAGTGTACAGGTAAGGTTTTAACAGGTTGGGGACTCACACATGCTGGTAATCTTGGGTATGGCCGATGCAGGTTGTTCCAAATCTAGGCACGCGTGCACTGCATCAGTAAGGACTGAAATGTTATGCTAAAGTTTTGGAGTTATGCCAGCAGACTGAAACTCTTCATGTAGCAATTCACCAAACAAGGACAGCGTACAAACCTCATCATCCTCAGCTGACTGTGCAAAAGAAGCTACAGAGAAACCAGAGTCTTACTCGAGCAAAGGGCAAGGAGGCTCACTTACGGCCCCTGTGTTCTGAGTCTGCTAACATGGCTACTAGATAATACAGAGGAGTCACTCTTGAAGTAGTTAAGGAGGACTCTTGAGGAGTGTTTTGACCCAGGCAGGGTACATTGGTGTAGGTTATCTGTGTCATGTCCTTTTGGGTGTATACTGCAAACCCCTACAGAACTATTAATAGATTGTAGGCTGGCAAGGCCAGCAGGATTGCTGCCCTTGTGCCTATAATCTGCCATACTAAAGTATTCAAGAGAGGAATTTTCCACAAGAGATACTCAAAAAAAACTCTGCAGGAGTAGGAAGGGGTAATGCCTAATGTGACAGTGTCACCATATGGCAGCAGGCAGCCCAGGAGAACATCCCGAAGGATTGTGGTGTGGGTGTGTGGTTGGGAAGCCTGAGAAGATCCCTGTTTGCTCTGTAAAATATTGCATGCCTGCACTGTATGACAACACACTTTAGGAGACCGACAGGTTGTAATTCATACTGAGCACAAATGGCATGCTGCAAGCCATATCCAGATAGCCCTCTCATTACAAAACTCCCAAAGGAGTCTTCATGAACAGGGTTCTACCAGACAGATGCACCATGGCCCTGGACCTGTAAATCACTCTGTGGCTAATTTACATGTTAAACCAAGGTTGTCTGGGAGAGCACCTCAGTAGAGCCCAGTGCTCTCAGAACATATTAGAGGTTCAGCCCCACTTATGCCTCATAGCGTGGTCTGAGGATCGCCCAAACCAGAGAGATGCAAAGTGAGCCCCACTGGCTCTGAAGAAACTAAAGAAGTCTTGCTTGAGAAAAAAAAAAAAGAATTTTGATAAAAAGCAGAAAAAAGGAGATCCAGAGATCTGGGCAACAGGCATAATATGGGACTTTACCTGTTAAAGAAGAGTCTGACTATTGCTTCTTTCAGGTTATCGTACTTTGTTTTATTTTTGTATGTTGTCTTTTTTGCTTTTGCACTTTGGCCTATGTTTTACGGGCCTACCTGTAAACCTAAACACAAAAAAATTTCTATAAAGAATATCTGATTGGAAAAAAAAGAAGAGCCTGTCTTATTTCCCACCACTTCTGGAGCTTTCTTATTCGTCTGTCTCCTGCCTTTGGAGCATCTGTATTGGTTCTATGATAGGCATCTTCACGGTCAAATAAAGAGGCTCCTTGTTGTTGCATTTCCTCCACAAATTGTGCATTTTTGTTGGTGGAATGGCATACTACCTTCTTCCAGTTTCTATACATATTGAGCTGAATTGTGAAGTGGAAAAATATATATAAATGGTTTTTAAAATGTTTTACAAATAATCATCTGAAAAGTGTGGCGTTTATTTGTATTCAGACCTCTTTACTCTGATACCTCTAACTAAAATCTAGTGGAACCAATTGCCTTCAGAAGTAAACCTAATTAGTAAATAGAGTCCATCTGTGTGTAATTTAATCTCAGTATAACTACAGCTGTTCTGTGAAGCCCTGAGGGGTTTGTTAGAGAACCTTAGTGACCAAACAGGCCAAGGAACACACCAGACAGGCCAGGGATAAAGTTGTGGAGAAGTTTTAGCAGGGTTAGGTTATAAAAAATATCTCAAGCTTTGAACATCTCACGGATCACTGTTCAATCCATCATCCAACATGGAAAGAGTATGGCACATCTGCAAACCTACCAAGACACGGCTGTCCACCTAAACTGACAGCCCGGGCAAGGAGAACAATAATCAGAGAAGCAGCCAAGAGGCCCATGGTAACTCTGGAGGAGCTGCAGATATCCACAGCTCAGGTAGGAGCATTTGTCCACAGGATAACTATTAGTTGTGCACTCCACAAATCCGGCCTTTATGGAAGAGTGGCAAGAAGAAAGCCATTGTTGAAAAAAAGCCATAAGAAGTCCCGTTTGCAAGAAGCCATGTGAGGGACACAGCAAACATGTGGAAGAAGGTGCTCTTAACTTTTTTGGCCTAAAAGCAAAATGCTATGTGTGGATAAAAAACTAACACTGCACATCACCGTGAACACACCATCCCCACTGTGAAACATGGTGGTGACAGCATCATGTTGTTGGGATGCATTTCTTCAGCAGGGACAGGGAAGCTGGTCAGAGTTGATGGGAAGATGGATGGAGCCAAATACAGGGCAATCTTAGAAGAAAACCTATTAGAGTCTGCAAAAGACTTGAGACTGGGGTAAAAGTTCACCTTCCAGCGGGACAACGACCCTAAACATACAGCCAGAGCTACAATGGAATGGTTTTGATCAAAGCATATTATGTGTTAGAATGGCCCAGTCAAAGTCCAGATCATTTGAGAATCTGTGGCAAGACTTGAAAATTGCTGTTCACAGACGTTCTCCATGCAATCTGACATAGCTTGAGCTATCTTGCAAAGAAGAATGGGCAAAAACGTCACCCTCTAGATGTGCCGCTGTAATTGCAGTGAAAGGTGGTTCTACAAAGTATTGACTCAGGGGGGCTGGCTGAATACAAATGCATGCCACACTTTTCACATATTTTTTTGTAAAAAATTTTGAAAACCCTATTTATCATTTTTCTTCCACTTCTCAATTATGTGCCACTTTGTGTTGGTCGATCATATAAAATCCCAATAAAATAGATTTACGTGTTTGGTTGTAACATGACAAAATGTGGGAAATTTCAAAGGGTATGAATACTTTTTCAAGGCACTGTATGTATCTAATGTTCTAGTGGCCAGCTCTGCATGTAGGGACCCAAAGCAGCCAAACTGCCTTCTCCAGTCCCTCTGTCCCCAGCCTTTGTTTGCATCCGTAACATAGGTGTCTGAGATTCGGTTAACTTGTATAGGAGGGCAGCAGCACAAGATAGTTGGGTAAGGGGACAGGAAGTATAAATCCGGACCTGTTTGGGTATATGTTTAACCAAATGTATGCCTGCAAGTAGGTTGCTGGTGACAGGTCCTCTGTAGCAACAGAACGGGTAAGTCAAGTGCAGTCTTCAAAATAAAAGCCAACATACATCTGTTATATTTGTTTATTTCCAGCGGAACTGCAGTTCTCAGAACTGAATGGCAAACTGTATCATCATGCTTATGGTAATGGATATTCCAAAGCTTCTTTGTGTCCATTCAGCCCACAGCCAGGGTGCACAAACCAGCCAGGCCCTGATGACTAGGCTGCCACGCAGACAAGCTTCTATAGTCCCATCACTTGCCATTCTGTTCAAGGGCATGAACTGCACAGTCTCTACGGTGGCTGGTGCGAGACGTCACGTGACACAGTTACGGCAAATGACAAATCACATGGACACTACAGGTTGATTTAGCAGAACACACGGGTGAATCTAGAATATAGAAAATATCTTCTACTGTTCCAAACCATAACAATTGCAGCTTTTAGGCCTCAATGTGCTGTTGTTTCACAGGGCCATCTACAGTTTGCATGTGTACTTGTTGGAGACAATGCAATTAATAGATTAACAACTTTTATAACCTGTCAGTAAGCAAAAACAAACAAAAAAAAAAAAACATATACTGGACCTATAATTTATTAATATAGTCAGGTCTCCTCTATTCTCATATAGCAGGTAGGTCACCCAGGCCCTATTGGCACAGACACACTGAATTCCAGACCTGGCTATTGTGGCACGTGAGTGATTAAAAAATTATTTAAAAAACCATAAAACATAGGAGAGACGACAGCAGCTGCCCTAGAATATTTAGTTTACAATATAACTATAGGGTTTGGCAGTATATTTTAGGAGGTCAACTTGTGCTGTGCCCATGTAGGCTTAAACAAGATGCCCAAGGTGAGTATTTGCAGCTGGTGGGGCAGAATTAAAGTCAACCTGCTTCTCTATCCTGCATAGACAAAGCACAGGATCAATTCAAGGTAGCGATAGGGAACAAAAGGTAACATAACCTATGACAGAGCATAAAATTTCTGAAAAAAAAAAAACACTTCTGTAACAACTTTGGCAAGGAAATCCATTTCCTTTATATTTACATAGGCGGGAGAAGTTATGCAGTGCACAAGGAATATAAGCAAGGTCTATGGCAATATTATTTTTTCATATACTTTTTACAATCTCGAAATGAAAAAGCAGCTGTTGAGTAAACGACACAAAAAAATAGTTATCCTTCAATAAATTTTTCATTACATCATTACGTGAGGTCAATGGTAAAGCTTGGATCTGCCACCAGTGCTGACAATAATATACTGTCCGCAGAGACTAAAATCTATAGCAAGCTCTAGGTAGGTCTCTATTACCATGTGGGAACATGAACACAAGTTACTCCTGAATAGCAGGAGGCGCCTGGACAGCTTGGAGGGCAGAAGGCAGAGTTAGGTCATGGTGGGTCATACTAGTAGCCAAGGCCTGGATAGACACCAATGAAGCAGGATTCATTCAATTTTAAATGGATGTCAGGGTCTGTTCATTTCGGGGTTAGATTCCTTACCCGCCTCTCCTGCTACATTTGGCAGGGTCCACAGTCATTTTTTGCATATACTGGATAAGTGGGATTTAGGCCACTCATCTAACAAGGACAGTTTCTGAAAAGTATGTTCATGCATTTATGTTGCATAGAAAATAAAATAATCTGTTAAATAATTTGCCTTTTTGTGTGAATTTAGAATATGGTATAAACATGGTCTTACCCTTCAAACATGATCAACTTCTCTTATGGCAGATTGCCTTTAAAGCCCAACTCCAGATTTTTTTTACTAAGTTTTGAATAGAGTATGAAAGAGTTGTTATCTTTTTGTCCCTTACTTCATTTGACCAAGAAAGGAAGACAATAATAGCAATAAAAAACAGTAAAAGGCTGGAATTCTCTGTCCATAGGGACAGAGGTTTTAGTACTTCCTCACTCTATCCAAAACTAGAAAAAAAAGCTTTGCATAGTGTTGGGCTTTCAACCCATTTTCATCTTTCTATTAAAACACCTTAAAGTGATACTAAAGTCTTGTTTTTTTTTTTTTGCTTACTTACCTGCTCTGTGCAGTGGTTTTGCACAGAGCAGCCCCGATCCTTCTCTTCTCTAGTCCCTCTTCAACACTCCTGGCCCCTCCCTCCTGATGAGTGCCTCCACAGCAAGCACCCGAGCTGAGCTGCAGCTCCGTGTGTCCATTAAGACGAAGCCACACCTAGACCCTGCCCCCCTCTCTCTCCTCATTGGCTTACTGATTTTGATTGACAGCAGCGGGAGCCAATGACGCTCTGCAGCTGTCTCAGCCAATGAGGAGGGAGAGACCTGGGCAGCTGAGTCTCTCCTGCAACATCGCTGGCTAGAGTTGGGCCCAGGGAAGTATTAGAGGGGGCTGAGGAGGGCTGCTGCACACAAAAGGTTTTTTTTATCTTAATGCATACAATGCATTAAGATAAAAAAAGAAACTTTTTGCCTTTACAATCACTTTAAAGATGAATGCAAAGCATTCTCTGACTGGACAAGGTGGAGAGTGTGCCATCAACACCCTTCATCTCCACCTCGTCGAATCAGAGAACTCTTTGCCTTCATTCAGAAAATGCAAAGCATTCTCTAAATGGGTCCTGAGCAGCTAACCTCCTCTGGGCAGAATGCTTCAAGCTGGCTGCTCAGCAGGGGCTCCAAAAGCTATTGGAGATCACTGGGGTAGTGGTATGTACTTCAGCGGTTTCCAGCTTCCCGGGGCATTGGCTAGGTATGGTATATACATAGTTACATTGGACCATGCTGGATCAACTTAACTATGTAAAAATATACCATGCCAGGATTTCTTCTTTAAACATACATGATTTCCCTTAATCAGATCAAATAAAAATCAATTCAATCATCTAGCTTTTCTTTTTGTAAGACCAAATAGAAAGGAAGATGCTATTCTCCGTTCCCCCTCAGCCCAGTCCTCCTCTGCTACTGCAGATAAAGACATTCATTAGATTATTTTAAAAGTTTAAAAATGATCATCATGACCTATTAGAGTGAAAACAATCATTTCACATCTTTCCCATTTGTTAGTTTATAATGGAAAAAAATCTGAGCAGGGTATTGATGTAACAAAATGTACCAAATAAAAGCTGTATATGTGCCTAAAACTTGTTTCATTATTTTTAACTAGGACAATTAGAGTTAGTCATGTTAACAAACACATACAGATGTAACTAAATTTGGCCTTGGCTTCTGGCTATTGATAACCCTCAGTAAGGGTGGTATCGCAGCTGCTGTTCTCAAGGAAACATTGATTTTATCAGTGGTTCACAATTCATGGCTATGGACTCCTGCAATGTTTAAGCCTCCTTACTTGTCACTGCACACAGTAGCTGGAAATGAGAACTCAGACCTACAATCATCATCCACAATTTTCACACTCTCCACCCATCACAGTTTCACCAATATTGTTAAATTTAGAAGGAAAATGCTGGTTATCATTCACTTAATGAGGTGAAACAAGGCATACAGATGTGCCTGGATTTAGCCACCTTTTTTTAATGAGCTTCTATTACCCTAGCTCAATAATGGTTTCTAATTAATTCTAATTACCCATAGAGACCAATCAGAATTAAGTATGTGGATGTCACACCAGGGCAGGATGAGGTCAGATTTTGCTCCTATGAGTTGGTGGTAGAGCACCTAATATGGTCATAGATGCTTCACTTGTGGCTCGCCTGAAAATATTTTAATATAAAGATGCATCTGAAAAGTGCAGTGTACACAAAAGGGACATCTAAGGCCCTCTGAAAATTCCTTTTAATTGCTTTCTTGGTACTATTTTAGGTATGAGTATTGTAAGATGCTCCGATTTTTATATTTGTTTTCCTCTGCTGATAGAGAAACGTCTTGTGGCATTGACCCACTGTGCTTGATGTTGACTCCAGGCCTTTGGATAAGACAATCTGAGCAACTTCTGAGCCAAAGGTGACTTCTCTCTGCCTTAGGACCATCCAGCTAGAAAACGTTGAAAGGACATGAATCATGGCCAGCTTTCCTTACACCAAACAATGGTGACAAATACACGGACACACATTACTCTTTATCATAAACTATGCAGGAGTCTTCTCTTCATGATGCTGTACGGTAGTGGTTTGTACAAAAAGTGCGATTGACAGAATAACTCCTTGTATTCAAGACTCTTAGACGCCTTCAACTCACAGTACTGAAGACATATCACCTGTTCATGGGTTGTCGATTCATCCTGTTCAAAAAGTTGCCATTTGATTTGTGACTACATCTATGGACTTTTGTATCCATTATTATAAACCATGATGACAATGGGATTACTAAAATTGCATAACCACAACTGCCTTGTTTTAAAAATGTTCCTTCTTTCAAAGTCCCTAAAGACGCACTCTTCAAAAGGGAATTCCACTTTTTTTTTTTTTTAACTAGAGGGGGGCTAGATAAAGGTGAAAATAAAACATCTGATAACCTTTGTTCTGCTATTAAGGAAGTATTTGTCAATGTAAAATGTGTCTTTTGCCTATTTTAGGAATATAAATGATGGAGAAAGTTCCCCTTGACTTAAACAGGGAGGTTTGGTATCCTCTCCATACTGAAAACTTAAAATCTTCCAGGGAAGCTGAAGCAAAATTTCTTTCACCTTTAGCCCAACTCTAGTTAGAAAAACAGTTACAAGTGGGGTTCCTCTTGAAATTAGAAGTGTGTATTGGAAGATGGTGAAGCATTTTTAGCACTCATGCAGCAGGAAAGGGGTTAAGAAACCCAAAATAATTTAAGGTGCCCCCTAGGTGAGCACAGGCAAGGAGACAGGGCGAGCATGCAGGCAGAACAAAGAGTGACCAGGTGTGAAGGAGCACAAAAGTGCCACGTCCAGATAGTAAGTAATGAACCAAAAAGTCAGGAGGAAAGGAGAGGCCAAGGAAAGGAAGGGCAGAGGAAGACTGACAACCACAAAGGGAGAGGAACAAGGAAGGGAAGGGGCAACAAATATATTAATGTGTAAGTAGGGTCAGGGTGGTGTTTTCAGTAAAAAGGGTTGACTGTTTAACAATGTGTCTCAGGAAGGCACAGACGGGCATGTGCGTAAGTCAGGTATTCTTGGCTTTTTTAAAAAAAAAAGGTTTATCAATATGGCTGCTTTTCTGCTAATGATCCAATATATATTTCAATCTCTATGAAAACTCTAAACACAACGTATTTTCTGTTGTGTGCTGATCTAGGCTCCAGTTGGTATACAAATTTGCAGTCTCCACCTGTAGGCAATGGAGATCACCAAGAATATAATGCACCAGGATACATGATAATACTGATATAGGCGTCCATTAATGGGTATCCTTGGCTGAAAAGTGCTGGGCACCAGTATATCAACTGCCTGTCAGGTCGGTGGAGTGGTTTGCTTACAAACGCAGATGGTGAAATGTCTGATATGCATGTTAAAGTGAGCAGAGAATTTTGTCTGGAGTCCGACTGTAAGGTGGATACAGGGGATATGTGAGGGTCTAAGATTCCTCCTGTATATAGCTCGCCCCGAGGTCCTTGCACCAGCACACCTTTAGGAATCTAGAATAGAAAAAAATATATATAAAATACTCATATTAGAGATTCAGCAACAAGTTGGAACTGCCCAATAAATCTGCATACTAACAAAAACAACAAAATTAGAGAGACTGTCCACCCATAACTGATATTTCAGATATGATAGACGAGACACAGGCAGACTGTAGATTGGCCACTTGGGTACTCTGATTCCCAACCCCACCTATCTACCTTGACAATAAAAAGTAGCCTTAATCTCCTTTGGAATCTTTCATTCATTTTATTTCAGGAAAACGGAGATCCCATGGCAGGCAGAAGCAACTGTTTAGGTTCTAAGAGATAAAACAAGCCAATGAATGATTCACCTTTCCAGACTCTGAATTTCAGTTTTGGGTGGAATACCATTTTAATCGTTTCAGTGTTTAATATTCAGACAGACACAAACATCTACTGAAAGTTGGCAAAGTAGTGTCATCCTCCCCTGAAATCTCCATCGCAATAACTGGGCCCAGAACAAAGAATTATGCTGTTTGTAAAGTTAAGGGGGTTTTCCCGATCAAAGGCAACCTTTTAGAATATAAATATAAAAGCTCATTCTGGTGCCTTGGTAGTAACTATCATGCAGACCGTGAAGTGCTTGTGGACACCTGGTTTGCATACTTGTTGCTCACAAGAGAAGGATAGGAATTCTTCTGAAACTAGGTAGACTTCTACTCCTAGTGGGTCATGGCACATGTTAGAGTCACAAACCTATTATATGAAAGGGAATGGGTTTTATCCGCCAGTCAATGTAAACATCTCAAAGATGACACTCTTGTTCAGAGGATGTTCATCTAAATTGTAAATCTCTTTAAAGAGAAAGTTGGTTGGCACTTAGATAACAACATGTACAGGAGTTTGTGAACAGATCCTTTAAAAATAAGCGCCCTTTCACACTGATGCACTTTTGATATGTTCCCATTTACTTACAATGGAAGGTGCCTTTTTGGTGCGCTTTTGAAAAACTGCACCAAAGACGCAGCATGGATGCAGGACTTTTTAAATTGCAGCGCAAACTGTTACATAGGATTTAATGGAGAATAGTTTTCATGTGCTTTTGTCTTCATGGAAAAGCACGGCAAAAGCACATCGGTGTGAAAGGGGCCTTAGGGCACTTTCACATTGGGGCCGCTTTTAACTCCCGCTAGCGGCCAAAGAAGGGGTTAAAACCGCCCATTTGCAGCGCTTCAGAAGCGCTTTTCAGGCGCTTTTGGAGGCGCTGCAAATGCACTCCAAAGGGCAGGGCCGGTTTGGGAGCGTTGTATACAGCCCCAAAGATGCTGCTTGCAGGACTTTTTGTAACGTCCCGCAAGCGCACCGCCCCAGTGTGAAAGCACTTCGGCTTTCACACTGGGGAGGCATGGAAGGCGGTTTTCAGTCGCTTTACGCACGCTATTTCTAGAGCTAAAACGCCTAAAAACCGCCTCCAGTGTGAAAGGGGTCTAAGAGTGGCAATGTTTCAGACCTTTCAATGGCTCAGTAAAATCATCTACTGCCTGCCTGCAATGTTTACATCAGCACCTGGAAAGCAGAATTTCTGTTGCTGGAGTGTAGGGAATCATATGAAGTCACTTAAAGGGCTGCCTTTCTTTAGCCTAGCCTTTCAAGGGCAAATGGCTAAACACACAATCAAAGTACAGATACGCTATATTCCAAAAAGTATTGAGACGCCTGCCTTTACACGCACATGAACTTTAATGGAATCCCAGTCTTAGTCCGTAGGGTTCAATATTGAGTTGGCTCACCCTTTGCAGCTCTAACATTCCCATAGACACACTCTTAAACCTTGTGGACAGACTTCCCAGAAGAGTTGAAACTGTTATAGCTGCAAAGGGTGGGCCAACTCAATATTGAACCCTACAGACCAAAGGCCCATACACACGGTCAGAAAATCTGAAGATAAACTTCGTCCGATGAACGATCTGCCGATTTTCTGATTGTTAGTATGCTGCTTTTGACAGACGATTACGAATTTTCGGCAGACAAAAACTGGATGTGCAGGCTTGAAAATTTTTGTCTGATTTGACCACAACGTCCGATTTTCTTTTCATTCGTACGGTTTTCTGACAAAAGAACAAATCTGAAGAGCAAGACTAGGCATGCTCAGAAATGAAAGAACACATACAAAACAATGCAACACATTACGTCACTTCTGACGTTGAATTCTGTAGTCAGAAAATTTTCTGATGGTGAGTACCCTCTTCACTTTCGATTTGAGACTAGCCTCAAACAAAAAACTGACCAAAATTCGTCCAATAATCTGACCGTGTGTACAAGGCTTTAGACTGGGATGCCATTAACCACTTACCGACCAGCCAATGCAGTTTTACGGCAGCAGAATGGCATGGCTGGGCGAAACGACGTTATCTAACGTCGCTTCGCCCTGTGGCCACTAGGGGCGTGTGCGTGCTCGCCCCCGAAGCTGATGCGAGTGCCCGGCGGTCGCGATCACCGCCGGGCTCCCGCGAACGCTGGTGACACACCGAGAACCGGGATCTGTGTGTTTACTCTGAGGGGAGAAGAGACTGAGCGTCTGTTCCTCTGTATGAACAGCGATCTGTCAACTCCCCTAGACAGTCCCCTCCCCACTTCAGTTAGAACACGTACTAGGGAACACAATTAACCCCTTGATCGCCTACTAGTGTTAACCCCTTCCCTGCCAGTGACATTTTTACAGTAATCAATGCATTTTATAAATGCCAATGGTCCCAAAAATGTGTCAAAAGTGTCCGATGTGTCCGCCATAATGTTGCAGTCCTGATAAAAATCACAGATCGCCTTCATTACTAGTAAACAAAATAATAATAATAAAAATGCTAAAAATCTATCCCCTATTTTGTAGACGCTATAACTTTTGCGCAAACCAATCAATATACGCCTATTGCGATTTTTATTACCAAAAATATGTAGAAGAATACATATCGGCCTAAACTGAGAAAAAATTAGCATTTAAAAAAAAAAAATGGGGATATTTATTATAGCAAAAAGTACAAAATATTGGGGTTGATTTACTAAAGGCAAATCCACTCTGCACTGCAGGTGCACTTAGAAGTGCAGTCACTGTGAATCTGAGGGGAAGATCTGAAATGAGGGGAAGCTCTGCTGATTTTATCATCCAATCATGTACAAAAATGCTGTTATTTTCCGTGCATGTCCCCCTCAGATCTACAGCGACTGCACTTCCAAGTGCACTTCCAGTGCAAAGTGGATTTGCCTTTAGTATATAAACCCCATTGTGTTTTTTTCCAAATTGTCACTCTTTTTTTGTTTATAGCACAAAAAATAAAAACTGCAGAGATGATCAAATACCACCAAAAGAAAGCTCTATTTGTGGGAAAAAATAGACATAAATTTTATTTGGGTGCAGCGCCGCACAATCGCACAATTGTCAGTGAAAGCGACGCAGTGCCGAATCCCAAAAAAGGGCCTGGTCATTCAGCAGCCAAATCTTCCGGGGCTGAAGAGGTTAAAGTTCATTTGCGTGTAATGGTAGGTGTCTCAATACTTTTGGTAATATAGTATATGTTTACCATTTTTACCAGCCAAGGGGTTTGTAATTCTATGTGGACAATCCTGTGATCTACACACATTTTCCACCCTGAATAGCAAGACAGGTGACCCCCCCATAGTTTACATGTAAGCGATTTAGCTTCCTATACCACTTCTCCTCCAGTATGCAGGCATCTGACCCAAAATTCAGAAATGCTGAGCCATGAAACAGAAGACTGACCTTAAATGGCAGGTACAATATGAAAAGTAAATGATCAGTATTTTTATTGTGTGTTTAACTGTTTGCCAGGAGCTCTTCTGTGAGAGTATACGTATTTGTAATGACACCCTGAGCAGAAAATAGCATATGTTCTAATATAGTTACACAATAGCAATAGAAGGAGCACTAATGCACATAAATATAATAAAGAGCAGAGATATGAAAAAATAACATGATTTATTGTGGAAAGAGCTACTGCCCCTGGTTAAAAAATAATATATGAGTGACAATAGTACATATATTAATCAACAGCATAAAAACACATTGTACTGATTTGCTACAAATTATTGGAAACGGCCAAAACCATAAGATCAGAAAATGCTTTTCTCTGCCTCTGATTAACAAGCTGATGTGTTTTCACATGCTGCAAAGGATTATGGGAGAAATATTGACACAAACCAGGCAACCAGTACTCCATGCCGTCTCATAAATAGTCAATCTTTTCATGTAAACTGTCTGAAGGTTTTCCTTATAAGACTAAGAGGGGATACCTATCTAAAATACATTTTGGGCAAGGTGCAATAAGTTATTAGAAGGGCCAGTAAATCCAAGGTATAAAGCGGACCTTCCCCTCCACCCTCTACAATAAAATTCCCTGGTAAATACATCTCTGCGTGCGGATCCAACAACATCTGCAAGTGTGTTTTTTAATGAAATATTTTTTCTTTTACTTAAATATAACGGAATCTCACTTCCCGGTCTTTTGAGGCACTGGTGACACTGCCAGGACCTCACAGGTGCCTCCTGGGAAGGCTACATCATCCTCACCTTCCAGGAAGATCTCATTTGTACACTGCATAATCTTGCAGGAAATGTAATTTTTCCTGTAGGGTGCTGAGTGCGCGGATCTACCTGTGCACCATCGTGGGAGAGCGAAATCTATTCCAGAAGGTAAAGAAAGAGAGAATCCTCTGCCCTTACTAACAATGTCCACCAAGCAGGAGCATTAGATATACAAAGGGATATTGAATTCGAGGCAACAAAACCCTGCTGTGAAAAGTAGATATGTCTTTTTATATTGTCATTTCATAAAGTTTTTAAAGGTGCCTTTTCTTTTGCTTTTGAGGGTCTGAGTGAAGGTCCGCTTTAACCTACAAATATAAAAGTATAAAAGAGGAATTCATAAAATTTACAGACACACATGTAAAAGTTAAAAAGGGGCTTATGTGAATGGACAATATATTAATCCCTACATGCGGCTGAGTTCCTGTCCTGTCCAGTAACCCACAGAAGAGTGCAGGCTGTCTTTTGTAAGTGTCCTTTACAGCAGTATTACGCTCAAAAACAAAAACATAATACATTACAGCTTACCAGTCCTTAAATGTGGTGACTGCATTCGTTTTTTTTTCATATGTTTTTTTCCCTTTATTTAAACCTGGTGAGCCAACCAGTAACACTTTCTATCTTAGCGTGTCTCCAATGTGGATGGAGGGGTAATGGGGACAACTTTGGACAGCAGTATTGTCAATCTGGGGAATGGGTAGTGTTGAATAGACTAATGGATTTAGATGGACTTGAGAAACAAATAAAGATGAACTCCAGCTAACACTTTTTAAACAATTACAGCAAGAGTTTTTTTTTTCTTTTTGGGATAAAGGTTTTACATGAATAAAAGATGACTTTTGTACGTACACCTGTCAGTGGTAAATGGTTTGTCTCAACCCTTTCACTGCTACTTTTGCTGGTAAGCTTGGTTTATTAAATTAAGTTAAAAAAAACAGACATACTGGCCAGACTAAGAAGAATCCTTTATTGAAAAGACATGTACAATGCTGTAAAAACAGCCTACGCGTTTCAGACATTAGTCCTTAGCCATGACCAACTAATGTCTGAAACGCTTAGGCTGTTTTTATACCACTGTACATGTCTTTTCAATAAAGTACCATTACTTTTTGGATGTCATCCTGAGTGCCGACCATCCCTACATCTTATCCTGGTTCGCTGGAGGTATCGGCAGCCTCGAGGTCTGAGCACCGGGTGGAGCTGTTATCTGGGAAGGTAGAAGCGCCCTCACACCTGTTTTCCATTACTGGCCAGACCACGGGGTGAAAATAAAGGAATAAAAGCCTTAAACAATAAAACCAATGCAGCCATCGCATCTAAGGATATGTAAGCTGCAAGATAATACATTTTAGTTTTTAGGTTTAATACTGCTTTAATAGCCAACAACATAAAGCAATGGTCTAAATCTGGCAACACACGTCACAATATGGTTCTGTAATCTCCTTTATAAAATTATCAACAGCTACGTAGGGCAAGGGCCTGCCTCATTGGATACACCTTGAACAGATTGTTTAGGTAGGCCGTAACATTGTATGGTTAAACTACAGATGATTGTACCAAGATTGTCCAATCAGATTGTGATAAGTGTGGTCAGCTTTTGGATGACCTTAGGAATAGCTCATTAATTTCATGCGTTGCTTCAGTTTCAATGCTGCTTGCATTACCTGGGCTGTTCTCAACCTCCCTAGGGGGCAATTATGGGAGCTTCTACTTGCTACAATACAGTCATTTCCAGCTAGTTGGAAAATCTAAGCGTGAGAGGTGACCGGTTCTTCACTTTTTTATGTAGAAGAGGGAAGTAACAAAAAAAAAAATGTGTGCAATACTGTCTTTGCTACTTGGGTATTGCAAAGGGTTGCTATCACTTGTTAAAGAATAGGCAAGTGTCACCCTGCCCTGTGTTCTCGACAAGCAGTTTTAAGGCACCCATATACAGGAAGTTACAGACAGCTCTATTTTTGAGGTACCCAGAGATAAAGCAGCTTCTCTAAGGAAATAGCAAACAGATTAGAGGAAATTAGTCTGGTTTACGTTTTTTAAGCCCTGATGCGCTGGCACTGGAGGTGTCTGCAAAATCCTACCATATAAAAGTTTAAAGGAATCACATATGATGCACAATACAATACAAAGGCCACTGATATATCTACATTGTAATGAGTGTCCCATTTCAAAGATAACAGGATTCAGTCAGGGTTCTTCTTAGATAGCCTCTATTCATCAGGACTGGCAGTGAAGGGGCCGCCAACATCTATGCAATGCCATAGATCTCAATATAGTTGTCACAATGAGCTTATGGCGGCATGTGGTTACACCAATCTAAAGCTACATTAATTTCCAAAAGGAAAGAGCTACTAGGTTACTCCTAGATCAGACTAAAGAGTATAGAAGTCCAGGACATAACGTTGTCCTGTCACAAGATGGTAGTGTTGGAGGGGACCTCCTTCCTTCCCAATCCACAAGATAGAAATGGGCCCAAAAAGGAGTAACCCAATAGCTATTTCTTTGTGGAAATTAATGTAGCTTTAGATTGCTGTAACCATGTGATGCCATAAACTAATTGTTACTGTTATACTGAAATCAGTGGAACTCCGAGAATGTCTAGTGGCCCTATCACTGTCATTCCTAAAGAAGTGGAGTGATCCATGAAAAGTGATGACTACAATCTGTTAGCTATGAAATGGTACACTCTGTATAATGCATATATATGAGTGGCCTTTGTAATGTATCAAAAAAATATATATACTGTACTGTGCATCATGTGATTCTTTAAAACTTGTGTTGTAATTATTCAAGTGGGAAATATTTGTTTTAGGCCCCTTTCACACGGACGGATAGAATTGTGCTGTTAGCTGCGGATTTTCTAGTTTTCTACCGCAGCTAAAAGCACACAATGCTTTCCTATGGCCCCATTCACACACTGCGTTTAGCTGCGATTTAGTTACACGCGGTTTGGTGCGGATAGAAAAAATAGAATTGACTGCATCCAGGAGCGATTTAGCGCAGCTATCTGCACATAACTGCAGGTAATCGCAGTGTACTATTTCTCCTGAGGATAGCAGCGGCAACAAGGAAAGAAAAGCAACAGGAAGCACATCAGAAATGGCAAGAATGTTCCAATTGCAGCTAAACGCAGCCGCATGTAAACGCACGTAAACAAAGGTAATCGCACTGTACAAATGGAGCAGATCGCAGTGCCTGGAGTCTTAAATTTCACAGAACATATTATATGCTTTTAACTGCAGCAGAACAGCCGTCCGTGTGAAAGGCGCCTTACATTCATGTGTTGAATTTACATCCTGGGTACCGTCCTAAAAAGCTCCCATTTCTTTTTCTGCTGTAGTTATTTTCTTCTGTATAAGTCAACCAGCTGAAGTAATGAAGGGTTCTGAAACTTTCCCTAATGTATGCTGAATCTAAAAAACTGTTTCTTGCTTTATTGTCCTACAAAATGTAATTATACCAAACTTTTTATGTTTCTGTACATGGCTACTTGGACAAGCAGTCTAAGACTGGGAAAGGTGTAGTAGATCCTACAGGAAAGGTGTGGGTGATGCCTCTACCCATTTATTTTTCCTATTAAAATTAATTTTAATGAACCAGAATTTCAGATAACAGAGCCAATGCCATCTAGATAGGAAGATCTGCCAGTATGGGAAGGTTGGACAGGCACAGGGAATTTGTCAAAATGGAATTTTGGCAATAGGCTTTCGGTATTATGAAGCTCCCCCAAAACAAATGAGATCCTTTCACTGTAATAGACAGTCTTCAACGTTATAAACATCTATTATGGCTAACTGCATAGCAGAACATTGCTCCATCATATTGGGAAGGCATGGATTACCTGTGCTTGCACTATATCATTACTATTAGACATATATCTTCTATGAGATAAATAATTTCTGGAATTTTATATATAATCTAGAATTATTTTATACAAAAAAATAAGAGTGAGGTTGCCAATTTATAACCTATGACCGATGCACACCACTGGATGGAGTTTAAAGTACATGACTGTAGTTGGGCAGATTTTAGAACAAGTACAATAAAGAGTTTGGCATTGCCAGTGATAAGCTTTACATAAATAGTCAGCAAACTTTGAAAATGATCCTTTCTGTAAGTGTGTAGCATTGTGAGATAAGAGACTACTGGAAATCTTCTGCCTCCCAAATAATCAAAACAGCTTAAAATGTTAATGAAAACGGCAATCTTCACTAAAGCCCCATACACACGGGCCGAATGTCGGAACACAACGTCCCATTAAATAAAAAAAGTTTATGCCAGGCTGTCCAACAGAAGCAAGCCAGCCGCTGATCGGAGTGTTCTGGCGACCCCCTGTCAGAACACAACAGCTCAGCGGGAGAGATCGCTGAATTAATCTTGCATGGTTAGTACAGCGGCTCCGACTGGAGCTGTAATTTTTTTTCGTGCAACCCGCTGCGCGAAAAAAAAACTACCCAGCTTTATATATTCAGCAGAATATGGGTAAGGTTTCCGATAGATATAAGGTCTGTTTGCTATAATCAGGTAGTGCAACAAAGCAAAAGATATCTGCAGCACCAAGCGCAGAAAACATACAGGACCTCTACATTGTCCTTGTTCAATAACAGGGCAGACTTAAAGTTATTTGGAAGGCTCAAGGTTTCTATGCATGAAGGTTAAAAAGCAGCCCCCCCCCCCTCCGATACTCACCTGAGCGTCCTTCTAATCCTTCTGATGTGCACAAGAGCTGAGCTACTCCCGGGTCTCTAATTCCTCATTGGCTGAGACAGCAGTGGGAGCCATTGGTGTGTGTTACTGTCAATCATAGCTAGTGAGTCAATGAGGAGAGAGAGGGGGTGGAGGCAAGCTGCAGCTCTATGTGTTTTATGGTTCGGGAGCGAGCACACACCAGTGCTCCCAGAGCAAGCGGCTTGCTTTCTTGCGGGGCACTGGCTAAAGAGAAGGGGCCAGGAGTGCTGGCGTGGGACCTGAAAAGAGGAGGATCAGGGCTGCTCTGTGCAAAACCACTGCACAGAGCAGGTAATTATAACATGTTTGTTTTTTTTTTTTTTAAATGAGCCTTTAATGTCACTTTAAAGTGGTTGTAAACCCTTCCATATACCCAGTGTAGTGACTGGCCTCAGGTGATACACAGAATTGAAACAAATCGTGCTACACAAGTTGTATCTGTTTATCTACAGTTGTCTTTCCCCTACATCTATTCAAAGTGCAGAATTTACACATGATCTCTCAGCTCTGAAAAGCAGAGGGCAGAGGGCTGAAGTTACTCAGTGAGGAGGGTTCTGAGAGATGATTGGAGGGAAGGGACATACCCCCTTCACACAGCGCACAGGAACAGAGCTGAGGTTGTCAATCAGCTGGAGCTCCCTCTCGTCACCATTTCTCTCAGGAAAACTTGTCAAAAGTGACTCATGCAGATAGCAGAGGAATAAGGCAGGAGACAGAAATTACACTTAGTGCTCTGGATTGAGATAAGAATATGCTTTTTTTTTCATAGTTCATGTCTGAGGTTTACAACCACTGATTGCTGAATCAGGTCCATCACCTGCACCTAGGGGCTCACAGTTAGAGAAGTCTCAGACCCTTCAGTGCGTTCCATTCCAGTCAAATGCTGATATCTTCAACAAATCCTGGGCTCTGAGGAATGTGACTAAGTTATTTGAAAGGTAGAAAGCACTATTATTTAATCAATATTTGCTGTTAACACACACCTTGTATGCCTACATGTTCCAGGGATGAAAATCCATCCTGGGCTGTCCCTCTCTTTGTGCTGAACTATTTTAGTAAAAGCTAAAAGCACTGAAAACCAAAACTGATGACACTGCCTTACAGAGACTAGGATTCGTAAAGCTATTGGCTTCAAGATGAAGAACGTCATACTACTGGGATTTCAATCCCCCGACCCCAGGCTGATGGGTCAACTCATTTGGCTGTAAAAATATTTTAAAGCAGGGAAATTAACTTTTGGCTCTTCAAGTAATACTATCACTGGCAATTACCTCTTTCACAGTAAATTAACAACCTGCCCAGGTTAAATAAGTACTTCAGCATAGACAGAAAGGTTTCCATCCTTTCTAATAGCAGTATGGTTAAGACCTCCAAATATGACCTTTTCACATTTTAGTCCAGGTTTCTGAAGCTATAGAAGTCTTCAGTATACAATTTCGGCTTAGGATCAAAAGTCAATTAGCCAGTTTTAACTTTTAGGCTAATGTGGCTATAGGCTCTTTGGGGTAAAGAAATATCTAGTGATAGAGGAATTGTTAGTCAATATTCAACTTTTACTTAGGTCTGTAGCCGCCTTCAGCCTTCCACCTTAAGACTCTCTAGCTTTTTGGTTGAGTAGACTTTCTTTTGTCCTCCAGAACCACTGTCACCACTTACTGAACTTACTTATCTACACCATCTTGATCTATACTTGTCGACAAATGACACATGGTAGGACATTTTACAAAGGGGTTGTTTGCATGGAAGCTTGGTCAATGAGATCAAATCTACCATAATTCCATGGACTCAATCTTTCTGCAACTATAGACACATCTACAAAATGGGGTTTAGGTGGATGAAATACAAGTTGTTATAGACTTTTGAGTTGGGAAATGGGCCATACAGCTCTAGCTCCCTTTACTGTTCTTTATACACCACATGCCAAGGACCAAGCTAACTGAAGCCAGTCACTGGGACAAGTAAGCAGGTGCCGAGGAACACACACATTGCTAGGGGTGAACCCCCTTTACAGACAGACAGGCAGATGAGGTTAGATGTAAGTCTTGGCACCTTTGGCATTTTTGTCCAAATAAACTTCGATGTAAGATGTTGGGACATAACCCTCCTCCTCCTCGCTCCTGCGAATCCGTGTCCATCCGTCCCCTTTGTCCTCCTCGATGACTTTCAGTATTTCACCTTCTGATACAGATATGGTTCCTTCATTTTCACCTAGTGGGACATGGTCAGAGTCAGCAGCGTAAAATTACACGTAGCGTTAAGTGTAGGAAAATATGAGGGTATTACCGTCAAAAGGGTATAAGGCTTTACAAGTTCCTATTGTGGGCAGGGGCTCCTCGTCATCAAAATCATCGTCAAACTCTGTGGGCGTCACCTTCACTTCCGTCTCCTGGCTCTGATCTTCTGTGTAACTGCCATCTGGGCTGCTCAAGAGAGAAAGCCATAGAATCACTATAGCAACAGACTCCAGGACTACCAGAGGATGTTGCACTGTGAGCAGAATATCCTCAGTCTATCTAATCTGAGTGACAGGGAGGGTGTGTTAAAGCTCAATTCCATTCAAAACTTTTTGATTTTGGGAAGGGTGGGCAGGCGTTAGAACTTTTGCCAGGTTTTACTGCCGCTGGTGTTGAAGCTGAAGACATTTTTCTGTAAAACTGTAGTAGTCATTTGTGTTCCTATAGAGGGAAATTCTCTAGCTGCCCTGTCCAATCCCTGCCACCAGGACAAGGAAGTAAGGAGAATGTCTCTCATGGGAACAAATGAACGCAGTAGAATCCTGGCAGAGGTTGTAAACCCTCCACATTCTACTAGAATCCACTAGAGATGGGAAGGCCTGGGAAAAAATTGAAAAATCAGGGAAAAAACTGTTTTTCTTACGTTTTTTTTTTCAAAGCCATTTTTTTCCGAAAAAACCTTGAAAAAAAGGGAGTGTAATATGCTCTTTTTCAATGATAAGTAGCATATCTATGACATTGTAATATGCTCTTTTTCAATGATAAGTAGTGTATCTATGACATGGTATTAAATATAACATGAATACCTTAATAAAAGATTTCTAACACCTTATGTAAAGTCTTAAATTATTGCAAGTTTTCTCTACGAAGACAAGCAAATCCTGGAATACAATTCAAGTAACACTGTACTTCTCAATGCAGTTCTCAAACAAGAGAAATATGCATTTCTGCCACTAAGGGGCACTGTAGGGGAAAAGTTGCAGTTTAGTTTGCTTGTGGGCTCCATCTTGTACCTTCTACAGTTGGCTGACTGTTGGGATAGAGTAGATGATAGTTTCTGTCCTCTCAGGCCTTAATTGAGAAGTAAGAGGGTACATTTATCTGACAAAATAGTTTATCTTTATAACCTTTAAATTTCTATTAATTTTCTCCACCATCACAGCATAATGTTTCCGTATAGTCTGGTCAGTAAATTGGTTTTTACTTTTCCTCCTCTTGGTAAAATGGTGAGACCAACATCTGGAATTTGGAAGCATTTCCATATCGCAATTTCTGCTGAGAGGAAATCTTCTTTTCCAAATGCTACAAGGATGACAAAACACATCCTTGCACATCAGAGGGACCCTAAAGACATTAAAAATACTTTATGGAATGAAATAATGAGGACCAGAGTGAAAGTGCAAGTAGCTTTTCCCTCCAGAGGTCTCATTCCAGAAACACTTTCTGCTGCTTCTGGATCATCACAAAGTGTTTGTTCACCAGCAAGCATGTTCAAGTAAGGACGTGTTACAAACCATGGCGTCCCAAAAATACACAATCACTTCATTTATAGATAAAACAACACCTGAAAATCAGTAGAACCTTGATCAAGCTTTTGCAAGAGCAATATATGCTTCTGGATCAGCATTGTCAATAACTGAAAATGCATATTGTCAAGAAGCTTTTATATTATTATGAGGGAAAGGGGGTGGTTACCTGTTCTCATGTATAGCTGAAATGTTCATAACATATATAGTCCTTGTTATTCCATTTGTAATAAAAAATACAATTTTAAAAAGCAAGTTTAGTTTATTCACTGAATAAGCTGTACTTTTACTTCAAGAATATTACTTTTATATACACTGCATTTCACGCTCCCAATATTAGAAAACAACTTTCAAATTTGTAAAACTAGTCCACACTGGATTTTTTCCTAAAATTTCCAGGACAAAAAAGAGGGAAAAACATATTTTTCCCATGGCTTCAAGATTTCCAGAAATTTTACATTGCAACTTCTGACACCCGCCACCTCCATAGGATGTGAGGGTAAATCTTCCTTATATCTCATAGGGATTCGAAACTCTCCTTAATTCCTTTGTTAAAAAAGCTTGCTGCAAAGCTCAATAGCTTAAGCCTAAATTTCCACAAGCAAGTGAAAAAATTAGAGTTGCGAATCCTCTCCCTTCCCTCTGTACAGTTCTATTGAAAGTTTCCAAATAAAGAGAGGGAGCCTGAAAACAAACAGCTTAGAAAATCCACAGAGTTCTGTCTTCACACTCAGTATACTGTACCTCTCCCGGTCCTGTGCACAGTTGTTGACTGGTGCAGTGTTTTGTGTTTCATACAGGCCACTTTGCCGACGGGAGCTGTCATTGCGGACAGGAAGTCTTCCTTCGACTTCTGCCAACCAACTCTGCAAAAAGTCCATAATATACATATTGGTCAATTTATTACTGTATAAAAAGTACAGCTTCTGTATTACCTGAAGAGTATATGTATGGTTGGATTTCCCTGATAAGTGTTGCTGTGGTTATAAAGGGATACTTCCAGCTTAAACTATAAGTGCATGTTGGTGATAAAAAAACTTTTGTTGCTCCTCTTATTGTGAACATTTAAAGGAAGGAGCCACCTCCCACTCAGGCTCCCAGTGCGTGAAAACATGTTAAACCGAGGAGTACTGTGGTAGGTAATACAACCCTACTGGCTCATGGTAATAAATCACCCACCCTCTGCTTTTAGAACACTCTGTAAATCAGGGGTAGGCAACCTTTCAGGGGTTAGACCTACATGAACAACATGGAGAAAATCAAAGATCCCTGGGGGGGGGGGGGGGGCACCCTTAAAAAAAAAAAATATATATATATATCAAGCTTCCAACAAAAACATGGCATGTAGGACACAGTCTGTCACAGTAGTGTCCTCTGTTCTCCCCCCCCCCACACAGTAGTATCCTCTGCCCCCTTTACATCACACATCACCCCCCAGTAGTATCTGGGACCCTCCCACTCCTAGTCTCCTCAGATCCCCTTCACATCATCCCTCTCACAGCAGTAGTGTCCTGCCCCCCACAGTAGTGTCCTATGCCCATTCCCCACAGTAGTGTCCTCAGCCCCCCCTACAGTAGTGTCCTCTGCCTCCCCATAGCAGTGTCCTCTGCCTCCCTTCACATCACTTCCCACTGTAGTGTCCACTGCCCCCCATAGCAATGTCCTCTGCTCTTCTATACATCAACCCCCCAACTGTAGTGTCCTGTGCCTCCCTTCACAACCCCCCTCCCCAATGTAGTGCCCTGTGCCCCTCTTCATATCAACCCCCCACTTTAGTGTCCTCTGCCCATCTCCCCAAAAAGTAGTGTCCTCTGTCCCCCACCATCATCCCCCCCCACACACAAACACATACCAGTGTGTTAACACTCTCCTACCTTACACAGGTATACTGCAGAGCGGAGAGCAGGAGGCAGCACAGTACTTGATGGAGGGCAGGAGAGAGAGCTGCCAGAGTTAACTATTCATATTAAAAAGTTGGTGATTGGTTGCTAGGACCGCCCGACATCCTAGCAACCAATCACCTGCTGGTTAAATCGAAAAGTGAACTGAGGAAGCTCCCAGCCTCCATCCAGTACTGTGATACCTCCCGCTCTCCGCTCTGCAGTAAAGAGAAGAGCGGCAGAGGCTAGGGAGAAGGACCGGCAAAGCAGCGCTGTGTTTGCGATCTACCCGTCAGTTGCTGGCGATCTACAGCTTGCCAACCCCTGCTTGACCTGGGCATGCAGCAAGTGAGGCAAGTGTGAAGTCAAAACTTTTGATCTGTGCTTGCTCCAGGTCAGTGCCTCAGAAAAACTGGCACCATTGAATCTGCTTGTTATTTTGCCTCACACGGGCAAAGAACGGTGTTTGTTTTAAGGGATTTGAAAAAAGGCCGTAGTCCTGTGGCAAATGGTTATAGTCTGGTTAGAATGGTCTCAGCTTGGGTTAAAAAAAAAAAAGATATAGACAGTCTGTCCAACCCTTTTAGTAAGGGTTTCTGGGAGGTAGAGCCTGGGGTAAATGGCCCTTCCCTTTATCCGTTATGACACTTTCCTACAGAATGAAGAACATGTATACTCACTTCAAACTTTTGTACTTCCACACGTAGTTTCTCAATGTTATTTCCAATCTCTATTAACTTCTGACCCACGCTGCCAGCATCTCCCATCTGTGGATTCTTCAGATACACGTCTCTCATCTTCGTCAAGGCATCTCTGTGTTACAAATGAAAGAAAAAATAAGGACTATTTAATAGAGCCCATTTATAAACCTGGGGCAGTCAAAAACATTCTAAGTAATTAGAAACTAAAATCTGGCTACTATGGCTTCTGGTTCATTTTGCAATCAAGTTTAAGACCACCATGGGCTACTTGCCTAAAATAGACCTAAACCCAAACTAGATGACATTTAGCACTGTGTATCCTTACCACTTCTGCTTCTCAGTTCTTTGGATCATCACCAGAATTTTATAGCCAATTCCTGTCTACATGCTCTCCTTCAGCATCGGCTGAAAGTAATTGTACAGGGCTGGCTTCCTGATAGGGGCCATACACAGTAAGGGAAAAAAGTATTTGATCCTCTGCTGATTTTGTACGTTTGCCCACTAACAATGATCAGTCTATCAGTCTAAAATGCATTTCAGAAAAGTTATAAATTGACTTGCATTTTATTGAGTAAAATAAGTATTTAATCCCCTATCAGCAGAGGTGATCAAATACCACCAAAAGAAAGCTCTACTTGTGGGGGAAAAAATTACATCAATTTTATTTGTGTACAGCGTCGCACGACCGCGCAATTGTCAGTTAAAGTAACGCAGTGCCATATCACAAAAAATGGCCTGGTCATGAAGGGGGGGGGGTAAACCATCTGGGGCTGAAGAGGTTAATATTTGAAACACTGACATTTCTCCGCCTACTAATTCCTGTCTACCTAGGGGTTTTAGGAATCCCCATGACCTTTATATTTTTAATCTCCTGTTTTATTGTCTATAATATAAACCAAATAAAAATCAAGCAGAGGGAGCCGGAGTCACAGCAGGTGTGCATACCCAGGATACATCTTACCACTAGAAAGGTATTTCCAATTTGCATATGTCATTTAAAGCCTGGAACGGCTAGAAAAAAGAAAATCCTTTGGGGTTAATGTTATAAGAACTTGGTCCTCACTAACAAAATCGTGTGACCAAGACCACGCATGCTTAGAATCTGTGAACGAATGACAAAGCCGTGTGGATGGACGCTGTTTTAAAATTGTGAGAGTGGGTTCGGGGAGAAGATCTCCTGCCCACTGTCACAGGGAGGAGGGAGCTGATGCAGGAGCTGGAACATGTTACATGTTCAACCCTAAATATGGGTGGAACATGTAGCAGGTTTCCAAAGGTGATCTTAGTCTTTAACATTGAGGCTGGCTTATATTTTACGTTTCCCCGCTTTCCCCCCTCATCTACATTCCAGGTAATTTTTTTAAATAAAACATTTCCATTTACTTTACATACCCTGTTTCAGACTCAGTGATGTCATCACAGGGTCTCTGTGCATCTCTTTGACTTCTTTATAAAAAGGCTTCTAAGATGGCCGTGGCATTCCTTACCTCTGATCGATCTCTTTCTGGATGTCTTTATTTAGTTCATCAACCTTTTGCTGCAGCTTTTTCCGCCTCTGTTCCGGTGGCAGGTTGCTGAAGTCCTCCGGCGTTGCCCCCTGGTGGAAACCAAAACACTATAAGGTCACGTTCACCATCTGCTCCAATGGCATGCACTAGCTAGGATCATGCATCACATGCCACAAAAAAAGGAGGAGGAGAAAAAAAAAAAAACGAAAAATGAATTTTACACCACCACAGGCTAGTGATTCCCTACACCAAAGCTTCACATCGCAAAGGGCAATGAGAATTCCACTTACAAGATACTTTTAGTAGTGCCAAAAAGTTGGAAACGTGGCAAGTTTGTGTGTATAGAACTTTCGCTGCATTCCTAATTTGGAATTGTCATCTTCAATTTACACCATTGAGTTCACATTTACAGCTCTTTCTATATGTGAGATATCTACTATGTGTTCTTAGAGGACCAGTCATGACTTGAATTATGTAATAGTATTCCTTATGGAGCTTTGAAGTAAAAGTAGAACTACAGACAAAATGTTTTTTTTTTCATTTTTGATACAGCAAGAGATGGTTATAACCCCTGTCAGATTTTTTTTCGCCAGCTGTGCCCCATTGTGGAGATTTCCCTTCACTTCTTGTCCCATAGCCAAACAGGAAGTGAGAGGAAATCCCTGCAAATTAAGGGAATTCCATGGGAACCCCAAGGTCACCCAAACACCCCATTGAAAGAGTTCCACTCTATTGCTTTTCTGGGGACAACACAAAATTTGGGATTTTTTACTTTCACTTTCAATGATAATGGTAAACAGGACAAATAGAGAGGGTGAATCTCATTAACGGAGGCACAGACTGCAATAAAAACTGACAAATGTTTTAATTTCTCTCCACTCTATCTGCTTTTAGTTATACTATATTATATGATAGTCGAATCAAGAAGCCGATTGGATTCCGCTGAAGGCACATAACTGGAAACATATGGACAATAGAGATCATGGGCAATAGAGAGCAGACTGAGAATATTTCAGTGTGTTGATCATCCTCTATAGTCCAATCACTATGCTGGGGTTGTGTTCTAGACCAAGGTATGCTTCAACTAAAGCAGAGACCCCGGATCTGGACATATCATTTGGCAGAGGTGCCTGGACCATAAGTTTATCTAAATTCAATTACAAATTCTTCAGCAGGTTAAAAAGTTCCTGTATGTATAATGTATTTTTAAAATGGAACTAAACCTTTCTAGCCTTTTTAGCCAAGGAAGCTGCTATCTTGGTCTCTGTCTGATCTTCAGCTGCCATGATGCTGCACATGTGATTAGTTAAGACAGGGCTCAACAAATCCCAGGCGCCAGGTTGACTAGAAATTGCGTCCTGGCATCTGGGCTTTTTTCAGCGCTCTCACTGGGATCACACAGCCTGAGCTGACACCACCTCGCATGCTCCAATCCTGGGGCTGAGGCTGCTGCCAGATCCTGTCCACCGTGCCTTGCCATTGGTTAAAGTGGCCTGCCAGTCTGGAGTAGCCAGGTGGCGATTAGCTAAGGTAGGGGTGACTAGGCTTGGCGCTCACTTCCACCTGGGTGTCAATGGTGAAGCTGAGCTCTTGATAAGTGAAGCAGGGAAATAGTGCAGGCCTAAGGTGCCCCAGGGGCAGGGACAGGTGGCAGACAGTTGGACAGAGGGCCAGACACTGGGCTGGAGAGGTATTGTATCATCTATGATGGGGCAATACACACCTGTGTGCTACCACTGGTACACTGATACCTCTTGGGCGTGCCATGACATAGGGCTAACGTCTGAAACGCGTAGGCTGTTTTTACAGCATTGTACATATGTTTTCAATAAAGGAATGCTATTTTTTGGATCTTATCCTGAGTGCTGACCACCCCTTTCTTTATTCTGGTATGTTGGAGGTATCGGCAGCCTCGAGGTCTGAGCACCGGGCAGAGCTGTTAAATTGGAATGTTGTAGTGCCTACACACCTGTTTATAATTAAAGGGGTTGTAAAGGTTTGTTTTGTATTTTCTAATTAGGTTCCTTTAAGTTAGTGCATTGTTGGTTCACTTACCTTTTCCTTCGATTTCCTTTCTAAATGTATTTTTCCTTTGTCTGAATTTCTCACTTCCTGTTCCTCCCCTGTCAGCTTGCCCCCATCATCTGAGCTGTTCTGGCTGGGGGTTAGTCAGTGTGCTCGCCCCCTCCCTTGGGACTACATCCCTGCGGATGTAGTTTGTTCACAGGCACGGGAACCGCGGGTATGTCTAAGACGCTGTAGCTCCACCTCCCATGCCATGTTATTGCAATCAGAGCAGCACAGCCTTTACTCCGCCCCTTTATGTTTATTCAATGTATGGGCATGCTGGGGAGGCGGGAATGGGCGTGGCTGATGGGTGGTGAGAAATGAGAACAAGGCTCATTCTCGTTCTTTGACACAGCGAAGAAGAGGCACTGCGCATGCGCAATGCCGCTAAGCATCAAGGGAATTGTAGTTCGTTTGAAGATGCAACGTTGCTGCACGGAGCGCACTCTTAAAACCGGAAGCTGAGGAGATCATAGATACACTAAAGTAGGAAGTTCAGAAAAAGCATATGCAGATAACAGGTAAATCGGAAATTTCTGCAGAAATAACAGTTATATTCCTGATCTATGCTGCATATAGATCAGATATTGATAAAAAAAATGTAGCTTTACAACCCCTTTAAGGTACACCTCTCATAAAAGAAGTACAGGGATAGTTAGTGCATGGCTTCTTCTCAAATACTAGTAGCTAGGCTGTCTGGTTTTAAGTCACAGAACATGCTGTATGTTTGTGCATGCATATATACATCGAACAGCCATAACTCTATGACCACCCACCTAATATTGAATAGGTCCATCTTTTGCCAACAAAACAGTTCCAACCCATCAAGGCATGGACTCCACTGGACCTCTGAAGGTATGCTGGGGTATCTGGCACCAAGCCATCAGTAGCAGATCCTTCAAGTCTGGTAAGTTGTGAGGTGTGACCTCCATGGATCAGACTTGTTTTTTTCCAGCACATCCCACAGATCCTCCATTGGATTGAGATCTGGAGAATTTGGATGCCAAACACCTCAAACTCATTGTTGTGTTACTCAAACTATTCTTGAACCATTTTTGCATTGTGGCAGGGTGCGTTATCCTGCTGAAAGAGGCTGTTGCTTCAGGGAATACCATTTTTTACTTGGTCAGCAACAACGTTTAGGTAGGTGGTACATGTCAAGTAATATACATGAATGACAGGATCCAAGGTTATCCCAGCATAACATTGCCCAAAGCATCACATTGCTTCCACCGGCTTGCCTTCTCCCCACACTGCATCATGGTGCCATCTCTTCTCCAGGTAAGGGGCGCACACGCACCCGGCCATCCACATGATGTAACAAACGTGATTCATCAAAGCAGGCCACCTCTTTCCATTGCTCTGTGGTCCAGTTCTGATGCTCACATGCCCAATGTAGGCACTTTTGGCTATGGGAAAAGCAAATAGGGTGAGCACCGCTCCAGATGCTTCCCTGTGAGATCCTCAGCTGCCAAAGAAAAATCCTGGGTGCCTGCCTGGGTCTGCAAACCCCATCTGTGCAAGTGGACGAGTAGAAAATAGTGGCACATCCAGAAAGTAAAAACTTCTCCTTTATAGTACGAACATGGGAATAAAAGACATGCCACACACACTCAACCCACACTCCTGTGCTTTATCGTTGCTTATTTTCTCCTCTTCCACTTGCACCCTGACCACTCCACGGCTACCCAGACCCATAGACAACAAACTGCAATGTCCATTTTTTCTGCTTTTAGCACATCAACTTCAGGGACAACATGTTTACTTGGTGCCTAATATATCCCACCAACATTCAGATGCCATAGTAACAAGATAATCAATGTTATTCACTAAAGTTTGTCATAAAGTTATGGCTGATCGGTGTTTATACACTGTATATATGATTATTAAACAGTAACCAGACTAAGGACATAACGTCTGCTACTTGTAGTAAATAAATAATTGTGCACAGAAACCTGTTTGATGTCACTTGGTAAGGACGGTCTAATTGGTCAGGTTTTGTACAGGTACACTTCAAAAGATTATTACTGACTGGATAAAATGGAATGCTGGGCTTTATTCCTTGTCTCATTAAAAAAAAATATGGGCTGATATTAAACCTAAGCAGAACAGGATTTGGCTGTAATAAGCTTCTTCACCACTAGATGGTGCAATCTGCCTTTTCTAGGGCTGCCTGTCATTTGTGCACCCACACAGGTCTCTCTAGACACAAAGCAGAGAACAATGCCTTTGTTTTATTATTAAGCAGAAAGCCCAAGGAAACTGGAGCGCTTTAAGAAAAAAAAAAACAGCCAGCCTATAACCAAATCCAATCAACAAAACAATCTGGCATGATTGTGTTTATGATAAGAGGTAGGCACTCTGCGACTTTGAGATGTAGTAAGCCTTAGCATGGACCCCATCTGATGAGTACTGATCACCCCATAGCGCAGATACCTTTGTCTGGTCTCTGATTCTGCCCAGCTAACCCCTCTACTGCTATGGTGACATTTCTCAGCAATGTCAGATCTGCCGCTGGTCAGCTCCCACTGCATTCCATCTGACAGCACCCTCTGCCACGCCTGACTACTCCTAAGTTGCCCTTGCTGTGTCCTGGCATCTGCTCCTTCATCACGCAGGCAGAAGAAGAAAATCCCAGGTTGGTGCTGAAATAACAGCTGCCCAACAACTAGACAATCCACCAATGAGAACGCTGGGCAGAGATGAAATGTGGAATGGAGACAAGAGTATAATTATCGCACGTCCTTTTCATTTAGACAAGAAGGGATTATATATTCTTTTAACGCTGTATTGCTATATAGAGTATGTGATTAAAGTGGTATTAAACCCAAAAGCAAATATTGCAGCTTACCAATTTTTAGATGTGATGGCTGCATTTGTTTTCTTTTTTAGGCTTTCTTATATTTTCATCTGGTGATCCAGCCAGTAAGTCTGTTTTTCAAATGTTTACGCTCTCCAGCAGAATGTATCAGTTTACATGGATGAGCCAAACCATATAACAATGACAGGGATGTAGAAACTGATCAGCTTTTATTTATTCCCAAAAGGAAAAAACAAAACAAAAACGTTTGCTGTAACTGCTTATAAAGTGTGAGATGAAGTTTGGCTTCAGTTAGTTAGTGTTTTTTAATCTGCTAATACATTTAACATTTCCCTCCCCCAGACTGACAACGCTGCTGTCTAAATCTTCTCCTGTGCTCTTTTATTTAGAGACTCTAATACAGGAGGTGGCAGATCTGGGCAGATCACCAGGTGAAAGCAGAGGGGAAAAGCCTAAATGAAACTGAATGCAGCCACCACATCTAAGGATTGGTAATCTGCAATGAAATACATTTTTGGTTTTGGGTTTAATACCGGTTATAAAGGTTTTATAAATCCAGTTTGTACATGGGGCAGCCCCATGTGTTAATTTCATATGCAGGTCTGGATCAGTAGTACTACATGGAGGATGCACCTTTCCCTGCTCTCATCAAAGCACAGTCATGGGTCATGTGTGACCTGATTAAAAATAGTAGATTTAGAGAAACATATGTGAAACACAAGGGGATTTTAAAGGTGCCACACAGACAAATCAACAAAATTTAAATACACAAATTTAAAATATTTAGATAAAAAAACCATAACAGAAATTTCACATATGGAGTACTTTAGAAGTCTCCTGAGGAAGCCATTGATTGACGAAACATGTTGAGCTTAAGTCACTGTACATACACCTAAAGCCGCATGGAATTTCTGTTATGGTTTTTTTTTTAAATCAAACTATGGTTTTTAACATTTGTGAATTCAAATAAAATTTTATATTTTTATAGAATTTTTTTGATTTGTCTCTGTGGCACCTTTACAAAATCCTTGTGTTTCACATGTGTCTCTAAATATACTTGATGGGATGTGGTGCCTTTGAATCTCAGACACACGGCAACTTAATATATTAAAAATAGTAGACTATCAAGCTAACTTAACATATCTCAGCAGTGCTAGAAGTATATCTAAAGCCAAAACCTTTTTTCTGTTCTGGATAGAAAAGAGTTAGAGCGCCTGTCAGTTTTTTTCTGTACCATCTCCCATTAGTGAGATTTCTGTTCACTTCCTGTGCCGTAGACTCCACAGGAAGTGAGAGGAAACCCTCTTTATTGTCACAGCATAAGTGTACCAATGGGAAGAACTCCCCTCTCTTCCCGTTCTGGTGACAACTCCTCCTCCTTCCTTATCATTTTCTATCTCTGTGGCAATGGTTACCAGGATAAATACAGAGACCAAATCTTCCTAATGCGGACAGACACGTCAACAACATTTTATTTATTACAGATATTTATAAAGCTCTGACTCTCCCAATCAACGTTGATTATTTTTAATCCTCATGCTGCTAACAATCGTAAATAGATAGGAAAGTATATCATATTTACTTGTTTTAAACTTTTTTTTGTTAACATTTCTTCAGTTACTTCCTGGTTTCTTGCCTAGGCAAATTATAGCATACATCCCAGAAATCTTTAGGAGGGAAGGAGAGGAGGAGGGCTTTTCTCAGCTAAGCACACACTCCTGCATGCATGCTTGAGCTAGGGGCAGATGGGTTCCAGGAAGTAAATGCTACATTAATCATCTGCCCTTACTCAAGATGGCCATGGACAGAAACGCTAGAGGGTTGTTTTTCAAAGTGAGTTTTCTCAAGAAAATAAAGCAGAGACATGGATGGATGGGGGAGTTTGCTTTGAATATTAAAAACAAATTAAATAGTGTTTTTGGTTTGTGGTGCTCAGATGCTGATTGTTCTGTATCTGTCTATTGTCATCAGAAGTATAAAAGGACCATAAGATTCAATCTCAGGATTGGCAATTTGCTCTTCAAAACTTAGTGGTGTCATTAGGTCCTTGCAAACTGAGATAGGCAGAACCCACAAAATTGCTGATTCCATTGGCATTGAATGGTGCTTCTGAAACCAAGAAGTCATGTCAAACACTTTAAATACATTGTTATATTAAAGATCCGGGAGGTTGGTCCAAAGTAATCACAGCACAAATACAAATACAGTTAATGTTTTTAAATCACTCAGTAGATTATTTCGAGAAGGGATTTGAACACCTTAATGCTTATGAGATTTGGCTAAAAGTTTAGACAGCGTAGAACCACAAAGATACCCAAGGAATCACGTGACGAAGGATCACACACAATTTTGTGACACCCGGAAGGAAGAAGCACACGCACACAAAAAAATTAAAAACGCATGCAGTCTATGGATGAAGTGAGGACGATCTCCAGAGGCACAAACAGCAATTTTGTCATAAATTAGGGGTCATAGGAGAAGGAACTCCCTAGATGGCCATAGTCTTATGTGACCTGTAGTTCCACCATGGCTGGAAAGCAGTGGGCTGCTCCACTATAAAATTTGTCAATATCCTAAGATTTATGGAGAAGTACTAAAAGGTAGTTGAATCAGACCACCTTCTGGTGCTCCTGTTATATTAAAAAAAATGGTACCCTTTGGTAGCCATTGATGGTAGCTTAAAGTCCAACTGAAGCCTCAAATGTATTACTGTAATGCAGTCAGGCTGCCTGTACATTAGTAAATATGCTCTTCTTCCTGTGTGTTTTTACACAGTAAGTGATGCAGCATACGTTAAAATGCCCTGTACTAGCGGCACACTAGAGAGTCGAACTGCTTCTCTCTCACACAAGCAGTGAGCTGGTCTGACACTCACCTTTCCACACTGCTCCAATCAACAGTACTGCCTGGGGACTAGAACACAGTTAAAGTGGAATTCCAGTAAAATTCGAACTAAGCCTAAATCTACTCCTACGCCCATTCTAAGACTATTCTAGCTACCTTATTAAAGAAGAGATGTCTACATTTATCTATTCTAAAGCCTCTCCAGTCCGTACACGTGATCAAGTACCAGCACCGGCTCCAGTGTAGAGGGGCAGCCTACAATGACTGCCCCATACTAAGCCTTCCAGTGATGTCATCACCCAGGCTCTGCAGCCATTGTCACTGCCTCTCATCCACACTGAAGCCACTGCTGGGACCCGATCATGTGACCAGACCATCTGACCAGACCCGAGCTGCTTCAGAATAGGTAAGTATAGACAACTTTTCTTTTATAGGGTAGATAGAATAGTCTTAGAATGGGGTGGGAGTAGATCTAGACTTTAGATTTTGACTGGAATTCCACTTTAATTGTAGAGTTGTGTAGGGGTGTATATACCGCTTAGATGAGTGCTTGATAACAGTTCAGTGTGTGTGCCCACAGGATAAAGAGAAATTGGTCGCCCACCACCACAGGACTGATACAAAATAATTCCTTTAATGTCTTCACAGTCAGGAAAGCAAGACAGAACAAACTGTTGACACATTTCACACTTAAATCACGTGCTTAATCATGGCTTGGTTATGATTAATCCATGATTTAAGTGTGAAACGTGTCAACAGTTTGTCCCGTCTTGCTATCCTGACTGTGAAGACATTAAAGGAATTATTTTGCATCTGTCCTGTGTCGGTGTGCGGCCGATTTCTCTTTATCCCAGACCACTAAACTTCCAGGCTGCTGGAACAGACTCTCCATAGGGCATTTTAAGTGCTGTATCACTTACTATGAAAAAATACACAGAAAAACCATATATATGCTACCTTCAGGGGTGCGGTGGAAGCTGTAGAATACATAAAATCCCCCATCTGATAGACTAATTTGACAGAAGAACAAAAACAATAGGATGGTCCTTCTAAAGGACAGAAAGGTCTCCTACTGGCAGAATGTTGCTGGATGAGTGGTGTTCAGTCGATCCCGTTCTGCCCACGCACAAAGATGGAAAAGTTACTACAGTCTGTTTGTGAGATTTAAGTTGGCCATAGACATTGAAATTCTTCTGCTTCTGTAGGGACCTGCTGAATTTCGGTCCATTTGTGGCTGTCTCCGTTCGACAGAAGTCAGATATTACATCGGTTTCTGTCGCATGGACAAGTGTGTACTGTCAGTGTATTCTGACACTTGGCTGAATTGAAAAAAAAATGAACCATCTATGGCCAGCTTAAGACTGCAGTTTCCTATCATGTACCCCATTAACCATAGAGATTACTGGAGGCATCCCCATGTACAAGGAAGGGATTTAGAGGCCACAACTGTGTGATGTAAACACTGCTGTAATTTTGACAGCACAGTTGGGTATAATTATGTTTTTCACTTCTGTCCATAAACTTCCAATCTAAATAATAAAAATAGTCCCAATGGCTTCATAGGTTATGCATGTGGGCCTAGTGGTTTGGAAGGTGCTTTATAGATGTAGAAAATATTAATCCACATGTAAACATGACTAGGGAACACATGAATACTATTTCCATGCCTCATGGCTCAGTACTTTTGTACAAGTCCATAGGGATACAAAAACTATCTAGAGAAGTATCACCAATCTCACCCCTTTCTCTACCCTAAATAAAGGTTATTTGGAATCGGATTGATTGCTATTGGCAGCAAAGCCACTTCGTTTCAGAGTACAGCCACCAAGTAAAATTATGTTGTTGATTAGAACCCCTCTTTTAAATAATAAAAGAGGAAAAATCATTTTGGAAGAGAATTTGTGTCTGGTTGTGCCTCGAGAGAAAAACATGTGAGTGTGAGCTTGTGCCAAAACAGTTCTTACCAACTTCAGAGAAAGCTTCATGGCAAAATTGGAGGTTCAAAATGAAAGTAAAAAAAGGGGGTGGGGGAAGAGAGAGGAAAACGGGAAGAGGAAAGAGAAAACAAAGTGTACATCAGCAAAGAATGGATGTCATGAGACTTGTTCTCTAGTCTAGAACATAAACTACCTCTAACACCTTGACTCTGGAACTGGGTGAGAAAATGTAACACCAAACACGACCTGTGCGAAAGTTCACAAGCTCAGAGGCTCAAGGCCTGGAAAATAGAAGCCCCCCTCCCCACAACCACCATATCTGTCTGTTAACATGACAGCTGCCCGGAACGGATGTTGTTTAAAGTTATTGTGCTTGGCACAGCTACAGGTACAGTTGTAGATTATTATATTATGGAACCTAATTGTTTTACTTGGACACTGTTCTCATAACAATCTTTACTACGGAATGGAGAGCATGTGAAGAGTTTTCCTTATTGTTCCAGTCTAAAAATTCACTCATATTTAAATGAAAATGTAACCACACCACTGCAATCAAAAGTGACTGGAAGTGCTGAAAATATTTGAAAAGAAAAAGGTGATTCTGGGATTGGCCGAGATATAAGTCACTTGGTCTTTTCTGAAGAGCAGGATAGCCCATTAGATGCGACGACCAGCTCTGCCTGAAGAGCTGGCCCCAAGATCTTCTGAACTAAAGCTGGCCATATACTGTTAGTTTATCAACTGAACATTTGTAGAAAAATTGTTCATCAGAACATTCTTTCTTTCCATCATTGAGTCAACTAATTTTGCTAAAAAGCCCTTCAAAAATGTTCCTGCTATTTATAAACAGAATCCCAGATGTATTAAACTGGTTTCATTACAATGTGTATGATTTTTCCTGAACCATAACCACATTCATATAGAAAAAATTGTCATTCTGCGCCTCAAATATTGCTTGTCAAGAACAAATGTTGAATTAAACCACTACTCATTAAAAAAATCAAACGAACCTTACGAAAATGAAAAATTTTTAAACTAAATTCTACCGCTGTATGGCCAGCTTAAAGTGGTACTTAACCCCCTCTTCCCATGTTGCTTTCCCCCCCCCCCCCACTACCTGTAGTGCTTCATTCTTTTCAAAACACATACTTACCCACACAGCAAATCCATAGTTGTCGCACTGTGATCTGCAGTTCAGAAGACATACACCGGGTCCTGTGCTACCATTTGCTCCTCTTCATCTGGTTGCCTCTTTTAGGTACAGGCAGCCAGCTATTGATGGCACGCCCCCATGGCCGCTTTGTGTGCCCGATCATATACCCTCCTGGAAAATGTGATTTAAGTATCCCAGGAAGCTGCAGGCCAGACTGGAAGCAGGGGTTGGGGCCCAAAAAAAAAATGGAGGGGGAGTTTAAATGGAACTAACTCCTTTTTGGGAGTTAAGTTTGGCTCTAACCAAGTGATGCACTGGTCAAGCAACCTTGTAGCGGTCTGATCCCAGAATCCCATTTATCTTTGCTTATGTTTTCATCACTTTCTGTCAAATTTTGGGAATCTGTTCTTGAAGTATGAATGAATGTTAGAGTTCAGTATTCTGTTTTACAAATTTAAATAAAAACATAGGCTTGTTCAGTACAGTATTATTATTATTATTATACATTATTAATAAAGCGCCAACTGTTTGAGCAATGCGTTACAACATGAAATGATGATGTGCATAGTGCAGTTACCCAAAACAACCTGCCTAGTGAGTTTTCTGATTGGTTGCTAAGTTATTGCACCTAAGTCTTTCGCTTATTGAACAAGTCTAAATAATGGCTGAAATACACATACACACAAATGAAGATCAAAAGTTCAAACACAGAAAATTTATCATGTAGCATGTATGAATCAGATTTAATTTTTGGTGAACACTACAGAATTTAGGGTTTAAATCTGATTCATTGCTATGGAAAACACAATTTTCCTGAGCATTAGTCTATAAAACCAGATTTAGAAAGACCCTCTGCCTGGAACTCAACCATAGATAACACATCTGCGTTAATCTTCTCTTATTAATCTGATATATAGATAAAAAGAGCCCTCTTTTTGCTCTTCTGACATTGTCAGAAGGGCAGATAAAAAAGTTCTTTAAAAAAATAAGCCAGACAAGCGGTAACGTGACCTTTTAAAATTGCAGTCAGTATTGTTAGTCTTATGCACTAAACATGCAAAACTTTCTGCAGGCAGAGACAGTTTGACTTTTTTAGTTTTCATTTCATTCATGTTCAAAACCTTTCGAGACTGATCGCAATAGGGTTCCACAAAATATACTTTTCTGCTTCAGTGGCAATGATCATATCCAATAAAAAGGCAAAAGGACTGGCAGGTTGTAGCTTGCTGTCTACAAATCACAGGCAAACTATGTAAACAACCAGTGTTCCCTTTATTAAATGAGATGGTACTGAAGATCAACTCAAAATGTATATTTTAGTTATAGGAAAAAATAGAGACAAGCAAAAGGAATCAAATCACTGGAAATATTTCTGTTATAGGTGAAGCCTGTTGGGTTCAGTCGGCCACTGCCTTCTCATATGTCATGGATTCTCAAACACGTCTCTCTGCAATAATTACCAAGACAATTCCTGTCCATCTGGGAGTTTTGGGTGATCCTGCCCACCTATGCCAGCTCCTCTTGTCACTTTCTCCATAATACAAAGTAAATGAAATAGCCAGCAAGTAAAGTGGGAATCTCTTATAATGTCATAGCAGGTGTGCAGGGATGGGACCTCAAAAAGAGAAGACCAAGAGTCCCGAAAGATAGAAGAAGCTGTTAGGTGGCTTAACTCAGATTGCTCGTATATAGTAACAAACAAAGCAATGTGAAAGCAACAATAAGGGCAAATGAAAAATTCTCCATTTGATCGTAGACACATCCTTTCGGCACCAGACAAAAAAAGAGATGCAGGGGAATGAAACCATGCATGTTAGGGGAATTTTGTACTTTATGAGGACATGACAGAGCTTGTGCGAGCCCTTCTCTGTACTGTACTGCGTGTGCGGAGGAGACAGAGCTGGCTGGGTACAGTAAGTGGGCAGGGGCACAGACACAGAGCTTTTACTGCAGTGACTTCAAGAGGAGAATACAAAACACGAGCATGAAGCCAATCACTACGAGGTGAGGTCTTCTCCAAGGTGACAGAGCCGCGACTTCTCCTAACCTCCTTGCTGTGCCGAATGACAATGAAATTGAAAAGCTAAAGGCACAAATGTAACTAACAAGGGGCGACTTATCAGAAACTGCAATAAGAACTTTCCCACAAAAAACACCTTTTAACAACTGTCATTTTCCAGACCTGGTTTCAGTCTGATTAGTAACAAGACTACACTGGCAGTTCTATTTTCAGAAGTATGTTGTTTTTTTTCTTTGTTTTTTTTTTTTTTTGTTCAGAGAACATAAATCTGGAAGATAACATGTTAAAAATCAACTGCATACCCAATTTTAATTAACACTGTACTGTAGGCTAGGTACATGGTACATCAAAAGCACAACGAATAGCTTATATAACCCAACAGTCAGGCACTATGCGCTTATGCCGGTAAGTCCAGGGTATGAAAATCAACTGAAGGCTGAAATGGTGTCCAAAAGAGGTATGGGCTCAAGCTGCTTTTAGTAAAACCACCTGGAGTGGTGGAAACAGGAACCCATAAAAAAAAGCACAAACCCAAATGCGCTCAGAGAACCTCTCAGTTTATATATTGCTGTAAATGAGTTCTTTATGTTAAATTATCTGTGGTTGCAAATAATTCAGCTTCATCGAAGTCTTGAACATTTTAAGTTAAAGCGCAATTTATGAAATAATGATAAATGCGCAAATGAGTTAAAAATTAAACAATGGCTGCATGTCCAAAAACATAGAATGCTCTGAATAGGAAGCACTGTTGATTTCTATCATCCAATCATATGCAAGCAAAAAAGCTGTTTTTTTATTTTCCTTGCATGCGATTGGGTATTCTTTGTAAAGTGAAGCTTTACCTCATTTACTAAACTCTGGAGCATGTGCACTTTCAGTGCACTGTATATTTGTCTTTGGTAAATCAACCCCACGGTATTTCCCCAATTGCTCGTTGGCTTTTCCATCTAAGACCATTATGTTGCCATTACAAGCATCAGCTTGCATTATGGAACTTGAACACCCATAAACCACATGCTTGGAATGCTTTGTATGTTTTTTTTTTTGTCATGAAGCCATCGTTTTAATTTGTTTACTTCATTATCTATCATTATTTAATACATTTAACTTGTTTAACTTCAAAAGTTCAAGACTTTGATGAAGCTGAATTATTTACAACCTCCACAGATGATTTAATATTAAGAACTAATTTACAGTAATATATGAACTAAGACGTTCTCTAAACACTTTAGGGTTAGTGCTTATGGGTACACCGAAGCTTGTCCAAAGCCGTTTTAATAATGGCATGTAAAAGCAATGTTTCAGAGCCACTAAGAGGACATCAAGGCAAGGACTCTTTTATCACCCATGACTGATGAAAGAGTTCTATAAGTGGATCTGAATTGTCAATTACAAGTGATTGTTAAAACAGGTTTGGACAAGCTATTTCTTGTGCTGATGAAGAATCAAGCACCTATGATTTGCAACGATGACGTTCCATGTACCTATGATCTCCGAAAATGATGAGGTACCATATACCTATGATCTGTGACAATGGCACCATCCTTAATAGTCATTCCAGCAAACCATTTAGATGACCCTGTTACTGTAGGAATATGCACCTAAAAACTTTGGATTGGTCAACCTTAGCCTGTCTACAACCCCTACCCTCATGCTTAACCCCTCAAATGAAGTCTCAACTTATCTTACCCCAACACCTAAATTTTACCCTAGCCTTGCAGATTAACACATATTATGTTACTCTACCTAAAAGTAGTACATCTGTCTTTGGTAGACACTGAAGTTTTAAAGTGGTTTTAAAGACAATAGGTTTCTTATCTTAATGCATTCTATGCATTAAGATAAAAAAGCCTTCTGTGTGCAGCAGCCCCCCTAATACTTACCTGAGCCTCATCTCGATCCAGCGATGTTGCACGAGAGACTAGGCTGCATAGGACTCTCCCTCCTCATTGGCTGAGACAGCAGCAAAGCGTCCTTGGCTCCTGCTGCTGTCAATAAAAGTCAATAAGCCAATGGGGAGAGATAGGGTGTGGGGCTTGGCTATGGCTCTGTGTCTGAATGGACACAGGGAGCTGCGGCTCAGCTTGGGTGCCCCCATAGCAAGCTGCTTGCTGTGGGGGCACTCAACAGGAGGGAGGGGCCAGGAGCACCGAAGAGGGACCAGAGAAGAGGTGGATCTTGGCTGCTCTGTGCAAATCCACTGCACACAGCAGGTAAGTATAACATGTTTGTTATTCTTAACAAAAAAAAGTGCCTTGCCATTGTGGGATAATACCACCTTTTCCCCAGCTGCTGCATCTTCACCTTTCCTTGGCTGGGTTTACGCCACATTGTGGAGTAAACCTTCATTGTGGCATGACACCATCCTTTGGCCACTGACTGTGGCTGTTGACAGAAACAGGTAATTTGGTTGGGGACAGCCAGCCACTGGAGCACCCGGAGTTACAGCGGGGAGAACAAGTATTTGATACACTGCCAATTTTGCAGGTTTTCCTACTTACAATGCATGTAGAGGTCTGTAATTTTTATCATAGGTACTCATCAACTGTGAGAGACGGAATCTAAAACAAAAATCCAGAAAATCACATTGTATGATTTTGTAAGTAATTAATTTGCATTTTATTGCATGACATAAGTATTTGATACATCAGAAAAGCAATACTTAATATTTAGTACAGAAACCTTTGTTTGCAATTACAGAGATCAAACGTTTCCTGTAGTTCTTGACCAGGTTTGCACACACTGCAGCAGGGATTTTGGCCCACTCCTCCATACAGACCTTCTCCAGATCCTTCAGGTTTCGGAGCTGTCGCTGGGCAATACGGACTTTCAGCCAAAGATTTTCTATTGGGTTCAGGTCTGGAGACTGTCTAGGCCACTACAGGACCTTGAGATGCTTCTTACGGAGTCACTCCCTAGTTGCTATGGCTGTGCGTTTCAGGTTGTTGTCATACTGGAAGACCCAGCCACGACCCACCTTCAATGCTCTTACTGAGGGAAGGAGGTTGTTGGCCAAGATCTCGCGATACATGGCCCCATCCATCCTCCCCTCAATACGGTGCAGTCGTCCTGTCCCCTTTGCAGAAAAGCAGCCCCAAAGAATGATGCTTCCAATTCCATTTTTAATGGTTGGGATGGTGTTCTTGGGGTTGTGCTCATCCTTCTTCTGCCTTCAAACACTGCGAGTGGAGTTTAGACCAAAAAGCTCTATTTTTGTCTCATCAGACCACATGACCTTCTCCAATTCCTCCTCTGGATCATTCAGATGGTCATTTGCAAACTTCAGACGGGCCTAGACATGAGCTGGCTTGAGCAGGAAGACCTTGCGTGCGCTGCAGGATTTTAATCCATGACGTTATAGTGTGTTACTAATGGTTTTCTTTGAGACTGTGGTCCCAGCTCTCTTCAGGTCATTGCTCAGGTCCTGCCGTGTAGTTCTGGGCTGATCCCTCACCTTCCCCATGATCATTGATGCCCCACGAGGTGAGATCATGCATGGAGCCCCAGACTGAGGGAGATTGACCGTCATCTTGAACTTCTTCCATTTTCTAATAATTGCGCCAACAGTTGTTGCCTTCTCACCAAGCTGCTTGCCAATTGTCCTGTAGCCCATCCCAGCCTTGTGCAGGTCTTGGCCATTGTGGAGAGGTTGGAGTCTGTTTGATTAAGTGTGTGGACAGGTGTCTTTTATACAGGTAACAAATTCAAAGAGGTGTAGTTAATACAGGTAATGAGTGGAGAACAGGAAGGCTTCTTAAAGAAAAAATAACATGTCTGTGAGGGTCAGAATTCTTACTGGTTGGTAGGTGATCAAATACTTATGTCATGCAATAAAATGCAAATGAATTATTTAAAAATCATACAATGTGATTTTCTGGATTTTTGTTTTAGATTCCGTCTCTCACAGTTGAAGAGCACCTATAATAAATATTACAGACCTCTACATGCTTTGTAAGTAGGAAAACCTGCAAAATCGGCAGTGTATCAAATACTTGTTCTCCCCACTGTATAAGAACACCAGTGTGAAGTATCAGTATAAAAAAAAACATAAAGACTATCATTTATAATTTGGGGGGAGCTGACCTTCAAAGAACAGGTTTACCTCTACTAAAACTAACACTAACACTAACTCTACCCACCTAGCGCTCCTAAGCTCTCTGCATTAACCACCAACTACCCCTGCCACTTACCTCTGTACCACTGTGCCGGCTATCTCTAGTGTTAAAGCTAGAGACTGCCAAGGCAACTAGCAATTTCAGAGAGACTCCAGCAATATTGACAGGTTTGCTTTACCCTACACTAGATGGATGATCATGATGGGCTTCTTTGTATAACACAGATCTATTTCTTTAGAATGTGACATTTACCAAAATCGCTGCATGCAAAATTTTCTGGTGCACGTGTTTTTAGTTACAGAGAACAATTACATTGGATAGGTGAACCTGTGTCTTTTTTTTAACTTTAACAACTATGTAACTGTGAATGTTTGGTGAAAGTCATATTCACTGCTTTATAAATCTTCCCCAAGGCCTACACTTTTCGATTGAAAATCCAGTCTATAAGGGGCCATTCACACTTCTTGATTTGCGGTAATGCACAATAATTGTGTTGGTGCCCTGCGATGTCATTCATTTGAATGGCAATCTAAAGCACCTTCAAAAGATTTACTGAAAATAGTGGGATTATTGGTCATCACTACATTTGTGCTTTGGATCGACTATATAAAAACAGCAGACACGTGTATATACCTCTAAATGTAGTCACAAATTTCAGTGGCACCTAGCAAATGATGCAAAATTGATGCATGTATGGACAGTTTTACACTGAGGACTAAAACCTGTATATACCTTACCAGTCTAAAAACAGCAGTAGCTGGGTCACAAGGCTGTCTAACCAGCTTCTGCATCACATATCATAGGCTGTGCTAAAAATAAAGCCTAGAGAATCCTGTTAGGACGAGGGATTGTTTCCAGCACTAAATTATCAGAAAACAAAAATTTTAATGCAATAATATATATAACATATAAACGTAGGAATAGTTTGAGAACTGGTTAGATCTTTATGAAGAGAGGTGTGTGTACTGTTATTGACTTGGATTTTCATCCCGTCAGAGCAGAAATGTCATCCCAGTGACAAGCTGGAGGCTAATCTGTCCTCTGCCTGAATTCAGGGCTGATAACTAGCAGGTCCACCAGGTTCAAAGTGGATGTAAACATGTCAAATACCAAACTTTTTAAGGATAAGTTCACCTTTGTAAAAAATAAATAAATAAATGCACATCTTTTTGCAGGTAAAAAAAATGTGCATTTATTTCTTTTTTTATTAGGAGCCTGCATTTATGAACAGTAGATTACAGGTGCAATCTCAGGCTCCTGCAGACTGTCAGTGTAGCTGCCTGTACCTCATATGTGCAAGCAGTTACAGAATGACAGGAAGCATCAATGAACTACCTAAAGCGCTCATCAGCACCCTGGTAGTTCATCGAGAGCTACAAGCCGTAGTTGTAGTTCCCCCATTCTCAGAACTCTGTAAATGCATGACTTGGCCAGGTGGGTGGAGCCCTGCACTGCCTTTTTTTTTTATATTGTGACAGCGGGTGCGGGGAGAAGATCCCTGGCCTGCTGCCCATAGGTGTGCGCAGACTATTGCATTAGTGTGTGCACATCAAAGCTCAAAACCCACATAATGGGTGTGGCCAAATTGTGTCTACAGTGGGAGGGGTTTAAAGAGGAGTGGGTAAAATAAAAAAAAGCCTTTTACCCATAGAATATACTTTTGGTCTTCACTCTAAATTACAGCTATTTCAAGCCCTGCCTACTGGGCCAGGAATAGGAGAAAAGGGTGAAGAGCTGGAGCTGCAGTACCCCGAGTACTGTGAAGAGCCCCAGGTAGAAGAACAGAAATAAGCCAATTTTCTTTTTGCGTCTCCCCTGCAGCTGCGCTTGTCACAGGCAACTACAGAGGAAATGCTTTTTGTTTATGCCAGGGAGGGGGCAGGTACTAAAGAATGACACGGGGAGTAGAGGGCAGGGCTATGATTGACTGTGATTGGCTTATAGTCTTGCCCCCTCCCCATTATAAAGCTAACCACAGTCAATCAAAGCCCTGCCCCCTACTCCCTGTAGCGGCCATTAGTACCTGCCCCCTCTCCAGAATAAAGAAACTGTGTTTCTTCTGTAGCTGCCTGTGACAAACACAGCTGCAAGGGCGACACCGAGAGAGACAGCGTTTTACCCCTTCATGCAAATTAGTGGAGCCGAGTGCCGAAACGTGGGCTTTGGGATCCTGCCTGGATTGATGAGACACCGGGATTGAATTAAATTTTTTTGGACAGTCCTGCACAATCCAGGGAGGTTGGGAGGTATGTACATGGGGTGATAAGGGTGTGCCCAGGCACTCCTGGCACATCCTGTGCGCGCACCTATGCTGCTGTCAGAACAAGGACTGTGGGGGTGGAGGTGCAGGGGTTGCTGCATCTGTTACATGTAACACCCCCAAGATGCAAGTGTAAAATGTAACTTGTTATAGAAGGTGAACTTATCCTTTAAGTTTGCATTTGTGTAATCCTGAGAGTACCTTAGTTATATGATGATTTTGAGGATGGGGGTTGTAATAAGCACTGAGCTCAGTATAGCAAAGGGACAGTCCTACTACAGCTTGACAATTTGCTCTGACAGGGAGAGAATACAAGTAAATAACTAAAAATTAAGTAATACCTGAGAGCCAAGGCCTGGACTATTATAACAGTGTAAGAGGGGAGATTCAACGTCATATGCCCATTGGTGACTAGTTCTCATAAAAGACCCACTCCAGCAAAAAACAAAACGTTTTTATTATGTTTTAGAATAAGTGGGGAATGCTTACATTTTTGTATTCATATTTCCTGTCAGTGGCCAGTTGGGGAGATACCCCTAATTTCTAAACCCAGACTAACTATTGCATGTTTTATTTGTTTGTGTCCCTGTAGGAAAAACTTACCCGCAGTTTCTATCTCACCTGAACAGGAAGTAAGGAAAATCTCACCTGGACAGGAAGTAAGGAAAATTCCCCCAAACAAAGGAAAAAAAAGCAATAAAAAGAGCGGTTTCAACCTTCCCCACTTTATCCAAAAAATGGCTGATTTTAATCATAACCATGCATAATAAATGTAGACATTGATAAACACTTGTAGAAACAATAGAGGTTACATAGAGAAATGTTTACACATCAGCGATTACTTAAACATTTACTAGTAAGAAAAATTAGAGAATGTACTAAGAATTACAGCCTGAAAGCTGATTTGAAAACGCCAACTTTTCCCCATGTCTAAAGCAATACTCTGTTCCTCTGAAGCTTTATATACCCTAGGCTATAAATTATATATTATAGATTACATTTTGCAGTGGCCTACTTTTGATGTGCCTGCTCTTTGCTGCCCCCTTCAGGAAATGATAGCAGAGTACGGCAACCTTCTTGTGAACTTTGGCACAGATCTGACAAATGCAGTTTTGGAATCATTTACAGATGTATACAGACACACAACTTCTCCAGAGGGTTACCTACCAACTAATAATGCTCAGGATGGAGTCTACAAAGCATCACTACTACTCCTGTAATGCTTACACTGGTGCCAAACACAGAGGACCTTATTTTATAACAGGCCGAAAGCATGGCCTGTTCTTGTTGCTCATAGGAACCAGTGAGGTCCCTCCATCTTTATCCCAAGTGCAGGATGGGAGTAACTGATTGGTGGTTATTTTTGTTATTCTTTAAGGGCTTATTCACATTAAAGTGATCCTTTGCAGTGCATGAACACATATGCGTTGATGTGTGTTAAGGCATGTGCTAAGGCGGACTACGCAACACAACACATGAAAAAACGTTCATGATTTTTTCCCCAAAACACATTGTATTACAACCCAATTGTGATGCGATATGGTATTTTGGGCTCTACTGTACCATACATAGTGGTGCCTTTCATAATGAATGGCACCACAAAGCACAGAGTGTATGAGTTGCCATAAGTTGTGGCAACAATGTCAAAATGCACATGTTGCATGTGCAAAAACATCTGATTGGTCACTAGGGGCAACACCCCCATTGTTATTTTTGCTACTTTTTTACAAACATGGCCCATTGTGTTTCTGGCACTGCTAAGCTTTACTTAAGAGCCCCTGGAATCTGCACATCCATTAGGCATCTCACAAGCGGTGAAATGTAGGCCCGCCTTTCCTCTGCTAGAGAGCTGCACAGCAAGCTGTTCAGGAGACCCGCGGGATGCAGTTTGTTGGATCTTATGTAATCACGATGATTAGCCGTCAAATCTCTGTCCACTGTGACAGTTAAGCCAAATATCAAAAACCAATGTAGAATGTGGTCCGTGCATATTTTGGGGTTCACTCATGTCAGTGAACATATGTTTGTTGGCTATCGATGGGAAACAGATTCACTTTCACCAGTCTAAAGCATTAGACAGCCTGTTGTTTCTCTTGTGAATTTGAAAACTACATTCTCCAACATATCTTATTAGACTATGGCAAGCAATGCATGCTGGGACTGTAAAGGGTTACACTACTTGATATGGTTATCTTGGATGTTTTACAGTTTAATGGCTCACTGGCTTTTCATATATTTTAGGGATACTAATAGCTGGAATCACGAACCAAAAATTTATTTTTTTATTTTAATGGACAACTGTCCCAAAAAGTGGACAACTCAATATTTTGATGGACACTTTTCCATATCGGTACTAAATTGCCCACACTGATAAGGCGGTCTCATTTTTAGTATTCATCCTTAATATGAAGGTGACCGCAATACGTATATATATATAAATATATATATATATATATGTTGCGGTTTGCAAGTGGTTTATTGGGGTTATGGCTAAAGCTATTAGCCATAACCCCAATATTTGTTTTTTTTAAGCCAGTGGTTGGGTTTCTCAGGAAAGCAATCCGAGCGGCTCATTAGCCACTGGTTCACTTTCTGAATCAGTGGGAGGGGACTCTCCCCCCCCACCGGTGTTTCTCGGGCTTACAGTTTTCACCGGCATGCCTGAGAAATGATCCGACAGTGCGGCCGGCTGGTCACAGAGGCAATCAGAGACTAGATCATCTCTGATTGCCTCTATGGCCTTGAAGGACCAGAGCGATGCAGTGAACGTCACTTCCTGTCTAAGGGAGAAGAAAACAATTTTTCTTTTAAAAAGAAAAAGTTCAAAAACATTTTTTGATCCTTTGGTTTTAACGGTAAATTAGAGATTTGGGGTCTTTTGACCCCAGATCTCTCCATAAAGAAGATCTGTCATCCCTATTTCTATTACAAGGGATGTTTCCATTCCTTTTAATAAGAATAAAAGTGCTAAAAAAAAAAAAATTAAAGGGAGATTGCAAAAATAAAAAATAAAGAAGAAAAAAAGAAGCGAGCGCATACATAAGTCGTGCGCGCATATGTAAATGGTGAGGTATCGCCGCAATCATTACAGCGAGAGCAATAATTAGAGCGCTAGACCTCCTCTGTAACTCTAAACGGGTAATCTGTAAAAATTTCCAAAGCGTTGCCTATGGAGATTTTTATGTACAGTCGTTTTGTCACCATTCCACGAGTGTTTGCAATTTTAAAGTGTGACATCTTAGGTATCTATTTACTCAGCTAACATCATCTTTCATATTTTACAAAAAAATGGGGTATATATTGTGTTTTTTTTTAAATTAGTTAAAGTGTATTATTTTAAAAAAAAAAGCTGTGCAAATACTATGCGACATAAAAAAATTGCAACAATCGCCATTCTACTCCCTAGGGTCTCTGCAAAAAAAAAAAAAAAAAAAAAATATATATATATATATATATAATGTTTGAGGGTTAAAAGTAATTTTCTAGCAAAAAATACTGATTTAAACTTGTAAACAAAAAGTGCCAGAAAAGGCCAGGTCTTCAAGTGGATAATGATTCATTGATATTCAACTAAAGCCAAGAACTTTGTATTTTTATTTAGGACTTTAGGGTTTAATTTGTCTGCAACTTTTATGGACTATATTCTGTATATTCATAGACATTTGGCAACCCTGTCTAGTAGTGGAATGGAAGAATAGGCTGCTGTAGTCACCAGGAGCCTTTACTCCTTCAGATACAAACAGGGTCCACAGTGTAAAGAGAATGTGACCTGTAGCAGCCAATCAGAAGTCAGGAGCTGTATGGGTAGCCTATGAAAACTGATTGGCTACTATAGAAATCCACCATAACCGCAAGAGAAACAAAGATTGCCAATATCCACATGAGAGCAACTCAAACTAATGAAAGCAAATGTCTAGCTAGGGGCTACAGGTTACAACTAATGGTGTATAAAGCTCTGGCTCTATGGCTGTCACAATAGGACAGTGATTGCAGCAGGTTGAGATAGGCCTGGGGTGACACACGGCTCTACAAACTAAAAACACAAGACGGCGAGCAGAAATGCAACTTGAAATGTTCATATTAAGGACACGTCTCGGGACCAGCATGCACTAAGGTTCAACATTATTTTTATTTGTTTTGGATAGTGTGGAAGGGGTTAGATCATTAATAAGGCTTTTATTGCAGTCTGTGTTGAAGAAGATTTCCCCCCCTTTTTTGTGCCTGTAACAGTTGGCAGCAAGAAAGGAAAGAAAATTACTCCAAGGGGCAAAAAACTTTTTGAGTAGAGCTATGAAAGGTTAAAATTGCTGTCAGGTTTTATTGTTGTCTTTACAGTGGTTCTAAACTCTGAAAGTTTTTTACCTTCATGCATGGAAGGCTTAGGTGGTATCTCTACTGAGCAGTCTTTAATCTTGTGCCTTGACTTCCACTTTAAGTTACCAGGATGCTGATTTACACTAGTGTATCTGTCTCTGCTGCACTTACCAAATAGGCATGGCCACGGTTGCTGAGGTGTGCTGAAATGTGCAGACACATATGCATTTTTAGGGGGTATTTACAGCCATGTTGATAACAGAAGTAGAAAGCCAAGCACATCTACACCCAACTGTGATCACCGACACTGGACTGTGATCACCTAAACAAGCTGTATTGCCTTAAAGTGGAACTAAACTCATCAATTTAAAGTGGAGTTCCACCCACTTTTACAACTCTTCAGCATCCCTCACTAAACTGTTCACTGTAAACAAATTGGATATTTTTTTATTTTTATTCTCAGCACCTACTGTATATCTGCTGTATTAATTTTTCACTTCCTCCTCCCTGGCCGCGGCCCATCGCATCATTTCCTGTTTGCAATGCCTTCTGGGAAGGGGCAGCAACTTCCTCTGTAACTGCCGTTGCTATGGAAACCTGACCTGAAACCTATTACACTGCTTGTGCTGCACTGAGCATGTGTGAGATCTGCAAGGATGAGATCCAGGAAGAAATACAGTCTGGCTTCAGATGCCCACACTTAAGATGGCCACGGCCTGCTGTAAGTTTATAAAATAACAAACTACTGCTATAAACTAACAAAACGGACCTTAGTTTACAGACTAACTTTACTAGAATACATTAAGCTTGTGTATTATAGGGGTATTTTTATTTAAAAAGTATAATTTCGGCCGGAACACCACTTTAAGTTTCAAAAAACAGTTACATTCCTGGCACATGCTGGGAATGTAACTGTCACATTGATTGTGCTCTCAACCAAACTGTCAAACCACCAAATGGCTGTAACTGATCGCATGTGCAGCTTCATGGCAGCTGAAGATCAAACAGAGGCCAAGATGGCAGCTTCCTTGGTTGAAAACAACAGGAGGGTTTAGTTCTGCTTTAATGTTGCTTGGTAATAAAAATCCCTAAGAGGGGCAAGAGAGGTGGATCAGTACGCTACATCAAAGAACTTTGTGTAGCATTTGAGAGACAACAATTAGCTGACCTAATTTATCTGGCCACAAAGGCATTAAATAATCCCCATTATGAAGTGCTTAAAGGCAACATACCCATTTAGATCATCACTGTTGATGGACATTTTTAACTGATCATTTTCAAGGTTAAAAATTGAGCACTTTTGGTCCCCCTGGATCTCTGGTTAAGGTGGCAGTTAGTACTTTCATGCAGATGCTGTGATGGGGTGCAGTGCACAGGGTGAAGAGCTGTGTATTTTGGCCCTTGCCCCCCCCGCCCTGCTCCCCCTTGGCCACCTTCCACCCCCCCCCCCCATTCTTTTCCTTTTTGTTGCACTGCTGGGTATGTAACATTAGGTTGCTGACCTATTTATGTTGTTTATACCTTTGGTATGCTAATTGTGTTTTCATTGTGCATTTCGCTGGATTTGAGTCATTCGCTGGATATGTCATGCCTTGTGTCAGCCATTGTACTATTGTCACTATGCATGACTCTATATAGTGTTCTAAAATTGATTTAAATAAAGCACTCCTGTTTTGTTAAAAAATTGACCACTTGAGTTGGATTCTCCCAGCCAATAGTTGCATCTAAAACTAAGAGTACATATATTGTGACCAGTGGTGGCTGGTGCTCCCACCCCCCCCCCCCCCCCGCGTGCACAAGGCAGACAGTATGTTGACGATCCCCCCTCCCCCTGCGGGAGACAGACAGGAAGGTGGTGATCAGAGGCCTCCTTACCTCAGGAGGCAGATGACAAGGATCTGGGTTAGTCCTAAGACCCCCTGGCCAACTGGGTCTCAGGACCCACTTCCTGATTGGCCAGGAGGAGAATCAGGAAGACACGAGCGAATATTCATCCACTATTGTCACACAACTGGGGGGGGGGGGGCTCAGGACACAGTGCTCTGTGCCCTAAGCCCACCCTTTTTTTAAGCCAATTAGAGCCTTAGGCTCTAATCATGTGCGTAAAAAAAACAAAAAAAACCCAATGAAATCCATGCGTCTGGTGCCCTGAATGTGGATTAGGGGCCAGGTGCATTGATTGGGGGGGGAGCGCCCCTGCGCCCCGTGTGGATGGGCCGCCACTGTGTGACTCACTTCTTTGAACCTTAGTACATGCTGGCCCTTAGCAGACCCCCCCAGAATAGAGTCCAACTCCTCTGCTCTGATTTGCCGTCAGAAAGGGGAAGCAGCAATCCACGTAATGGTTTTAGTGTGTGCAGGAGCCGGCTGCCAGTCAGACTATCACCGAGTCACTTACAACATAGTCCCTAGCCTCAAAGGCACACGTGGGCTTCCCTAAAGTCCTCTTCATCATCCCTTTGTGAAAATATAAAGACTGAGCCTGCTGGTGAGTCAGCCAAAAAAAAAACAAAACAAAAGCAAACAGGTGGTTACTTTGGCCACAGTTAAAGCCCCAAACTTACATTGCACCCAATAAAGACCAGCCCTATTCTTTGTAATCTTGACATGGTAAGGTAGGTGTGGAAAACAGCAGTTTTGTAATCAGTATTTATTACCTGTCTAGCCTACTTACACTTGTACATGTACCTGAAGTGCCCAGGATTATGATCAAATATTGTTTGTGGCCATGCCGAAACTGGAGACACGGCTCTGTCTTCTCAGGTAACAAATGTACACAGCTGTGTCTACAGTCTTCTCGGGATTCATGGTCAACTTTTGGTGTCACAATACAAGGTGCGATCGTGTTGTTGCAAAGTCTAGTATACTATAGCAACCAATTAAAATGTAGTTTTATTTAGCTAGATCTGTGAAAGATGAATTATGATTGATACCCTTTAAAACTAAAATGGAGATGGAGTTACTATTTAAAACTGTGTAGTAAATGCAGTCATATTGTGGAAATTGACCTTGAAGCTGGTCACACACATGCTACAATTTGATTGTACAGCTTCCTATGTACTTTAAATTTATACTGTAAAGGCCTACCTGACTGAATATAAATTTAAAGCGTATCAATAGCCAAAACTTTTTTTCCTTAGTTTTGGATAGAGTTCAGAACAGTTATAACCCCTGCCAGGTTTGTATTGTTGTCTGTGTCCCTGATGAAGAGATTCACCCCTCTGTGCTGGTGATCACTGTGACTTAAGGCCAGCCATACACCAAGCAAATTTCTTTCCTGCAACCACAGACAGTGTCGATGTGGTAATCCCTCCTGCCAGGCCATTGTCTTCTCCCAGCGGGTGTAGGCAAGGGAAGCCATCCCCACCAGGAGAAGACAGTGATTATCGCTAGTGGCTATAGCAGCTGCTAGCGATAATCACAAGAGAATCCAGCAGGCTGGTTGTACCCAAGTTGATTGATCAATCAACTTGGTACATTCAGCCTGCCCATTAATGGTTCAAATCTCTGCCGGTTCCTAACTTCGGGACCAGTCACAGAGCGCAGCACAGCTAGTGCATGCGTAGTGGGCACCCGGCTGTCACAGCAGGGTACCTATAGTAAAGAAGCTGGCGGTGCCTATAGTAAAGATGCTGGTGCCACCCAGGGAGGACACAGGGTGAAAACATCTGGGGTGAGCACACTGCTGAATCATAGGACAGGTGAGTGGCTGTTTATTAAACAGCTACACTTTTTTTAGCTGCTGACTTTAAATAAACACAAAAATGACTGGAAATCCACTTAAACATTTTACATTTGTCAAGAGAACAGGAGGAGATGGTAATCTTCAAGTGGAGACTCCTGTTCCAGGTTTTTTGATAGATTTCCACTTACTTTCTGCTATTTCTCTACGATAGGAAGAAAAATAAACTCTCCCTAGAGGGGCACAAAAAGAAAAAAAAACAAACAGACGAGGGATTTAAACCTACTCTACTTAGGCCTCATGTACACTAACAGCTCCTAATTAGGAGCTTTTGGCATTGTTTTGCTAAAGCTCCTAAACTCAACTCCATAAAAGCCTATGTGTTCACGTACACATAGGCTTTTAGCCTCGTACACATGGTACGATTGTTGGACAACTGAGCATCTGATTTTTGACAAAAGGGCGTGTGCCAGGATCTTGTCTTGCATACTAAAGTTACACAAATTGTCGTGCCACAAACATGAACGTAGTGACGTACTACGAGGAATTTCAGGACTTGAGCGCCACCCTTTGGGCCCCTTCTGCTAATTTCATGTTTGGTGAGCATTGATTCCGAGCATGCGCATTTGTAATTTCGACTTTTGTGTGACGGATTTGTCTACTGACCATCTGAAAATCTGACGTGGAGCTGTCGTTTGACAAAAATTTACTAGCCTGTCATCCAACATTTGTTGCCCGAAAATTGGAAAACAATTGTTGAAAGGAGTGTACTAACTGTAAGAACTTCAGACAACAGCCTGTCAAACGACAATCCCCTTCTGATTTTCGTACCGTGTGTACGAGGCTTTAGGATAGTTCAGGAGCTGCTGTGGTTAGGGAAGGTTCAACCTCCCCTAACCTCCCTCTCCTGAACGTGGAAGAATCAGGATAGGAACGTTTTGACTGCCGGCCGCAAAACGCGCAAAATTACTGTAAAATTGTGGCACAATTTTACAGCATTTTGCCTTTTCCTTTGGCCAGCGTCCCAAGTAGTTTGAGTGTAAGTTAAGTCTTAAAAGTAAAATAAAAAGGTTTGCCCGAAAAAATACTGTGACAAGACAGAGCCATGTGTCACAGTGTTATAAGGGTTCAGGGTTCTCACCTATTCAGGCTGAGGGGCTTGTTTTGAGAGGAGAAAACTGGCTTTGTAGTCTTCTCCAGGATTGATAAATCCTGGTATATGTCCTGGAGACTGGAGGCTTTGTAGAGTATTGGGTGGGATGAAGCCTCCAACGATGGGTCCACCTTTTGATGGTGACCTGCAGCTACTGATTGTGGAGCTGTGCACAGGTCTTATGGTATAGGAGCAGTCCGGTGCTCAGGGCCTTACCCATCTTTGGAGACTATTGTGCTTCCAAGGAACAGCAGGTTCACAGACACACTGGAAGTATGTGTCTGGATAGTGGCCTGTTTGGCATCTAAGACAGGTTACTTTACCATGCCAAAGCCTGAGATAAGTTGTTTTTTCTGTGGAACTAGACTGAAGGTCAAAACTGACCTTATTAGCCAGGAGGCTAAAGCATTTATGTTGTATGCTCTACGACAGGGTTTCTCAACTATGGTTCCTCCAGAGGTTGCTAGGGGTTCCTTGAGCAATTAGCAATTTCTACCTCTCAGTGACACCATGTATCATGAATTGTAGTTATAGTAACTTTTAGCAGGGGTTCCCCTAGCCTGGAAAGTTATTTCAAAGGTTCCTCTGTGTTTAAAATGTTGAGAAAGGCTGTTCCATGATAATGGTGTTCTGCAAGCACATGCTACCCCTTCTTCTGTTAAAGAACTTCACTGTTGAATAAAAGTTGGGGAAAAGCCCTTAAAACACACTTTTTGTTTGGATGCTGTAACCCGCTGTCTTTTTAATAAACACGGAGGGTAGCTCTTAAACATAAAGATGGCAATTGAACTGTGTCTGACTGCTCTACCCTTGAGCTGAACCTTCACAATACACTTTCATGGATTGCCTAAAGAGCCCTTCGCACAGCACAGTTGCTGGTTAAACTAAGGCTCCTTTACACTTGTGCAACTTGAAGCAATGCCTATGTAATCTTGAGGTCTTTGGACCTCAAGTCGCATCAAATTCGGACCAAAGCAGTGCAGGGACTACTTTGAAGCCGCTGCGACTTGAAGTCACACAGATATGAATGGTACTCATTGAAAATCTTGGGGTACGACTTGTCATGCGACTTTGCAGTCCCGAACCGCATGAGAAGTTGCACAAGTGTGAAAGGGGCCTAAAGAAATGATATAAAATGTGCTATCAAAATGTAACGTGTGACCATCTTCAGATATGTAGACTGGATCCTTGAGTTTGGTTGACCTGAGCATTAACTCAAAATGGCTGCCCTGTCTTTGTACTAGCAATAGGTACATTTTAAGAAGTGCAATACAGAAACATTTAATACACCAGCAAAAAAATGTGCCTGTTTAAAACGAAGTGCAATTTCCAGCATTCTTTGTCAAGATCTTACTGAGTCTTGCTGTCAAACAGCTGTGGATATCCACAAGTTGCCTGAGGCTGGTATAATCACTTTGTCTTTCAAACCCATTTGAGGGCAATGTGAAATGAGCACTTTGCCGTTCCAATCATGCTCTGCTGACAAGTAACCTTTTCAATGACACCAAAGCTGGCACACAATAGGAAAGATGCTTTTTACAGGGAATGTTCTCTCATCGATGGAGTGCTTCTCCTTTCATACCCTTTGTTAGATGGGACCTTTTCCATTGCATGCTGGGGAATAGAGTACGCCCTATTAATCACCAAAGAATGGCATTACTTCCCAGGTACAATGGCATAATGGCATTATACTGCTGTGACTGTGGCCTATTGTTAACATCAGAATGATACCAATGTTTTTATCTCTTTAGAAAAGATTCTTTTTTCTGGCTGAGCTTTACATCATAACTGCTGCAGAATTCGAATACTATATCAAAGCATTATGTTCATATCCCAGAACTCCGTGCTGTTTAAAAGACTGTACTTTTATGGTTAAAGGATCGTGGGTTAGCTAGCACCGATGATAATAAACTCAACGTTTTATTAAGCCTTAGTAATTTACTCAATGCTACAAATAGGGTGTTGTATGAAACAAGCAAAGGCCCCAGTCATTTCAACAAATGATTAAAAAAAAAAGTTTTGGGGGAGAGACACCCAGTCACATGACCTGTCAGTCATGTTATTAAGGTGTTTACTTATCACTAGGTGTTCTCCACATTATTATGCAGACCATATGTGGGCCACTGGTCTCTACACAACGACCTGCCCTTTATGGATCATTATAGGTTATAAAATGCAGGTGCAGCGCGGAGTAAACCATGTGATGTCCAGTGGAGAATAGATAGCACTATCTGCTCTCTCTTATAAATGGGGGCCCCTAACTGTAAAATGCTGTATAGGGAAGGATTGGAGCTTCTATTGGGTTTTTGGTTTCTATATCTAAATCAGTTCTCATATAAGCAAAATGGCATTGTTCCATTTAAATCCCTAAACATACCCTGACACGTGACTCTACACTTCTTTGCCTCAGTGATGTCTTTGACTTTAGTGTGCCGATAGGCTACAAGATTCAGAAGATGACGCTACACTTCTGTACCTCAGTGATGTCACTGATTTTAGTGTGCTGATAGGCTACAAGATTCAGAAGATGACGCTACACTTCTGTACTTCAGTGATGTCACTGACTTTAGTGTTAGTGTGCTGATAGGCTACGAGATTCAGAAGATACTTCTACATTTCTGTACTTCAGTGATGTCACTGACTTTAGTGTGCCCTTAGGCTACAAGATTCAAGAAGTCAAGACTATAAAGCCGGCCACGGTTCAAATCTTGGCTTGTTCAGCAGGGAGATTCGACCCCTGTATGGGGCAGGTTGATTGTACCCTAGTTGATCCATTGATCAATTTGGGTACAACCAGCATGTCGGATTTTTAGGATGGGATTATTGCCAGCGGCCACAGCCACTAGCAATAATCACAGCTCTACCCCACCTCCCACTCCCCCGCGTTGCCCGCTGGGAGAACACAATAGCTTCCCAGGTGGCATTCCCCTATCAACAATGACCGTGTTGATGGGGGAATCAAGTGATTTTCAGGATAGAAAATTTTATCAGCTATGGCTGGTTCAACTAAATAGGAACCAGAATTATCAGCTAGCCAGTGGCTAAGATGATGAGCCCGTCACAATAGTGACCATTATGGACAAAAATAAACACGCAAACAGAAAAATGAAAGAAAAAAAAAACATATATAAGTAAAACTGATACAACATGACCAAAATAAAACTTTTAAAAATTTTTTATAACTGTTCGTGCAACAAGGGTAGTACAAGGGTAAAACGGACAGCGAGTGCGAGATAACCAGAGCACAACTTACCCCGCGTTTTAGACTTCTGAAGCAGTGGATTTTGGGTTTGGAGGTCATGAAGTCGTTGAAGCGATGGGAGAGGGGTTCCTTTTGCTGCTTGGGAGACTGGGGGCCGTTGGGAACAGCACAGGGTGAGGCAGAGGCAGGGGGAGGAGGAGGGGGCTGATGAGGGGACGTTAAGAGGGACATAAGCTATGTATAAGAAAAGGAGCAGTGATAGAATATAAACCAAATAAAAAGATATAAGGAGGAAAAAAACAAAAAACAAAACACAAAATCGAAATGAGGATTAAACAATATTTATTCTGAACCAATGGTAAAAACACAACAAAAACTTGAAAAATAAAAAAAGTGAAAGATGGAATCCATGAGTTGCCGCCATGGTTTGGAAAGAAAGAAGAAGCTTGAGAATGTTAGAAGACGAGTGCAAAACACAGTTTAGAGATCCCTGATGAACCAATTAAGGGTGGAGGAAGCCATGCAAACTGCAAGCAGCATTCACCAGTTTTGTATGAATCCCCGAGAGTAGGGGGGAGAAGACAGCGCGGCTCCCACAAATCACCAAATGCAGACTGAAACCTCTGACTCTACATACAGATGTTTGATAGCACTAACCACGACCGATGACTGATTCCCAGTAATGGAGGGCATGCATTGATAGTTCTCATCTAAAAGTTACATGTAGATATTACCTATTTAATCAAGTAACAAAAACTCTATCAACGGCACAAGAACAACACTGTCAAAGTGTACTAAAAATACATGCCCTATTGTGTTGTTAAGCTGTATGAGTTAGAACACTGACACTAAGATTAGGGTTGCACTGATATCAATATTGGTGCCAATACTAAGCATTTGCATTTGTACTTGTACTCATGCTAATGCTCTAATACCTAAAACTCGAGTACGAGTACCGATAGTTGTACACAAGTACTCGCTGATACTGAGTACCGATACTTTTGCAGTGCGATTTGAGCCCAAACAAAATGAATGGGCTCAAATTGCACTGCAAAGAATCGCATGTGATTTAAACAGGAATGTGTTGGGATTCCTGTCTGAATCACATGTGGTTTCCCCCCACTGCTCCTGTGTGAACCCAGGCTTGTCATAGTGACTTCAGCCTGGGTTAACACAGCAGCGGTGTGGGAAACCGCATGCGTTTTAGACAGGAATCGCACCACATTCCTGTTCAAATTGTATCCAATTCTTTGCAGTGCGATTTGAGCTAATTCGTTTTGTATAGGTATCGGTGCTCGGTATTTGCGAGTACTTGTGTACAAGAATCGCCAATACCGAGCACCGATATTGGTGAGTACTTGTGTACAAGAATCGGTTCTTGTACTTGCCGGTAAAAAAATAGTATCAGTGCAACCCTAACTAAGATGTTATATAAGATAAAGGATGTGTTCCATGTGTAAGTCTGGAGGAGAAAGGAGCAGACTTAATATATATATATATATAAATAAATATAATAATCTTGGTGGACAGTCCTTGTTACGACTGCTTACCGAACACCGTGACGTTACCTAAAATCTTTGCAGAGCTGCAGACCAGAAGGCAAGATGATTATGAGACCCAGCATGCACCGTGATAAATAAGGCACCAAGGTTGGGAAGAAATATGAATAAGCAAAATGGTAATCCAGAGAGCTTCAATATGGTGATACATTACTGGGATTAAACTGAGTAAACTGACAGCAGGAGTTGAATGCTTATATACCTCTACTAATGTTTTAAGAGCTCCCTGAAATTCTTGAACCCTGGGATGTTCATCAGTCTCCAGTTCCAAGTTTAGTTCTCTGGTGTCCCCCATAATTTAGGTTCTCTGGTACTCTCTACTACTGGTCCTCTAGCCTTTCTAGAGACCAGTAGTTATCTGTGGAAGAATGCGGAGCAGAGATCCAGCATGAAAGCTGATTGCTAGCTGTATATCTGAGTGCCAGGTTTTTGAGGCTCTTGGAAATCTCTCAAGGATACTGAAAATTTTTGGAAGCTCCAACAAAAAACGTTTCTTATTTGCTCCATTTTGGTCTGTTAAATACACCATTAAAAATGCCGGTTAATTCTTTCATAAATCTAGTGAGCTGATAACTTCCTGTGATTCACTGAAATATCAAGCAGTGTTACCAGCCCAGTCTAATTCACCTCTGTGAACTACAGAAAGCCTCCACCGTATGTTATGGAGATGGGGAAGGTGCCTGGCAGTTCCTGCCAAGGGTGACACCACTGCTCCTCCACAGATTCCATACAGACAGTGGAAGGGGGTCTCCCTATGACAAGAAGTGTTACTGGCAGGAGCAAAGTAAAAAAGACAACTGAAAAAAACACAACTGATGTACCCACCACCTCTAAGGACGGTTAAGCTGCAGTATATTGCGCTTGGATTTAGATACACTTTAGGGTACATAAAAACACATCTAGACACCTACATTTAACTCTCGCTGTCAGTTTACCTGCATTGTGTTCAGCACAGGTACACAATAAGAGTCCATTTTGAAATATGTTAATTAGTCTGAAGAAAGTTTTGAATATTCTCATACTTTATGATCAAATACATTAGGGTTGATTTATCTAAGGAGAGAAGGCTATTAAATTAGTGAATATTGGTAAGTTCGCTTGTTCTTCCTGTGCTTGAGGGGGTTTCCTCTGGGTCCTCCGGTTTCCTCCCACACTCCAAAGACATGCTGGTAGGTTAATTGGCTCCTGTCTAAATTGACCCCAGTATGTGTATGTATGAATTTGAGTTAAGCCTAGTACACATGGGCCAAATGTTGGGCAGCATCAGCAGGTTCAATAGAAAGCGGCCGTCATTCGGCCCGCGTGTACTGCAGCCGGTCGGACAGAAGCCTGCCGATGTGTCATGACCATAAAAGGTCTTCCGATCGGCTCCCTCTCAGCCTCTTACCAGAGTGTTCTGGCGGGGGGGGGCATCCAGAAGCAGAGGATGAATCTCCCCACAGGGATCACAGACCACAATAACAACCCTGACCGAAGTTCTACTTCTTCCGCTTTATCCAAAACTGAAAAGAAACATAAAGCTTTGGCTGGGGTTGGGCTGTAATGTGTATATGTTCATTGAACGTTGTAGTATGTAGCAAGGAGTAAGCAGGTGAGGGAGCTGGATTGATGTAGAACACATATTTTCTAGCGGTTTCTAAGAAAGATTTTTTTTCTGAACAATAGGGGAGATTGCTGTACTAACATCACATGGTTAGTACAATGGCTCCTCTGGAGCTGTCAGGTTTTTTTTTTTTTTCGTTCAGCCCTGTAGGGTTGAACGAAAAAAAAAAGAAACACCAGTGTGTCAGTACACACTTTAGGGACCGATATAGGGACCGATTGTAAGCTCCTTGAGGGCAGGGACCAAGGTGAATGTATAACATATATTTAAAGCGCTGCATAAATTGTCGGTGCTATATAAGTACCTCTAATAAATAAATAATATGTAGTAATAATAATAATAATAATAATAATAATAATAATAAATAAAAAAGGGGAACCTTGGTTCACTTAATATACCCAATTGTGTGCAATAGGATTCTAGTATAAACAGCACATGATTGGTTAAACAAAGTGAATAAAGGTTTACATTATTTGCTATCTTTCACTCTTGCAAAATTAACATTTAGTTCACAAAGTGAACGGCCTCTAATTCTTTAGTAAATCAACCCCATTAGCTTTTGTCCTAACTCTTAATACAGAAAGGACCTACAATTTCTCTTTTAGACCACTCTAAATCGGCAGCTTTTTGGAAAAGTCCACATTTGATGGACTCTCACAAGTTAAGCATAGGTGGGCTTTTTATATAAACTCATTACTTCACATTTTACCCAATGTGTGCCAACGGTGATTGATCTGCATGGCCTCCACGTTCTTTGCTGTACTGTATACGTTGATGAGGTGTGGCACCGGGGGTATGGATCAGAGGCAGCTTTGGCTCTTCAACTGGCTCCTTCAAATTCATACACCTGACATCAGATACTCACCTTTGTCATAGTGAACACTGGAAGAATGGAAGTACAGTAACTGGGCAGTGCCACCACTACTGCCTTGTAGAGAACTTTTATGAGAGAGTCTACAGTACTGTGCAAAAGTTTTAGGTAGGTGAGAAAAAAATGCCGTAAATTAGGAATAAGTTAGTTATTATTAGTGTTAATAGTTTACCTTTATCAATTAACAAAATGGAAAGTAAAGAAGAGAAATTCAAATCAAATCAATATTTGGTGTGGCCACCCATTGTCTTCAAAACAGCATAAATTCTTTCACTCAGTTTTTGAAGGAACTCAATTTTATTAATTGATAAAAGTAAACTATCAACACTTCTATTTCTGAAAGCATTCTTCATTTACAACATTTTTTCACACCTGCCGAAAACATTTGCACAGTACTGTACATACAGTATATTTCCTTTTTTTAGTTTTGGAGAGTGCAAGAAAGTTTTGGACCTTGGAAGTTGTCTGTGTCCCCACTAGGGAGATTTTTATTACCCAGAACTAAGGACAACCAGGTGAGATGAATTGACAGAGAGAGCAACAAAAACATGTTTAAGTAAGGCTGGGTTCACACTTATGCGAATTGGATGTGGATTTTCCCCCGCATCCAATTTGCATCACAGAAGACTGTGACCGGCTCTCAATGGAGCCGGTTCACACACCTCCGATGCAGTGGCGGTCCGCATTGGAAAAGGGTCCTGTGCGTCTTTGGCTCCATTTCAGGCTTGAGTTCAGGCAAAAATTTGGACCTAATTCACAACTGAATCGGTGTACAGGGGCGCACCGGACCCCTGCTGTGATCCACGGCCGCAGCAAGTGTGAACCCAACCTAAAGGATTAACAACCTTGTCAGGTTTTAACTGCAGCTGGTGTCTTCCTGTTCCATTACTCTACTACCATCTGCCTCTCGTTCCTTATCCTGGTGTCAAAGGGACAGGAGGAGAGGATGAATCTCCTCACAGGGACCACAGACCACAATAACAACCCTGACCGAGGATCTATTTCTTCTGCTCTATCCAAAACTAAAAAAGAAACAAAGCTTTGGCTGGGTTTGGGCTGTAATGTGTATATGTTTACTGAAAGTTGTAGTATGTAGCAAGGAGTAAGCAGGTGAGGGAGTTGGAAGGAAGATTGATGTAGAACACATATTTTCTAGCGGTTTCTAAGAAAGAAGTTAAATGTACCTGAAAGAGTTTGAAAACGTACATTGTACTGACCAATGGTTAACATATTTCAAAATGAATGGACCCACTCTTTTAGCATTATTAGGCAGTATTGTATTCCACAATTAAAGACCACTTGTAAACAGTAAGACTCAGCCATTTTCTTTCAGAATCAATAGTCAACTCATCAAAAACAAGGATTAGAGACAATGCAAGGCAAAATTTATCATCTGTACAAGGGCATTAGTCTCTTCTAGTCATCTGATAAAGTGGGCTATCATGGCAATTGTCTAACTCAGAAAATGGCTATTAGTCGATGTAAGAGATCAAAAGTGTGAAAGCAATAACCCTTCACCCCTGAAAGTCAAAACAGATGGATACAGAGAATTTTTCAGCCAGTGTATCTCGTCAAGACAGTGATGGCATGGGTGACGGGAGGGGTAAGGCCCCTTTTTCAGGCGGACCTGATCGGATCATCTATAGCTCTCTACGCAGTGGCGAATGTCAGCAGACATTTGTCCACTGACACACGGCAGCATCCAATCTAATCCGATCCAAGCTGCCAAAAACAGAGAGATCCGTTCCATATTCACCTAGCGGATTGGATGACAGATGGAAACGGACAGGTGATCCGTTTCCACCCGACCGCCCCATAGAGAAGAGCGTGTCCACTCTGCATCCGCCTGCTCAGCGGGGGTCAGCGGACAGATTCCACTGAGCAGTCCACTCCATCTAAAAGGGGCCTAACTATGAAGGTTTTTCTTGGCTGAAAGTGATTTTTAAAAGCTTTAACTAGACAGTCACTCAAAATGGAATCTAGTGGTTTATATACATTTTCTTTCTTTATTAATAAGGGTGTGTACAAAACCCCATTTTTTCAAGCTGTTTACGGAGATAGATTTGAAATATTGCATATATGTTGTATTCTCCTTTTTAGCCAGCAGGTAGAGCTATAAGCTCCTTTTCACATGTTTACCAGGCTAAACATAACTGCTGTGTTGAAAAAAACCCTGTTGTGTGCAGAGCATAATAGCTGAAACCGAAATGTACACACACTTGAATGAGTCAGAGGGGTAACCCTCCCCCTTCCTCCACCCCCTGCTTAAGACTCCATATAAAGTTTTACTCAAAGTGTCTAAATGCAAACAGGCTCAAAACACATATCTGTTCCCTTTAAAAATGTACTGAGAGAAGATGACACCATTATTTGGCATTGCGACTGTTGTAGTTGGGTGGAACTAGAAATTCTGGCTGAAACAGCTTATCTTTGGGGATAAAGGAAGCCAACAGGATTAACCACACCTCCAACCACGCAATCTTGTAATATCAATGCCGGGAGGAGTTGACATTTAACCCTAACTGTATTTGCTCTAAAAACAAAAAAAATTGTATTTTGAGTCGTTTTTACGGTCAGACTATTTTTTTTGCATTTTTTTCATAGAACAGTCAACCAATGTTCCCTAAGATCAGGGATGAAGGTGATACTGCAATCACATACTTTTCTAAGGTCTTAGGACTCTTTAAAAGTGGCAAAGATTGAAAATCAAGTTCACACGGCAGTTCAGATTGTTTATAACCAATGGTATAAACAGTGACTTAAAGTGACAGCAGTTAGCATGCAGTTTATGAGTGGTGATTAATCAGGTGGTAAGTAAAATAATAAATGCATCAACAACTTAACTTATATTATAAAAAAATCAACAAAACAGACAGTAAATCTTATTAAACAAAAAAAAGTTTAAATGTAACAAAAATAAAACAGTTGGGATTTAAACAGTAATAAACTTTTATAAGAGGTGGAAAGTACCTTGTTTTTCTTAATGAAAGGCCACAACTTGCCGCGAGATTTGCCAGGAGTTTTGGGATCGGTCTTCCCGTCAGCCTTGGTGTTTGTAAGACTAGTGTCCGACACAGTGCGTTTTATGGACTGCGTGAAGTCCTCAAAGTCGACATCTCCGGGAGGCTCAAACCCAGATTTGAAGGCTTCTATGACTGTCTGAGAATCCTGAAATATAGAAAATAATAGGAGAGTCTATAAAAGGTGTCATATGGGGGTCCGAGATCACCAGCAGCAGCCATTTGTAAAAGCAAACAGCTCTTTATTAATTTCCCCCAAACAGGTAACATATATAGCACAAAGGAACCACATGACTGGCTCACCGCTGTTTTCTTGGTCTCACACTGGTGTAAGGTACCTCCAAGTTTCAGGGTTCCATACAGGTCGCAGGAATTCAGCAAAAAATGTCTCAGTACCCAGAGCATTCACTTTGCTCACATCTCCTGAACTTTTCCACACTGCCTCACTGACACAGGTTCTGATTTCCCTCTGCTGCCTTTCAAGCCTCCCTTGCTTGGGGCTTAACCCCTACGGGACCAGAGTCCTGGTAGTCAGGGTTTGGAGGTTCTTCCCACCCAAAACTCTTTAAACCTCGAAATCCCGGGTCCTTACTATGGACTTAACAATTCAAAGAGTAGTGGAAATCAGTTTACTTCAGCCATACTTCCCCCAGAACACCTCACCCATCGTGGGTGAGAACCCCTGAGTACTCAGCAAATGTCTTAAAAACTGTCCCCCTTAAAGGGACCACAACTCAAATATCGGGGGAAATGTACCTACAGTCCAGGACACATTCCCAGTGTCCTGTACAAAGGTTACACTGAAAGTATACAAGAGGTAGAAGTGACTGGGCCAGAAACTATGAAGAGAATGGACTTCACGTGTTCAATAATGAAAAATTTGATTACTCAATTCAACCAAGCAGATCCTCCTATTCATGTTTTCAGAAGAGTGTAAGAGAATGAATGGGGAAATTCTGAGTGGTTGTTGTGGGCAATGAGATTTTTTTTCTACCTTCAGAAGCTTTTAACCATGAATGAAGATTCATTTTATTTACTAGAGTTTAGTGCTTTTTACATGTGTATGTGGCCAAGCCAAACAGACTTGATCCCGACATCCTTACAAACCATAACTCCATATGGATAGTTGCCAGAACCTAGTTTGGTGTGTTCATGCAGGTGCAGAATTGGCCCGCTTGTGCTCAGATGGGCCACGGGTCTCTGCCCGATTCTAGAGATCTACTACACATCTCCACATCCCTGATAAGGTGCAGAGGATGAGCAAGGGTTTAACAATATTTCCGGGAGAAGTTCTGTTTTAAGAAAAGTGATAAGATATCACTCAAACTGTAAGATTATCTTACTGGTAATGCTATCTTATCTTAAAGTACTGATGTTATTGTAGGTGGTTCCTGGGCAGGCAAGTTCTACACACTTCAAACTTCAGTCTCTTTGGCTTGCATTTTATACCAAAAGTGTAAATTGAAGCTCCACACTACTGCCAAAACTAGAGAGTAGTCAAGGTGTTTGGCTGCCAAACCAGCTGTTGACAAGACCTGTGCTTGTAATCACGCTAGAAGGAATACCAATAAAGGTCCAATTTACTTCTAGTCCATGTATATTGTTTTCAATCCCAAGTCTTGATTAAGGGGATGTTTCTGGACCCCCAAAATGCATTGGTTGTCCACGTGACCTTTAGTGGAATAAAGTAATATCTGGACGTTTTAGCATTGTTGTGGCACTTTAATTTACATTTTTCAAAACAACTGTAAGGGGGCATTCTTTCCACTGACCACCACTGTAAGGGGAGGATTCTGACTATCAGTAAAAGAGGGGCATTCTTTCTAATAACCAACAATGTAAGTGGGGGCATTCTTCCCAGTGACCACCTATGTAAGGGACATTATTCCCATTGACCCCCTGGTGAATTGATTTTAGCAGGCTGTCCATGGGATCTGAAAATTATTTCAAGAGTTCCTCTTGGGTAAAAAGGTTGAAAAAGGCTGGCCTACAATATAGCTCACCACTTCACCTGTTCTGAGAGCATAGAATACCTTTTAATAGGTTCTTCTTCTGGGTAAAGTGTCTGCCTCTGCTGTCCACAAACTGCAGCAATATTACGCTGTTCTCCAAATGGTATCATAGAGATAGAGGGGAGGAGTCAAACAAGAACACCACATCCCAATAGATAAATAAAAAAAATAAAAAAAGGGTATTTGAGGCCACAAAGAGGCCAAGGGACTTTAAGGGTCCCTTAAAGTCCCTTGGCCTCTTTGTGGCCTCAAGTCCCCTTCTTTTTTTTTTCAATGTTCTCCAAATTGGTTTACACCCATCTATGCTTTTACTCCAGTATCTCCACTTTCACTTATAAAATTTTGAGCATGGCTGCAATAATCTAAGTTATATCAATCACATTTTAGATGCATAAAATGTATATCCAGATATTACCCAAATTTACCTCTCCCAAACCAAGAGAGAGAGGTGGGGACAGATGGAGTTCTGTAGTCCACCAGGCAAGCCAGTATTTGGGATTTCAGTGCAGTAGAGACACTGTGTTGTCAGTCCAAACAGGAAGTTAGGAGCATACTGGATTTCTGGTAGATCAACAGGTATTTTTCTGCACGTGATTTGTTTTTTTAAAGGATAAACAAGGGGATGTGTGCACATATAAGAGAGAGGTACTGAATATGTTTTGTTTTATGTTGCCCCAACATACAATAGTAGCACAAAGCCTGTAAAATCTGCTGTGAGCCACTGATGTGTCTTGGCTGAAAGGCAGCCATATTAGCAAAGCAGTGTAAACCAATGTAGCTTTTGTCGCTATTTTTTTATGAAAAGCAGCAAGTATGACCAGAGGGAAAATCACAAACCTATTTCAGGAGTGTGATGCAAATGATGGCACTGTATTCTAATGAAAACCAAACAGAAGCACGCTTGGTGTCCAGGACAATGAACTGCTGGAGCACAGAAGGATGGAATACAAAGATGTAGATCTAGCTCTAGGCCCGACTGTGCCTCACGCTCACATTGTATACACTCCCAATTTTCATACCGCAGTCGGATTATAAACCTCTGGCCTATCATTATCCTTTCAGTGTGTGGCAGTGGTGAGGAACACAAACATCCACAAAGACTGCTTATTAAGGGTTTCAGCCCACAAGGAGGTCATGTTAAAGACTAACATTTCATAGTGCTTCAATGAGCCATTCATTTCAGTTAACGGGCTGCACACGTAAATTTTAATCTGTAATTTGAACTGATTTGTGAAAGAAAAGAAGCTTTCCTTCTATAGAAACCTCTGAATAACTCTTACTTGCCCAATGGGAAATGCACATTTATTCTGGCAACTACTGGTATGTTGTTTGCATAAAAAGTAATCTGCATATATCTGATATTCATAGATTGATGGCGCTTCATGTGTAAAGCATCTCAAATAAGTACTGTTTATGTGGCCACCAACCTGATCATATAGTTTGTATAAGCAGACAAAGACATGATTGAGAAATGGTTTCCCACGTTTGAAGCTCCAGCTAAGGTCCCTTTCACACAAGCAGTGCGATCGGGTCCACCTGTCAGTTTTTCAGGCGAACCTCACTGGAACCACCAGTGGACTAGTATCCATGTACATCCAAATGTCTCTAAATCAATCCAGGTGTCAGAAAGGAAAATGGGAAATGTTTGTGTCCTTTTTCATTTTTTGGACCTACATGTGACTGATCAGAGACCCCTGACAATGTCAATTGATGACAAAATGTGTAGGGTGGAGCTACAGCGTGTGACGTCTACCACGGCCATCTTGTTGGTTTGAAACTTTGTGATATGCTGAACTTGCTTTGATATATGTGAGTGCATAGAGTTTTTAACAAATGCGAGTGATAATTTTACTACAACATGAGGCAGCTCTTTTCCCTTTTTGATTTATGTATTTCTCTTTTTGATTTATGTATTTGGGAATTGATCCTTTGTTCTTTGTTTTTTAATTTCAGCCTGTAGGATACAAGAAAAAAAAAAGCCCCCCTATTGGTGTATGGCCAGCTTTACCATTTAAAGTGAAATGTCAGGCAAACTACTAAATATACAGTTGTTATATATACAAATTTACTGTTCTGCATGACAAAATCTTTATAATTTTGTACAGTCACTATTGTACTTTACAGATGCATGCCACACTGCATAGCAAGGTAGGTGACACTTACCTGGTTTAGCAATGCAGCTTCCTATATCCCATTTTTGTCTCCAACGTGTTCACTGAACAGCACATCAGAATCATCACCTCTTTCCAATTGGCAGGGAGGTGATGTGGGAATTATGGGAATTTGTAAACCTAACAGACTAAGTAGCAGTATAGTGTTCTTCCTGGCTCTGTAGTGTGGCAGGGGTGTATAAATCACAAGAGTAGCTGAATAGATTTAGATCCAGCTGCAGCATTATTATTTTTTTAGCTGATAACATTTAAATATAGGTTAAGAGAAAAAATCCCCACGGGACTCCCTCAGAGGCAAGAAATAAAAAAACAGTTCAGAGGTTTGATGCTCAAGCTTCCAACAAAGCTAATTTAGGTTGAACTAACTTAATGCATCTGTTCCAAAATAAACAGATCTAATTGTCAACGTATCCTTCTACAATTCTAGTGCATCCTATATATGAGATAATTCTCTGCATGAGATCAGAAATTTAATTGGTTAATACAAGCAACACAGACGGTTCTTTCAAACACTTTCATGTTGTGCCCGCGTAAAAACCTCACAGATCATCCAGTCAAGAGAAAAGCCAATAAGAGCTGGAACATTGCTCCTAATCTAAATCTTTTCCATGTGAAAGACAGAGGATGAAAAGCTCTATGCATCTTCCAAGTCCTCCTCATAATTATGGGCTAATATTAGAAAGGGACACATATGAGTGACATCTGGTGTGGCTAGAAATGAAATTGATAAGACACATAGGCAGCATATAATGAAATGTTCCCCTTACAGATATGTCACAATGAGGAATGAACTATCTCATACAGTACATGCCTATGTATACATACCTCCCCGTATTTTCAAATATTAAAAAAAAGGTGGATTTAAAAAGGCCAGTCCACCCCAAACTGGCCCCACCATTGTCTTCATTCAGGGCTGCGCACCTGTCAAATGTGGGTAATGGGTAATAAATGCCTCATTCATACTGTATGGGCCTCTTTGTCCAGGTGAATGGGGCCTTAAACTGGGCCTATATGAGTGGAATTACACTTTAAGTGGCCATATTAGGTCTACTCAGGCCCACACTAATTTTGTTTTTTTTTTAAGCTGAAATCTGGGGAAAGTAAAAATCTCAATTTATTTACCCAATTTAAACTTTGGTTTAAATTGGGCTTTAACATTTACAATTACAATTTATATAAATTAAAAAAAAAACACTGAGGGTCCCAAAAAAGGAACAAGAGGGCCTCAAACACCAGTTAGATGTACTTGCTTTACATTTGAAGGTAATGTGTTTTTGGATCTTAAAATCTAAAAGAATTAATACCTACCTGTCCTACCTCCCATGGCACCGGTCTTCACTCCCTTGAAGAGCTAAGCTTGCAGAACAATTTTCAGCATCCAAAAACCTTCCAGGGTAGTTGAGTGCCTGGCTTCCTTCTGTGCTCTATGGTACCTTCTGCCAACCACTACATTACCACTGTGACTTGAAGTTATGTATCGGTCAGCAGAGAGAACTACAGGGAAGGGTGTGGGGGAATTAGTCTTCCAACACCCCATTGAGATTGGATGCCGAAGGTTCTTCAGCAAGCCTTGTTCTGTACATTTAACCTTTACCCTAAAACTTCTGTCCCAACAGTAACCTCATCCCTAAAAATGTAAATTATTATAAATACAATTTTCCTACATGTATATGTAGCACTACCCCTGCAGGGGGCGCTGGTAATAGATGGTTCTTGCCCAATAGTACAGTGGTTGCCCACCACAAGCTCCAGTCCATGCAGTCTGGCTCCAATAACTCAGTCTAGGGGTTATCTTTTTGAAATGTATTGCTTAAAGAACTTTAAACAGGGGAGAGGTTAGGGTATGGGATAGTCCAAACCACTGCGCAGTAACAAGAGGACACTCTTCTCTAGGCTACACTTCAGGATTCCGCTGAAGACAAGGGAATGGCCAGAACTCTGAGATCCTCTGCTGAGACCTCAAGAACAACTACACAATACACAGGCTACTTCAGTGGGTCAGCAGCCTCCCCCCTAAGGCTTGGGACCATGGGGAACTTGGGGAGAGAGAACAATCTCTCCAGGGTTTCAGACTATTCATCACTTTTCCAGCCACCTTTTGGACACTCCTCATCAGGGATTGGCCAGGCCATGATAAATATTTAGACTGATCAGTTGAATTTCCCTCCCTATGTTCTGGAAGCAAGGCAGGGGGAAGCAACCAAACTCCCAGCCTGTGAAACCCTGAACAGACCAGAACAAACAATCAGTGCTCCCTTGGCTACAGGAGCCAAAAACAAAATTTGCCTAGCATCCTAATCTAGGAGGATGTTATATATACACTCACTAGCCACCTTATTATTAGGTACACCTATTAGGTACACACCTGTTCAATTGCTTGCTAACACAAATTACTAATAAGCCAATCACATGGCAGCAACTCAATGCATTTAGGCATCTAGACGGGGTGAAGACAACTTGCTGAAGTTCAAACCAAGCATCAGAAAGGGGCAGAAAGGCGATTTAAGTGACTCTGAATGTGGCATGGTTGTTGGTGTCAGACGGGCTGGTCTGAGTACTTCACAAAATGCTGATCTACAGGGATTTTCACGCAAAACCATCTGGAGGGTTTACAGAAAATGGTCCAAAAACGAGAAAATATTCAGTCAGCGGAAGTTGTGTGGACGAAAATGCCTAGTTGATGTCAGAGATCAAAGGAGAATGGGTAGACTGGTTTGAGATGATAGAAAGGCAACAGTAACTCAAATAACCACTTGTTACAACCAAGGTATGCAGAATACAATCTCTGAATGCACAACACATCAAACCTTTAAGCAGATGGACTACAACAGCAGAAGACCACACTGGGTGCCACGCCTGTCAGCTAAGAACAGGAAACTGAGGCTACAATTTGCACAGGCTCACCAAAATTGGACAATAGAAAATTGGAAAAACATTGCCTGGTTTGATGAGTCTTGATTTCACCTGCGATATTCAGATGGTAGGGTCATAATTTGGCGTAAACAACATGAAAGCATGGATCCATCCTGCCTTGTATAAACGGTTCAGGCTGGTGGTGTAATGTGTGGGGGATATTTTCTTGGCACACTTTGGGCCCCTTAGTACCAATTGAGCATCGTTTAAACGCTCAACCTGAGTATTATTGCTGACCATGTCCATCCCTTTATGACTTCAGTATACCCATCTTCTGATGGCTACTTCCAGAAGGATAATGCACCATGTCACAAAGCTCAAATGATCTCACCACTGGTTTCTTGAACATGACAATGAGGTCTCTGTACTCCAATGGCCTCCACAGTTACAAGATCTCATACAATAGAGCACCTTTGGGATGTGGTAAAACAGGAGATTCGCATCATGGATGTGCAGCAGACAAATCTGCAGCAACTGCGTGATTCTATTATGTCAATATGGACCAAAATCGCTGAGAAATGTTTCCAACACCTTGTTGAATCTATGTCATGGAGAATGAAGGCAGTTCTGAAGACAAAAGAGGGTTCAACACGGTACTAGCAAGGTGTACCTAATAAAGTGGCCAGTGAGTGTACATACTAGGAGGTGTAATGATTTTCCCTGGTTGATACATTTAGGCCTCTTTCACATGGGGAGAAAATAGCACTTTTTTTTTACAAATCTGTTCTGGATGTATTGTTGTCTATGGAACAATTCACACAGCTGTTTAATGATCAGTAATACGACGATAAGTACAGAGCCGAAAAAAAAAAAGGAAAACATTTTACATTTAAGTGCAGAATTTTCATGTATTTACGTGTCTCTATGCATGTTTACACAAGTATATTAGAGCAGAGTCAATGAAGAAGAATTTTACACAAGCATGCTTCACTTATCCTGCACCTGAAGCACCAGTCCAGAACACTACCAATTATACATTGAAATGACAAAGTACTAACAACCACTGATGTCAGTATAACCTCTTCTGAGAATTTAAACAGTGTAATGGCAATAAAAATTTAACTTTCCTCATCCCGAGTGAGGTTATAACTCACAGCGGAATATATCTAGGAAAAGAGCCGCGGAAAATGTCCAAACTATCTATTGTTTCAGGGGAGGAAAAAAAGTTAAAATAAAAAGCATGATAGTATTATCATTGCTCTCAATAACAGGAAGGCAGAAATGCTGTTACAACAAAAAATGTCTGTATTTGGATCAATAAGCATGATTTCCTCCCTGTCCGGTCCTCCCCAGTCGGCAGGATTTCCCCATTCTTAACAACAGATAACGCAGGCCACAGAGATTATCAAAAGTGAGCTCAGGAAGGAAGTCTGGGACCTGGCAACCAAACAGGTACCTACAGGTCTTTGATCGATGCCATGGCTTGGTAGGCTGCCTGGGGATGCACACAGGATGGAAATAAACACTTCATGATAGATGAAACTAGGAAAAGACTAAAACACTTTGAACTTTCATACTCAAGCTTTATGAAAGGATCAGTCCACTACAATCGTACTGTACGTTTCAGGAGGTTAACTATCTGACTGTTTCTTTTACCTCCTTGACATTCTGTTGGTGAGATATCTGTGCTGTGTTCCCAAGGTCTTCACACCCACTGTTCCCATTGTTAAATTTACTATTTTATATTATGAATAATGGACCAATAGGAGATGGAACACACAATGTCGGAGGAACACTACCAGGTGGACAGGAACAGTCAGGAATTATGGCAAGGAGATCTGACAGCTGGAGTAACAAGGACACACAAGGTTCCAGGGTGACCAAGGTTGACCAAGACCTATAAACATGGTATAACATTTGGGCAAATAAGCCCTTTAAACCGTGTACCCCCTTATAAAAGCCGAAGTACACTTGGCATGAATTAGGTAAAATGAAGCAACCTTTTGCCCCGTACACACGGTCGGATTTTCCGACGGAAAATGTGTGATAGGACCTTGTTGTCGGAAATTCCGACCGTGTGTGGGCTCCATCACACATTTTCCATCGGTTTTTCCGACCCACAAAGTTTGAGAGCAGGCTATAAAATTTTCCGACAACAAAATCCGTTGTCGGAAATTCCAATCGTGTGTACACAAATCCAACGGACAAAGTGCCACGCATGCTCAGAATAAATAAAGGGATGAAAGCTATTGGCTACTGCCCCATTTATAGTCCCGACGTACGTGTTTTACGTCACCACGTTCAGAACGATCTGATTTTCCGACAACTTTGTGTGACTGTGTGTATGCAAGACAAGTTTGAGCCAACATCCATCAGAAAAAATCCTAGGATTTTGTTGTCAGTATGTCCGAACAAAGTCCGACCGTGTGTACGGGGCATTTGACTTCGGTGCATTTACTACCAGAACTCCTAACTGCAGATTTTTTTTGGTTGACCAATTGCTTATATCTTTGAAGAAAAACTATAATAAATTTTTAGTAAATGAATATTTTGAGTTATTATTGCAGGATTTGCCTTTAAAATAGTTTTGATAGTGATGTCATAGTGTAGTAAGCACACTGCATGCTTATTGTTTTTGCTAATAAAGCTACTAGAAGGTCTTGGTAGCTCAGTGCAATTACTTGGTCTCTCTCAACAGCAGAGCAGAAAGAACCTGAATAAGTAATAAACAAATATGACTGTATTTATAGGTCTGCAGCTACAAATACTGTAGCCTCTGACTTATTATAGAGACACTCATCTGTCCAGGGGTCCAGTGCTGTCCTCACTTAAACCAGTTCTTCACTGGTCTTCAGGTCCCCGATGCCAGCATGTTTACTGTGGGCAGCCAGCTGTGATTCCTTGTGGCTTCACAGCCGGCTGGCCACTTTGTAAATGGTCCCACAGCCTTCTGAGACCTGTGACATGTCCCAGAAGGTTGTGTGGAGGAGAACTTCCAGTGGATTGGCCTTGGCTCCGTCCACCCAGCCGCATCACTGATTGACAGGGCTCTGGGGCATGGAAAACTACAAGGTCTGGCAGCCTTTGTGGCTGTCAACTTGTAGTTTTCAATGAACTACCATGGCGCTGTGGAGCGTCATGGTAGTTCATTCATGCTTCCTGTCAGATTGTATCTGCTTACCTGTACGGGATGTACGGGCAAGCAGATACACTGGCAGACCTGCTGGAGACCTGCCTGGCACCAGCGATCTGTTGATCGCTGGTACAATGCTTTACAGGCTCCAGAAAAATAATAATAAATGCAATTTTTTTTTCTAAAAAGTGAACTTATCCTTAAATTGCAGCTGGAAAAAATTGTTACCAGGCCGGCAGTATGTAACTATATCTAGCTATTTGCCTGCAGTTCATCTTTAACTTGATTGAATTATTTTATTCAGTTATCATGTGATCAATGATAGAATGAGCATGACTATCAGTTACTATTAGGGTAGGGTGATTCTAGAAGGTATGTCGTCTTTGAAAGGTTATATATTTTCGAAGGGACTTTTCTCTAGGAAAAAACATTCTTATTAACAGATATATAGAGAACAGAGAGTAAATACCAAAAAGTTTATGGCATCCTTCTATCAATAAGAGAGTTCAATATCTCTCCACATAACCTAAAAATAAGCTCAGGAAATGAGTGATGAAAAACAACCCTCCCTTTCCTCTCCAGATAAATGTCATCTGAAAACACACAGGCCGTAGATGTTGTCAAAGTACCACCTTCCTGATTGTAGACAATAATGGGGATAGGATGGTGAAATATGGGGTTACTGAGGTAAGAGTTCAATAAGTTCAGTGATAAGATGCAGCCAAGGCTAAACATTTCGCCTGGGGTGTAAACCAGGAGGCCATAACATCAACATTCTTTAAATTCATTCAAAATCATTTATTTTATAAATTAAAGTTACTATTTGAATTGAATTGTAATTTATCTATTTAATGAAAGATAAAACATTTCCCATAGAAGATTTTGTTTTTGCCTTTTTTGCAGTTTTCTCTTCCGACAAAAAAAAATGGCCAAGAGACTGGCCTACAGTTCCGTTTTGGGACATCCCTTTCTCGTAGGCTTTAGATGGACTGTATCTACTAGTCCATCTAACAATACTGTCTCCAGATAGTGCTGCTATCCAAGGGTGACTCCATTGCTCTTCCATAGATAGAGGAGCCACCCTAAGACAGGAAGTGTGTTATTGGCTGGATCACCAGGAAAAAACCTAAATAAAAGGGAAAAAAATGCAGCCGCCACATTAAGGACTAGTAAGCTGCAATATGTTACATTTTTGTTTTTGGGTTTAATACCAGTTTAAGAAAAGAAAGAAGGGAAGAAAAAAACCCCAAAAGAACAGATGAAAGAAGTGAGGGAAGATGAGATGAAGAGAAGATTGGAAAGCAGGAAAAAAAAATGAAAAAGAAGGGATAGGAATATTGAAGGTAGAGATGAATGAGGAAAAAGTATTGAGGGTAGAAACAAATGAAGAGATGGAGGGTGGGAAGGAAGGCAGGAAAGAATGAAAAGAAGAGAAGAAGGGAAGGTAGGAAGTAAGGAAAGTAAAAGAATAAATGAAAGGAAGAAAGGGATAAAAGGGAAGGGAATGGTGGAGGGCATGGAATACAAATCCAAACAACTCAAGCTCCTACCTGCTTCTCGTTGATGGACTCTGCAGATTTTGTGATCCCATCAAGACATTTGCCGATGATTGGGATGACTTGGCGGTCTATTTCGGCATACATTTTCAGTGATTCCCCCAGCCGTGCTATCCTCTTTTCCTCCATATCTTGCAGTTTCTAAAGAATATTGCAGACTGTTAGAATAGTGTACTGCTTGCCAAATCAGACCAGGGTCAGGTAAAGAGAAATACATTATTTTTCCCAAACACACACTATACAAATTAAGAGTTAAACCTACATTTGTCTTATGTGCTTCTGTCCTTGTAAAGGTAATCGTAAATTGCCTGGTGATACCAATATGTACCTGTGCTTGTCTCCAGATGATTTCCTTTGTACCTTGTCAGGACCCTGAATCCATGGACCAGTTTATATAAAGGACCTTAACTCTCTGAGGTGCAATTATCCTTGCCCCCTCAAAACAATAAAACCCATCTATCATCAACCTGACAGATGCTAGAACCTTGACTAGCTGTAGGCATTTGACAGCTGGATACCAGGGGTCTTCAAGACGCTGTAATAGGCGCGCGTGCCTGCAGCGGGTTTCCCTGGAGCCGATGCGCGTGCCCAGCGGGCGCAATCAGGGCTGGTGTAAAGATTTTTGACACCCCAGGTGAAACCTTATTTGGCCGCCCCTCCTGGCTCCGCCCCTGAATCCACCCACTTTGCCCGATCATCAGTGTGACAGAAGCCGGCGCTAGAGGAAGCATGTGGCTGCAATAGAGAGCACTGATCATAAAGGCACGCAGGGGATGTTTGCTTCTGTTCCAGTGCTTGGCCTCTATAATGACACTACAGAGCAGCTGCCTGAATAACAGGCAGCAGAGGCATTCCCTGCATCCCCCTAGATGAGCACGCTTTATCCCAGCAGCGCCCACTAGAGGTCATAACATTTATTACAGAGGTATTTATAATACAGCACCGAAAACTTACATAGCACGGAGAAGGAGAGTAGGGAAACCAGCGGTGGGGCGCCCTAGGCAGCAGTGCGCACTAGGTGGCTGCCTAGTTTGCCTAGTGGTAGCACCGGCCCTGGGCACGATGGCCGCCGGGCACCAGCGATCGCTCGTGACAGAGCGAGAACCGGGATCTGTGTGTGTAAACACACAAATCCTGGTTCTGTCAGGGGAGAGGAGACAGATAGTGTGTTCCTACTAAGTAGGAACAAGGAACTCTCTCCTCCTCTAGTCAGCCACATTCCCCCCACAGTTAGAAACACACATAGGGAGCACACCCCTTGATCGCCCCCTAGTGTTATCCCCTTCCCTGCCAGTGACACTTATACAGTAATCAGTGGCTATTTTTAGCTCTGATCGCTGTATAAATGTCACTGGTCTCAAAAAAGAGTCAAACGTGTCCGATGTGTCCATCGCAATGTTGCAAGCCCAATAAAAATCGCAGATCGCCGCCATTACTAGTAAAAAAAAAATAATAACAATAAAAATGCTATAAATCTATCCCCTATTTTGTAGACGCTATAACTTTTGCGCAAACCAATCAATATACACTTTTTCTTGTATTTTTTTTACCAAAAATATGTAGAAGAATACATATCGGCCTAAACTGATTAAGAAATTTTATTTTTTTGGGGGGGGATATTTATTATAGCAAAAAGTACAAAATATTGTGTGTTTTTTTTTTTAATTGTGGCTCTTTTTTTGTATATAGCGCAAAAAATAAAAACCACAGAGGTGATCAAATACCACCAAAAGAAAGCTCTATTTGTGGGGGAAAAAAGGACATAAATTTTGTTTGGGTGCAACGTCGCACGACCGCGCAATTGTTAAATTGCCGTATCGCAAAAAATGGCCTGGTCAGGAAGGGGCAAATCCTTCTGGGGCTGAAGTGGTTAAATAGGATTGGTCCCAGCACAGAACCCTGGGGGACCCCACTTCCCACCCCTGACCATTCTGAGTATTCCCCATTTATCATCACCCTCTGAACTTGCCCTTGTAGCCAGTTTTCAATCCATGTACTCACCCTATGGTCCATGACAACGGACCTTACTTTGTACAATAAACATTTATGGGGAACTGTGTCAAATGCTTTTTCAAAATCCAGATACACCACGCCTACGGGCCTTCCTTTATATAGATGGCAGCTCACCTCCTCATAGAAGGTTGATAGATTGGTTTGGCAAGAACGATTCCTCATGAATCCATGCTAATTACTGCTAATGATACCATTTTCATTACTAAAATCTTGTATATAGTCCCTTATCATCCCCTCCCAGAGCTTGCATACTATTGATGTTAGGCTAACTGGTCTGTAATTCCCAGGGATGTATTTTGGCCCTTTTTTTAAATATTGGTGCTACATTGGCTTTTTTTCCAATCAGTTGATACCACTCCAGTCAGTAGACTGTCCATAAAAATTAGGAACAATGGTCTGGCAATTACTTTATTGAGTCCCCTAAGTGCCCTCGGGTGCAAGCCATCTGGTCTCGGTGATTTATTAATGTTAAGTTTCTCAAGTCTATTTCTAACTCCGTCCTCTGTTAGCCATGAGGGTGCTTGCTGTGATGTGTCATGTGGACAAACACTGCAGTTTTGGTTACTGAAGCCCCCCCGATTCCCTTGTGAAAACTGAGGAGAAGAATAAATTCAATACCTTTGCCATCTCCCCATCCTTTGTAGCCAGATGTCCTTCCTCATTCTTTATGGGGCCAATAAGGTCTGTCCTCCTTTTTTTACTGTTTATATACTTTAAATTTATTGGGATTTTTTTTGCTCTGCTCCGCTATGTGTCTTTCGTGATCTATCTTAGCCGCCCTAATTGCACCCTTACATATCTTGTTGCATTTTTTGTAAAGTCTGAATGCTGCTGATGATCCCCCAGCCTTGTATTTTTTTAAGGCCTTCTCCTTTGCTTTTATATGCATTTTTACATTGGAGTTAAGCCATACAGGATTTTTTTTTCTCTCTTTTACATTTTTTTCCCAATGGGATGCACTGGCTAATGCCCTTATTTAATATGCTCTTTAAGCAAACCCATCTCTGCTCTGTGTTCTTTGTTTCTAATATTTTATCCCAATTTATATCTTCTAACAAGGTTCGTAGTTGACCTGTGATTGCTGTTTCCTAAATTGCCTCGTATTTCCACATCCGTCATCAGGTCTGTTTTGTTGGTAATCAGTAGATCTAGTAACGCCTTGTTTCTAGTTGGTGCGTCTACCATCTGACCCATGAAATTGTCCTGCAAGAAATTTAGGAAGTGGCGAGCCTTAGATGAATGCTTGGTTCCCTCCGCCCAGTCTATGTCTGGATAATTAAAATCCCCCATTATGATAACACTTCCCATCCCTGCTGCTAATCCATATTGTAATAGGAGGTTCATCTCCCCCTCCTCCCTCAGGTTAGGGGGCCTATAGCATACTCCCAGTATTATCTTCCCCTTAGCTTCATCCCTTTGGAGCTCTACCCATAAGGATTCCACCTCCTCCTTAGCTCCCTTATTGATGTCATCTCTCACATTCACTTGTACACGATACAAATGTTATCAATTGAGTTGCAATTCAGTGAGTAAAATAAGTATTTGATCCCCAAGCAAAACATAACTTAGTACTTACTGGAGAAATCCTTGTTGACAAGCACAGAGGTAAGATGTTTCTTGTAGTTAGTGACCAGGTATGCACACATCTCAGGAGGGATTTTGGTCCACTCTTCTTTACAGAAGCCTTAAGGTTTCTTAGGTTGTCGCTTGACAACTCAAAATGTTTCCACCTCTGTGCTTGACTGTAGGGATGGTGTTTTTAGGGTCATGGTCAGCATTTTTCTTCCTCCAAACATAGCGAGTTGAGTTATTGCCAAAAAGCTACATTTTGGTCTCATCTGACCACAGCACTTTCTCCCAATCTTTCTCTGAATCATTTAGATGTTCAAAGCCAGACTTCAGACGGGCCTGTACATGTGCCTTCTTGAGGAGGGGGACCTGGCGAGCTCTGAAGGATTTCAATCAATGGCGGCATATTGTGTTACCAATGGTTTGTTTGGTGACTGTGGTTCCAACTACCTTGACATCATTCACAATCTCCTCCTGTGTAGTTTTGGGCTGATCCCTCACTTTTCTCATGATCACCCTTACCTCATGAGGCGAAATCTTGGATGGAGCTCCAGACCAAGGGCGACTGATGGTTATTTTGTATTTCTTCCATTTGCGAATAATCACTCCAGCAGTTGTCTCCTTCTCACCGGGCTTCTTCTTGCTGATGGCCTTGTTGCCCATTCCAGCCTTGTGCAGGTCTACAATCTTGTCCCTGACATCCTTTGACAGCTCCTTGGTCTTGGCCATGATGGTGAGGTTTAAATGAATGAAAGAGATTCCTTGGACAGGTGTCTTTTATACACATAATGAGTTGTCGTTAGGAGCACCTTCTTAAATTGACAGGACTAATCTGTGTACCACATGAGCACATACTGTAGTCAATCTGTGGGAGCCAGAATTATTGATGGTTGGTAGGGGATCAAATACTTATTTTACTCACTGGACTGCCTCTTAATTTATAACATTTGTATCATGTGTTTTTTTCTGGATTTTTGGTTGATATTCTGTCTCTATAATTTAAAATACAATTGTGATAAAAATGATAGACCCTTAATTTATTTGTAATTGGGCAAACTGAAAAAATGTGAAGGGGACCAAATAATTATTTTCCCCATTGTATATACTGATATGAGATATGTGATAAGTGATGAGCCTATACCACACCTGGAAGATGGACGGCATGTGTGTGTGATAGTGCTCATTCTGCTCGCGGTTAAACTTCTGTAACACTGATGAATAATCCCCTTTACTGTCGTCTGACATCTGATGACGGATCTGAGCTTGCTGTCGTGCCTGCATTAAAAAAATAGAAAGAAAAAGTGGATGAGACAGATTCAACGGTCATTCTAGTAGCATAATATATCATCTTTGTCTTTTTGCCTTTTGTACTGTAGTTAAATGGAAGGGACCAAACATTTACTTTTGTGTCGTATTAAAGGACACTTTTAGATACAATTGACCATGAACAGAATCAGAATCCAGAGCCAAGGTGAAGATAGAGTTGGAGAATCACTTTTCTTCAGCAAGAGGGCCCCGTTTTCTATTTATTTTTTGCCAGGGGGAGGAAAGTGAGCGACCCAGGGGCCAGATATGACTTTTGCTTGCCTTTTCTCAGTCCTTCCACTGACATTAACAATGGGACATAATTCCTGCCAATGACACCAACAATGGGGTATAATTCCTGTGTACTGACACCAATAATGGGGCATAATTCCTGCCACTGTATACAGACGAAAGTACTCTGGGTATGGGACTTTAAATATACCTTCAATGGTGTGACAGATGCTCAGAAGTGATAATACTATTGAGTAAAAAAAAATCCACTTTATTTAAACATATGGTAAACACGCAAGTTAAAATAATTTTAAAAACAATCATATATATCAGCCAGCCAATATTATTATGTATGTGGCCTTGAGATCAACCTTAGATCAACGTGTTTCCCATGATTGAGATCACCTGCTTCATCAGGACCTGGGATCTCAAAAATAACTGTGCTGAAACAATATATAAAAATTCTTAAATTCCATACAAGATCATTTGTATAAAAAAAACAAAAAAAAAAAAACAAAATACAAGAAAACAATTATCATTATCATCCTATACCTACTTTGGAATAAAAGGGGAAGGGAAGAGAATATTAATAAAAAATAATAATCGGCTGGCTGATATATATGATTGTTTTTAAAATGATTTTCGCTTGCGTGTTTTACATACGTTGAAATAACGTGGAATTTTTTTTCCTCTATAGTATTATCACTTTTGTGCATCTGCCACACCATTGGAGGTACATTCAAAGTTCCATACCCAGAACTGAAAGCAATCATCCCCTCCTTCCATCCAATGTTGGAAGGGTTTGATTAATGCCAGCCTGCCTTTGTACAAAGCTACTTACGCTAACAGGGGTCTCCCCAAAACATTTAATAAGAATTGGGCATGCTGGCTTGGTGATTCTTCTACAACAAGCAGCGAGCCAGGTAACGCAAATTAAAGTATAGCCCTCAACCGAACACCCAGTTATGATGCCACTTACTCAATCTGTATCCTGATTATCAATATTTGAGCCTAGATAGATACTCCTAAGCTGATCCCACTTCCCACATTGGGGTAGCAGTTTAGTAGTTTTGTTTTGCTTTAAGTTCTTGTGATGTATGTTGTTTTTTTGTGAATTAGACCTGTTGGTCTCGCCCCTGCGTGGGCTCCAGATGTATGTCTATTTCTGTTCAGAAAATCAATAAAAAAGATTTCTCAAAAGTCCCATACCCAGAGTTCTTTCGTCTGTATATATATTATTAGGGATGATACCCTTCCAGTGGCATATATAAATTTTACACTCTGTACCCACATATAGTTATGTTGTTGTAATTGCTTCCACTGACCCAAACGTTAGGGTACTATTCCTCCTACAGTACTGATACCAATGATGGGGCACTAATCTTCCCACTGATACCAATGACGAGGCACTGGTCTTTCCACTGACACCAATGATGGGGCACTATTCCTCCCACTGATACCAATGATGGGGCACTATTCCTCCCACTGACATAAATGATAGGGCACCATTCTTCCTACTGACACCAATGGTGGGGCACTATTTCTCCCACTGACACCAACGATGGGGCACTATTCTTCTCACAAACACCAACGATGGGGCATTTTTGATACTGATGCCAGGATGTTTTCTACTCCCACTGGCCACATTCCGGGTCCCTCTAAAGTCTGAGGGACAGTAAACTGGCTATACTAAATTTACTCAAGCTTGTCCTGTAAAAAAAGAAGGTATATACAGTGGGGACTGAAAGTATTCAGACCCCCTTAAATTTTTCACTCTTTTTTTATATTGCAGCCATTTGCTAAAATCATTTAAGTAAATTTTTTTCCTCATTAATGTACACACAGCACCCCATATTGACAGACAAACACAGAATTGTTGACATTTTTGCAGATTTATTAAAAAAGAAAAACTGAAATATCACATGGCCCTAAGTATTCAGACCCTTTGCTGTGACACTCATATATTTAACTCAGGTACTGTCCATTTCTTCTGATCATCCTTGAGATGGTTCTACACCTTCATTTGAATACAGCTGTGTTTGATTATACTGATTGGACTTGATTAGGAAAGCCACACACCTGTCTATATAAGACCTTACAGCTCACAGTGCATGTCAGAGCAAATGAGAATCATGAGGTCAAAGGAACTGCCCAAAGAGCTCAGAGACAGAATTGTGGCAAGGCACAGATCTGGCCAAGGTTACAAAAACATTTCTGCTGCACTTAAGGTTCCCAAGAGCACAGTGGCTTCCATAATCCTTAAATGGAAGACGTTTGGGACGACCAGAACCCTTCCTAGAGCTGACCGTCCGGCCAAACTGAGCTATCGGGGGAGAAGAGCCTTGGTGAGAGAGGTAAAGAAGAACCCACAGATCACTGTGGCTGAGCTCCAGAGATGCAGTTGGGAGATGGGAGAAAGTTGTAGAAAGTCACCCATCACTGCAGCCCTCCACCAGTCGGGGCTTTATGGCAGAGTGGCCTGACGGAAGCCTCTCTTAAGTGCAAGACACATGAAAGCCCGCATGGAGTTTGCTAAAAAAATACCTGAAGGACTCCAAGATGGTGAGAAAAAAGATTCTTTAGTCTGATGAGACCAAGAAAGAACTTTTTGGCCTGAATTATAAGCGGTATGTGTGGAGAAAACCAGGCACCGCTCATCACCTGTCCAATACAGTCCCAACAGTGAAGCATGGTGGTAGCAGCATCATGCTGTGGGGGTGTTTTTCAGCTGCAGGGACAGAATGACTGGTTGCAAGCGAGGGAAAGATGAATGCGGCCAAGTACAGGGATATCCTGGATGAAAACCTTCTCCAGAGTGCTCAGGACCTCAGACTGGGCCGAAGGTTTACCTTCCAACAAGACAATGACCCTAAGCACACAGCTAAAATAACGAAGGAGTGGCTTCACAACAACTCCGTGACTGTTCTCAAATGGCCCAGCCAGAGCCCTGACTTAAATTGAGCATCTCTCAAGAGACCTAAAAATGGCTGTCCACCAACGTTTACCATCCAACCTGACAGAAATGAGGATCTGCAAGGAGGAATGGCAGAGGATCCCCAAATCCAGGTGTGAAAAACTTGTTGCATCTTTCCCAAAAAGACTCATGGCTGTATTAGATCAAAAGGATGCTTATACTAAATACTGAGCAAAGGGTCTGAATACTTAGGACCATGTGATATTTCAGTTTTTCTTTTTTAATAAATCTGCAAAAATGTCAACAATTCTGTGTTTTTCTGTCAATATGGGGTGCTGTGTGTACATTAATGAGGAAAAAATGAACTTAAATGATTTTAGCAAATGGCTGCAATATAACAAAGAGTGAAAAATTTAAGGGGGTCTGAATACTTTCCGTCCCCACTGTAATTACCTCTCCAAAGGGAAACTGATACATCCAGAAGTGTTCATTTGCTTGGTCCCCTGCAAATCGCAAAGGTTCCTCCCTCATACCTCCATGTCACCATTGTATCCTGTAATGGGTGGAGGTCACATGGAGGAATCGAGGAGAGCTGTTGGACATCCTGAAGCTCCAAACTCCTGGATATCTGGAAATGTTGGTTTCCTTGCACCGTTTGGAAGATCATTTCTTTTGAATGGAGACAGGAGAGGTGAGTATAAAGGGCTTCTTCACACACCATGTGCCGATATGTGAGTCCTTCTTCACCCATCTCTGCAAGGGCACAAAGTAAACAGTTGTTCTCTATGTGCCCTGTTTCCACCACAACATTGGTATCATGTCTGGACTTTTTCTGCACAGAAATCTGCAACCTGTATACAATTTTCTGAGCAGAAAAGAAGCTCACGTGACACCAACATTGTGGTATGAACTGGGCACATAGAGAACAATTGTTTTTTTTTTTTTTTTGTGCCCTTTGTTACAGATTCCTGCACAGAAAACAGAAAACTCATGTAACGTCAGTGTTATGCTGTGAACAGGGCACATAGAAAACAATTGTTTTTTTTTGTGTCCTTGCAGAGACCTACATATCTATATACCTACATATCTCTGCACATGGTGTGAACAAGACCAAAATATTTTATGCAGATCAAATCTGCGCGTTTTTACCATCAGTTTTTATGCATGTATGCTGTGAATGAGCCTTACAGGGAAAGCTTTGCTGAGTAAATTAAGCGACCGGGTAAGTATGGTTCATTTTCAGTGAGTACACATTTGAAGTTGTTACTGCAGTATTTATCTTAAAGTAAGTGATGTGACATTCACAATGTTTACTATACTATACTAAGTCTAGAAATTTGTAGAAATAACCACTAGAGGGAGCTCTGTACTTGACATAGCCTTATACAACCTCCTTGTGTTGCTATTAAAATAAGATATTAGCCACACAGGGTGAGCATTGTTTTCAGTGAGTCAGCTGACTCAGACATGCATTGTGAGGAGCAGCAGTAAATCACTATTATTGTGTGGCACTGCAAAGCAAAAAGCAGGTATGCAAGGAATAAATATGCTTACTCCCATGTACATATACAGTTAAACAATACTCATAGAATAAAAGATTATTTGGAAAATGAACACACATTGATAAAATTAATTACATCAAGCCGATCCATTTTATGCATATATCTGAAAATAATTTTGCAAAGACTACGATTTCCTCTTTAAACGAGACTACAGCATCACGAATCCAGGCCCACTGGCTCCTCCTGCTGTGGCAGTGATGGTCTAGCTTGACTTTCTGCTAAGTAGCCATGTCGCCAGCTCTCTGTCTGGGGAGACGTGGTGACCATGTTGGTAGTAAGGCGACGGTTATCCAGGGACTAAACTATGTGGTATCCATATTTGGGTTGGAGGAGATATGGAGACCTACCTCTCCTACTAAAATGGCTTGGTCCCTATCATACTGATCCCCTGGGTTTGATGGTTTCTAAGTCTCAGACTCAAAACTGGTATGCAAAGCATAAGTTCTGATATCACTGTGACTTTTCTGATTGACATGCTCGTTCCAGGCCAACATTTCAAAGTAGTGAAACCAGAGACAGCCAAGTGCCTAGCTTTTTTTTTCTATTTTTCTCTCAATACGGGTTCATTTTAAAGATCAAGAAAGTAAATTACAGTAATTATTTTAGGAAATGTTTTTACCTTTGCTACCTCCCAGTGTGGGTCACCTCACCTTTGGTTCGCCTCTATAGCAACATGTCTACTAAGAAAAGTCCGGTCATCGATGAGGGCCACATAGGCAGGTAAACAGGACTAGTAATTGCACAGAATTTGCTTCCTCACTTATGCTGTGATCTTCACAAACCCGATGCTGTGCTACATCCATGACCTGAATACACAGACAATCGTTTCCAAACAACTAATCTGTGAAGCTGCAGTAGCGGATGGAACACTTTATTCATGGGAGATGGAAACTTGAAAGCAGTGCCAGAAAGTCTAAGGACTCTGCTAAACAGAGATGGCCAAAACACTGTCTCATTGCTGAGATTAAAGAGAACCCTATTACTTTGCTCAGGGCATATCGAGACGAAGAAGGAGTCTAGGAAAGGTAGCCATAAGGGCTAAATAACTTCAGCTGTAAAAAAAACTGGAGCTAAAAGCTTGTAGCACCCAATTAGGTTTCATTTTTTAATATCAAAGAAAGGGAAGAAGGTTGCTACTGGCAATAACACAAATGTTGCTCTACTTTGTTCACAAACCTACCAAACTATGAACGTTTAGCATATTTTGAAGTATGGCACTATTTCTGTTTAGGCTTGTAAGCATCCTATTATGGCAGTGTTAGGAATTGAGGGTGTGGCAGAGTTATGTTGGCCATACACTATACGAAAAATTCGCCCGTGAGCGCAAACGATAGTGCCATCATGTAATGACCAATAAATCGTGCATTTTTTGTTCGTTTTTTAACATATACCTAGTGCAAACAGTTCGGACAGGAAACACATTAGCCTTTCAATTCATCGTTTGTTCGGCAGAAAATTTCCAAACTTGTCCTTTGTTTTTTTGGCTCAAAAACATCCCAACGATTATCGATTTTGTGCCCATTAACTGGCCGAAAAACGAACGAACTGTCTAAATGACCGAATTTCAGCTGATTTTTCGTATAGTGTATGGCCAGCATTAGGTTGACTGGCGCTAGTGTCAAAAGTTATTGACAAGAATGGGGCAGCTATAGAGAAAAAGTGAGACTTTTATAGACTTGGCATGCCCTTCGAGTACATCATACGAAAAAACACAGCTCCAGCAGTGCTATTTTCGTGGATGAAAATATTTTGGCCATAGTTTTCATCAGCTGCATGTTTTCAGTGACAAAAACTAAAGTCAATTGATGAAAACTCAGGAAAATCAATTCCAATTTTCATTTAGTCATCTAAAATCGAATGTGTTTAGTTAAATTGTAATGCATTATTTAAAAAAGTCTCTAGAATTTAAATTTTTAATATACTCCTGGAGTAAAAATCCAATAACATGTTATTATTTATGGTATTTAAAGTGATAATAAAGGTAACATTTTTATTCTTTTAATAATAAACATGTCTTACTTACCTGCAGCGGTTTTGCGCCTATTCTCGGGTCCCCTGCCGGCGCTCCAGGCCCCTCCTTCCTGCTGAGTGCCCCAGAGCACGCAATGGGGGCACCGAGCAGGTGTGCTCCCGAGCTGCTCTGCGTGTCCATTCACACACTCCGCCCCCCTCCCTTCTCATTGGCTCACTGGCTGTGACTGACAACAGCCAGTGAGGAGAGACCCAGCAGAGCCAAGACTCCTGTGCACAGCACTGGAGAAAGATCAGGCTCAGGTAAGTATTAGGGGGGTCTGGGGGGGCTGCTGCACGGAGAAGGTTTTTTACCTTCATGCAAACCTTGAGCCTTTACAACCACTTTAAAGTTTGAACATGCACTACAAACACAGATTTAGCCATTGTGATATATAACGTCCTAAATAAAACAAAGTTTCATAAACAAACAAAAATATTGCTTTTTGACAAACATAAGTTCAACTTTAAAATATAAAAACAAGACCCAAAAAACTATAAACTATATTGGCTGTAATGCCAGGCTGCAAGTGGGAATAGGGAAGTAAATGGGAGTGAGAGAGTGCACAGGGCAGGGTGCATTATAGTTTGGGGATGGGCAGGTGACCTGCAAGCGGGGATGGGGAAGTAAATGGGCATGAAGGAGTGCACAGGGCAGGGTGCATTATGGTTTGAGGATGGGCAGGTGACCTGCAAGCGGGGATGGGGAAGTAAATGGGCATGAAGGAGTGCACAGGGCAGGGTGCATTATACTTTGGGGAAGGGGAGGTTACCTACAAGTGGGGATGGGGGAAGTAAATGGGGGTGAGGGAGCGCACAGGGCAAGGAGCATTATACTTTGGGGAAGGGGAGGTTACCTACAAGTGGGGATGGGAGAAGTAATTAGGGGTAAGAGAGTGCACAGGGCAGGGTGCATTATACTTTGGGCATGGGAGGTGACCTGCAAGCGGGCATGGGGAAGTAAATAGGAGTGAGGGGAGTGCACAGGGCAGGGAGCATTATACTTTGGGGATGGGAGGAGACCTGCAAGTGGGGATGGGGGAAGTAATTAGGGGTGAGAGAGTGCACAGGGCAGGGTGCATTATACTTTGGGGATGGGAGGTGACCTGCAAGTGGGGATGGGGAAGTAAATGGGAGTGAGGGGAGTGCACAGGGCAGAGAACCTGGATAGTCTGGGGAGGCTGTTATTTTACACAGTGCTATAAACTGCTACCTTGCTGGGAAGGAAAACAGGCACCACGTCACATCCAGACAGACACGAATCCGACAAAGGAGTTCCTCTTCTGTCATTTGCAGGACATTGTTCCAGAACTCCCAGGCAGCAGGCAGACAGAGGGAGCCTGCGTCTTTCAGCCAATACAGTTTGCCGATAGAGTCAGGGAGCTGGGACTTTGACAGACAGGCAGAGCTCCGAGGAAAGTGCAAGTACAGGTGGTTGCTGGAGATTTTAGTCAACTAAAATATGACTAAAACAATTCAGATGCCTAAAATACAACTAAAACTAAAATGGCATTTTAGTCAAAAGACTATGACTAAAACCAAATCGAAATTTGACGTAAAAATAAACATTGCGCTCCAGGTCGGTCCACACACAACCCATACCCAGTCCTTAGGCACCAAGGTGCCTGCCTGGCTCGCAACCAAGGAAGTTTCAACAAAACAAGTAGATGGCCACACATTTATAAGGACACTGAACATCTAAGTAAGGTGTAAGGCCATCCACTTGTTTTGTGTGCTTGTCCTTCCTCTATCTTTTCCACCATTCCCTTTGTCTTCCAAAGAGCTTCCTAGTAGAATCTCAGCCAAACCTTCAAGCAACCTCCGTGGGATGAAGCGTACAAATAGAAGTATGGTATACTGTAAATAGGATGAGGATGGGCAAACAGAAATCCTCAATGTTCTCACTGTGTAGTAGCAAAGAGAGATTCCACATTCCACTGCTCAGCCCAAACATGCTGTGCAGAATGGAGACCAAACATAACAAAAAAATGTTGCTCTTAAAACCAAAAACATATTTTATGACCATGCTGCAATACTAGATTCCACCATGGGATGGTTCTAAAGGAGCACATTCTAGGTACCGATTCTGCAGAGCATATGTGAACCTTGCATGGTTCAAGGTGGAGGAGTAATGGAGGATTTCCACCATTCTGAAGAATTCCCTTTACCAGAACAGTGTGGGGTATAAAGTGAACCTGTATTTTTGCCTATGTAGGACCTTAATGTCTCAATCCCCAGCAGCACAAACTCAACCTTTGCTACCCCATCTCTCTGTTCAGCAACAGGAGTGAGCCAATCCCCAAGCACCATCATTGCCACATCAAGCGATTCACAGCTCCTCTACAATAAAAATTACAGGGTATTTTCTTTGCTATTGGTGGCTATATGGAGTGGTGGAAGCTAAAATGTATCTAACTTTTTTTTGATAGCATGGAGAAGAATTGGAACTCTGCTGAGGTTTTACTGTTGTCCGAGGCTCAGTTAGAGATATTTGTCCAAACTTCCTGTCCGGGGGCAACGCTTTCACTAGAAAGGAAGCGAGGAAAACTCCCCAACATCAACACAGGCAGAAGTGTAAAATTCATTCACTCAGAACAGGCCTCACCATGGTCAACCAAAGAGGTTGAGTGCATGTGCTCAGCGTCATATCCAGAGGTTGCCTTTGGGAAATAGGCCTATGAGCATTGCTGCAGGGGTTGAAGGGGTGGGGGGTCAGCCTGTCAGTGCTCAGACCATACACCGCACACTGCATCAAATTGGTCTGCATTACTGTTGTCCCAGAAGGAAGCCTCGTCTAAAGATGATGCACAAGGTCGCCTGCAAACAGTTTGCTGAAGACAAGCAGACTAAGGACATGGATTACTGAAACCATTTCCTGTGTTCTGATGAGACCAAGATAAACTTATTTGGTTCAGATGGTGTCAAGCGTGTGTGGCGGCAACCAGGTGAGGAGTACAAAGACAAGTGTGTCTTGCCTACAGTCAGGCATGGTGTGGGAGTGTCATAGTATGGGGCTGCATTAGTGCTGCCGGCACAGTTACAGTTCATTGAGGGAACCATGAATGCCAACATTTACTGTGACATACTGAAGCATACTGAAGCAGAGCATGATCCCCTCCCTTCGGAGACTGGGCTGCAGGGCAGTATTCCAACATGACAACGACCCCAAACACACTTCCAAGACGATCACTACCTTGCTAAAGAAGCTGAGGGTAAAGGTGATGGACTGGCCAAGCATGTCTCCAGACCTAAACCCTATTGAGCATCTGTGGGGCATCCTCAAACTGTAGGTGGAGGAGCGCAAGGTCTCTAACATCCACCAGCTCCGTGATGTCGTCATGGAGGAGTGGAAGAGGACTCCAGTAGAAACCTGTGAAGCTCTGGTGAACTTCACTCCCAAGAGGGTTAAGGCAATGCTAAAAAATAATGGTGGCCACACAAAATATTGACACTTTGGGCCCAATTTGGACATTTTCATGTAGGGGTGTACTCAACTTTGTTGCCAGCAGTTTATACATTAATGGCTGTGTTGAGTTATTTTGAGGGGACAGCAAATTTACACTGTTATACAAGCTGTACATTCACTACTTTGCATTGTAGCAAAGTGTCATTTCTTCAGTGTTGTCACATGAAAAGATATAAGAAAAAATATTTACAAAGATGTGAGGGGTGTACTCACTTATGTGAGATACTGTATGTGCAAATGGACCCTTAAACCTGAATTTGCCCAAACTGAAAAAAAAAAATTCTACCCTTTTCTACCCTGCTGTCTCTGCCTAACTTAAAATGATAGGTCCACTTTAATCACCGGCAGCTTACACAAACACTGGAAGCTCAGGTCCCACAAATCTTGTAGTCAGCCATGATGGAAAGATTTTACAATTATGTTGTCTCTTCTGCCAGCCAAAGCAGAAAGACAAGCCAGGATATGTTCTATTCCCTGTAGACAGCCCAACGCAGTCTTTTAATTATGGGTGCTGGAAGTACGTGTCATTAGGTATATTAATTAGGACTTGTCAAATCCCTATTAGACACTTGATATCATCATTTAGTTTTAAATAACTTAACGAGGGCATGCTAAAATGCAAATTATATGTATTATTTTACTGGAATAACGTCAGATTTTCTATGACTTTATTAGAGGAGTACAACAGAGAGCGGAGGAAGGTACAGTATGTACAACCTAACACAAAATAAAAGGGATTTTTTTTTCATCAGCTGGGCAGAGCCATGCAATTTTCTCCTTTACATTACAGGACCAAACTTGCATCAAGAACCATTTGTTTATAGCACAAATACAGTCTGTTATTATTTTTAGTAAAGGATTTACACATTAGTCTCCTTTTTAACCCCAGGAGACATAAAAATTATAGAGAGAACACAGGAGGGCACCTCTAAGTGTAGCAATATACTGCTACACATATAGGCGCCTTCTTGTATTTTCTCTACAGTGGGGAAATTGTTATTTGATCCCCTGCAGATTTTGTAACTTTGCTCACTTACAAAGAGATAAAGGGTCTATAACTTTTATCATAGGTGTATTTTAAAATATCAACCAAAAATCCAGAAAATACACATGATACAATAGTTATAATCTGAGTTGCAGTATAGTGATTAAAACGTGACTTAGTACTTGGTGGAGAAACCCTTGTTGGCAAGCAGAGAGGTAAGACGTTTCTTGTAGTTGGTGACCAGGTTTGCACACATCTCAGGAGGGATTTTGGTCCACTCTTCTTTATAGATCTTCACTAAATCCTTAAGGTTTCTTGGCTATCACTTGGCAACTCTAAGTTTCAGCTCCCTCCATAGATTTTCAATAGGATTAGATCTAAAGACTGGCTAGGCCATTCCATGACCTTAATGTGCTTCTTCTTGAGCCACTCCTTTGTTGTCTTGGTGGTATGTTTTGGGTCATTGTCATGCTGAAAGACCCATCCATGACCCATCTTCAGTGTTCTGGCTAAGGTAAGAAGGTTCTCATCCAATATTTTACAATTCATGGCCCTATCCATTGGCCAGTCAATGCGGCAAAGTCGGTCTGTACTTTTAGCAGAGAAACAGGCCCAAAGCATCATGTTTCCACCTCTGTGCTTAACTGTAGGGATGGTGTTCTTAGAACCATTTTGATTCCTCCAAACACCGCGAGTCCCCCTCCTCAAGAAGGCACATTATACAGTCATGCAAATTAACATTTAAAATTATTCAGAGAAGGATTGGGAGAAAGTGCTGTGGTCAGATGAGATCAAAATTGAGCTCTTTGGCATTAACTCGACACGTCGTGTTTGGAGGAAGAAAAATGCGGACTATGACCAAAAGAACATCATGCTTACAGTCAAGCATGGCGGCGGGTGCAGGTCGGCATGATCCCGTGAACCGTCGTAGCTATACATCGGTCCCTTTAAGCGGGAGAGCAGGCGCGCACGCACTGCACAGCGGGGGTGCCGATGCTCGTGACTGGTGGTCGCGATGACTGCTGGCCACGAGCGATCGCGGGCATGAGAGGCAGAACAGGGACGTGTGTGTGTGTGTGTATAAACACACACATCCCAGTTCTGTGAGGAGAGGAGAGAGAGATTGTGAGTTCCTACGAGCTGGGAACCACAATCTCTCATCTCCTATAGTCAGTTCCATCCCTCACAGTTAGAACACACACATAGGGAACACAGGGAACACATAGAGAACACACCCTTGATCGCCCCCTAGTGTTAACCCCTTCCCTTCCAGTGACATTTATACAGTAATCAATGCATTTTTATAGCACTGATCGCTGTGTAATTGTCAATCGACCCAAAAATATGTCAAAAGTGTCTGATAGTGCCTGCTATCCCACTTAAAGGGACCAACGTATAGCTACGACAGTTCGTGGGATCGTGCCGACCTGCCCCAGTATAATGATGGCGGCTGGTCGGCAAGTAGTTAAATAAAGCTGTGGCCTTGCCCTATTTCAAACTTAATCAGCTTTCCTGTCTTTTTGGGGGGGCAAGGTACTGGTTTATTAGTTGGTCATAAATGAGCCTATGATTCTCAGCAGTCAAGGGGCTGAGTGGAAAACTGTCAGCCTAATGTCCCGTACACACGGTCGGACATTGATCGGACATTCCGACAACAAAATCCATGGATTTTTTCAGACGGATGTTGGCTCAAACTTGTCTGGCATACACACGGTCACACAAATCTTGTCGGAAATTCTAAAAGAATCAAGAATGTGGTGACGTACAAAACGTACAAGCCGAAAAAAATTAAGTTCAATAGCCAGTGCGGCTCTTCTGCTTGATTCCGAGCATGCGTGGAATATTGTGGGTTGGAATTGTGTACACACGATCGGAATTTAGAACAACAGATTTTGTTGTTGGAAAATTTGAGATCCAGATCTCAAATTTTGTGTGACAGAAATTCCGATGGAAAATGTCCGATGGAACCTACACACGGTCGGAATTTCCGACAACAAGCTCCCATCGAACATTTTCCGTTGGAAAATGTGTACGGGGCATAACAGTGATTGCAACCAATCAGATGCAGTTATTGTAGGCAGCCACGGGTCTCACAGCTGCTTGAATACAATAGTCGGCAGTGGAGATTCCTTCATTCACCTTGTTTAGCGTGGATGGAGGAACCTATTTGATTTCGCTCATTCAGCCCACAGACTGCACATGGGAAATCTATGTGTGTATGGCTAAGCCAAATGTATTGTTTTCCATTTTAAACAGGTCCTACCTGCTTGGTGGATTTCCCCTCACATCCTGTTCCGTTCCCCTCACTTCCTGTCCCTAGGACAACAATGTCACCAAGACCGGGAGTAGGGGGAAATCTCTTGCAGGAACACAAGAGCACAAAAAATGTCTTCATTAAAACAGTGGAAGGGTAGAATCTCTGCCTTCTTTTTATTACTGTCTGTGTTCCTGTTGGGGGGCTTTAACCTCAGTCACTGTCATGGTGACAAAGATGTAATTGGGGCAAAACGTGAATGGAAAACCAAGAGTTTTGGTTGGAGATTTACAATAAATGTCACTGTCCCAGAAGAAGAAGGTAAAGCGGAGTTCCACCCAAATTTTGAACAATATCTGTATGTATTCTCTTCCTTGCCTAGATGCTGACATGCCGTTTAAAAAAATTTAAATCGCCGTAATTACCTTTTATTTTTCTATTCTTCTTTGCACTTCCTGGTTCTCCTCCCGTGGGAGTAGGCGTGTTTCTAGCCTCTCCCAGACTCCTGGGAGCTAGTCTCAGGCTTCCCAGGATGCCACTGAGCATGTGCGGGAACGAGCGGTGAATGCTGGGAGCACAGCATTCACCACATCCAGGAAATAAATGCTTGTGGGCTTCAAATGCCCACAATGAAGATGGAAACCGCCTGCAGTGAATAATATAAGTTATTCTTTCCGACGAAATCTGACACAGGCGGACATATTACACACAATATGTGAGTATGTAATGCTGAGAAGAAAAGTTTGTGAATGAATTTAAAAAAAAAAAAAAACGATAGATAGGTGGACCCCCGCTGTAAGTATTATTCATAGCAGTCATTCTTAGGTGACAGTGTTAATTGTGACCTCAAATTTCAATTTAGTTTTAATGGGAGATCGGACAAAAACGGATCTGCCTGTCCATTTTCATCCGATCCAATCCGCTGGACGGATGGCGAACGTATCGCCATACGTCTGTTTTGAGCTGATCTTATCGGATCGGATGGCAGGCGGGTGTCAGCGGACACATCTCCGCTGACATCCGCCTCTCCCTACAAGTCTATGGGTGGCCCGTTCAGATCCCCCTGAAAAACAGACAGGCGGATCCAAGCGAGCCTATCATGTGAAAGGGGCCTAAGTCACAGTGTCTAGGGTTGCACAGATATGGTCTTTTTATCGGCGTGTACGAGTACCTATACTTTCCGTCAAGTACTCACCGATACTGAGTACAGATACACTGCTGTGTGATTTGCGCGCATACAAAATGAATGGGCGCAAATCGCACTGCAAAGAATTGCATACAATTCCTGTCCGAATCACATGCAATTTTCCCTTCGCTTCTGTGTGAACTCAGGCTTGTCATAGTGATTTCAGCCTGGGTTCACACATTCGCACCACATTCCTCTTCAAACTGCATATCTTTGCAGTGCGATTTGGGCCCATTTATTTTGTATGGACGCAAATTGCACCGCAAAGTATCGGTTACAGTATTAGGAGCATTTTCACAAGTACTCGTGAAAATACTTGGTATTGGCATGTGTGCATCCCTAATAATGTCTTAACTAAAACGTCATTTATTTTTAGTCGTATTTAAGTCATCTGAATTGTTTTAGCTTCAGTCGTATTTTAGTCGACTAAAGTCTTCAGTACAGTTTTACAGTACAGTAATGGGTTTAGTTTGTAATGCATTATTTAAGCATTTCTCTAGAACTCATTATATACTCCTGGAGTAAAAAGCTAATAACATGTTATTATTTCTGGTATTAAGGTTTGAACATGCACTACAGACACAGATTTAGCTGTTGTGATACATAGCCAGTGTTAAATTTGACGTCACATTTCCATTTCATTTTAGTCAGTCTTTTGACTAAAATGCCATTTTAGTTTTAGTCGTATTTTAGTCATCTGAATTGCTTTAGTCGTATTTTAGTCGACTAAAATAGTCTTAATTTTGTCGAAAAAAAATTAACACTGTTAGGTGAATGCCTAAAGTACAAGGTCACTTTACAATTTCAAAAAAAAAAAGAAAGCAGTAACACATGTGTACATTGACAAGGTGACACTAGATGAAGGTTAAAGGTGGCGTGCTTTAAACGCCGCATACCTATTTAGTAGATTAGCTGGTTGTATAACAAAGGCAGGAAAGAACAGACCTGTTTAATTCCAACACAAAGCGAGCAGACGTTTGCTGGCTGTTTTATATCCTGCGCTGGTGAGGTCATATGAAATTATACTCCCACCTATCCAGACAAGTACACAGCCTGAACACATTCCATTCAGAGGAGACAAAACTCCCAGAACACTTTATATCACCCAAAACAATCCAGACACAGGAAACACAACACGCCACCGGGCTTGCAGCAAAACACTCGCCTGCCCTACTTTTTACTGTAGGAAAAGACTACATAGCTCGAAAATTTCACTTACTGGGAAGATGAACAATAGATTGGCTTCTAAAGGGATCCACAGACACAAGACAGCTTTCAGAAGGACCTGCCACAAGGCCACTTAATAGAATGGTTGTGGTATTAAAGCACCACCACAGGCAGGCAGCAGAACACAGTGCATGTGTAGCTGTGGTGGCTGGTGGTATATTTTTTGGGGGGCAGCCAACAATGCACCCACGGCCACCCCTCCACCCCCAGTTGGGTCACCCGCACTTACTTCATCTCTCGGGCAGCGCTTCCTTCCCCTGGGTCACCTCCTCCTCAGCTCATCTAGGCAGCTTCCGCCGTGCATCTTGTCCCTCCTCATAGGCGGCCAATAGGATCGCTTCTCCTTTCGGCCAATCGGGTGACGGGTCCTGATTGGCCAGGAGGAGAATCTGGAAGACAATAGCGAATAATCATTCGTTATTGTCACACAACTGGGTGGGCTCACTGCGCCCCAAGCCCTCCCTTTTTTGAAGCCTATTAGAGCCTCTGGAAGGAAGCCGTCATTCCTGTCAACTACCACCCAATCAACTGTGGCCAGGGCATTTCCTGCAGCAGCATGCAAACAAAGGGGCAGGGAAGCTTGTGACATGATTGAACAAATACATCCACATGGCCATGTTCAAGACCAAATCTGAGCTCATCCCTTAGGCTTCATTTACACCCATTTGCATTCTATTCCATACATCGACCCTGCATGGATGTACGGTCTGGGATGGGCTTGGAGATCCGTGCAGGTTCATACGGCCATCCACCTGTCATTGATCTGAACAGGCTGCCTGCACGAGGCTGAGCAGAATCACTGTGCATCCCACACAGGTGAAAGCAGCCCTTTGCACAGGTATCCAGATCAGTGAATGAGGCCTCATAGGTACTAGACAGGTGTATCTATTGATGTGGTCATTAAAGGTATACTCACACTAGGCACAGTTGATCAGAACCATGTCTGAGTACAATGGCCCCCATCTACACTCCCCTGCTGGTCTGCATTCACACTGGGGGAGATTTACTAAGACTGGAGAGTGCAAAATCTGGTGCAGTTGTCATACCTCCCAACTTTTTGAGATGGGAATGAGGGACACCTATCAGCAAAAGTATGCAGGCATAGGACACACCCCTTGCCACGCCCCCTTAAAGGTGAACTGTACAAAAAAAATAGTAATAGATTAGTTTAACCCACAAGTGCTTTATTCAACACTACTCTTCCTTTATATTGGCTTTTGTAATTTACAAATGCAGCAATTTAGAAATCAGATGAAAGGTTTAGCGCTGGAAAACACTTGTTGATAGATAAAAAGTGCATTTTATATACAACTATATAGACCAAAATGAGGGACAAATGAGGAGGAATGAGGGACAGAGGGACATTGCTGAAAATCAGGGACAGTCCCTCGAAATCAGGGACAGTTGGGAGCTATGCAGTTGTGCATGGTAGCCAATCAGCTTCTAACTTCAGCTTGTTCAATTAAGCTTAGACAATTAAACCTGGAAGCTGATTGGTTTCTATGCAGAGCTGCACCAGATTTTGCACTCTACAGTTTTAGCAAATGCCCCTCACTTAACATGTCATAATCGAGATCTCACCGGCACGAAGTTCCAAATAATAGATAAATTTACCCCCCACTGGAGAGGAGAGTCATGTATAAGAGGAGTGTCAAGGCTTGAAACCTTCTGGATACACCAATTAAGATGTTTCACGCCACATGGATTAAATGTGGAGTGGGACATCAATTCATTCATTAACCAATCTTGATTATAGCCCCCCCCCCCCTCCTTTCCCTTCATCAATTTCGTTCCCAGTTACATCTACAATATTTATAGTAAAGGGAAGCCCAATTGGTTTGAAGGTATATTCAAGCCCAGTTCTTGAATAATAGAGCAAGCTGGCTTCCTATATATAAAGATTAGTTCTACAATTAACATTTTGCTCAGTATTAGATTCTACTTTTAACATTATTTTTAACAATATTCTCAGATTCTATTTTATTTTAATTTTAATCATTAAATTGCTGTGAAGGGTTTATTCTAGCATAGCTACATGTTCTTTCAAGGGACATTAATATATGTATACATTTTATGTATAGGAATGGTCATTTGATACATAGTCTTCTCTGTCCTTAGAGATTGTGATGTGGCTGCAATGCCTACTTACTTCCTGATCCAACATTCTAGTGTAAATAACAGGTCTATATATGATTAAATCTAAACTGGGTCCATATACTTAGTATTACGGCGGACTATAATGATTGCCAATTTTTGTTTCAGTTTATATATTATTTACTTTCTTCCTCAATGACCCGCTTGGAACGCAGTTTGCGTTCCAACAGCCTCAATAATGTGGTTTTACTTCCGGCTGAATGCAATGATGTACACCTATGGGCACGTCAGGCGCCATCACGTGATGTTCGTCACATGTACGTCACACGGCGGCGGCCAGTATTGGGTGAATAACTGAGGAACGCACTCTTCCATCCAATGAGTGCGCGCGCTGAGATGGCATCCACATCGAGGCTTGGTTGATAGAGGCGGATCTATTGTTTTATCCCCCATTGGCTAATTTGGGTAACACATGACCCTGAATGGAGCGCACGCTACCGGTTCAGGAAGTAAGTGTGCATGATGCTGTAACAGCTGTTCATAGTTGAGCATTACAATGTATGTATAAAAGCGTGGAGGTGGCAGGATGGCATACACCCCAGCCGAAGTCTTTGTGGACGAAACCGGTCGGGTTCTCTTGCTGTACCCAGCCACCTATACCACGCTTATTGTTTTTATATTTATTTTTATTATTTGAATCGATTCCACAAAAAAAAAAAAAATTTTTCTTCATGGATTGTTTGATGATCTTGAGTGATCTAATAAACATCATTTGAAAAATAATCTTTGGATTTACACCATGTGGAGGCTCCCTGTTTTCTCTTTATACATGGTCCATGCTTGCTGACAAAGACGGTGACCGCGCAGACCTTCTGGGCAGGTTCCTAGCCCCCCATCTGAGGAGGAAATCTTCCGGTGTACAAGCCTTTCTCACACTGTCATCCATTCTAAGACAGTATAAGCCTATTTGACTCACCGCCCACGGCCTGTGAGTCCACCGAAGTCGGTAAGAGTATTTTATCCCTTACTTTGATCTGGATGTCTATAGTGATGATACCTGCCTTGGATTCAATTTGGGCCAATTACAGTATGCATTATATGGACTAATCCCCCATGTTTATGTTGTTCACCAGGGAGTTATATCTCCCCATCAACATTGTGGACATTTTTGATATTATATACGTATTTCTTCACTCCCACAAATTTGGACATTTTAGTTAAGAATTCGCCGTTACAATCTACTATATATATATTTTGTGTGATTGTTTGTACTTTTTCTGAGAAGAAAGAGCGTCTCATGTGCTTATAGATGTGGTGATATTTAATTTTACACCTGGAATTTTTTCATTATATAGTATACATATTCTTCAGGTCTAGGATCAAGAGAGGTCACTTGTTCCCTTAGATGTGGATTGACCACTCTCTATCCTATACCCTTATATATATCATTTATTTATTTTTCTTTTTCCTTTTCACATTTGTTTTCACTTTAGCGCTACACTTGTAATACTTAGTTATTGTGCACAAATTAGTCGTTTTGTAGTGTTGGCTGCTATCTTGACGTGTTGGATTGGCGCGGTTTTTTACATATTCATTTTCTATGCTCAGGATTCTATGGGGAGTTCTAAGCTCAGGATTCTATGGGGAGTTCTACGCTCAGGATTCTATGCTCAGGATTCTATGGGGAGTTCTATGCTCAGGATTCTATGGGGAGTTCTATGCTCAGGATTCTATGGGGAGTTCTATGCTCAGGATTCAATGGGGAGTTCTATGCTCAGGATTCTATGGGGAGTTCTATGCTCAGGATTCTATGAGGAGTTCTATGCTCAGGATTCTATGAGGAGTTCTATGCTCAGGATTCTATGAGGAGTTCTATGCTCAGGATTCTATGAGGAGTTCTATGCTCAGGATTCTATGGGGAGTTCTATGCCCAGGATTCTATGGGGAGTTCTATGCTCAGGATTCTATGGGGAGTTCTAAGCTCAGGATTCTATGGGGAGTTCTATGCTCAGGATTTTATGAGGAGTTCTATGCTCAGGATTCTATGGGGAGTTCTAAGCTCAGGATTCTATGGGGAGTTCTATGCTCAGGATTCTATGGGGAGTTCTAAGCTCAGGATTCTATGGGGAGTTCTATGCTCAGGATTCTATGGGGAGTTCTATGCTTAGGATTCTATGGGGAGTTCTATGCTTAGGATTCTATGTGGAGTTCTAAGCTCAGGATTCTATGGGGAGTTCTATGCTCAGGATTCTATGGGGAGTTCTATGCTCAGGATTCTATGGGGAGTTCTATGCTCAGGATTCTATGGGGAGTTTTAAGCTCAGGATTTTATGGGGAGTTCTAAGCTCGGGATTCTATGGGGAGTTCTAAGCTCAGGATTCTATGGGGACTTCTATGCTCAGGGTTCTATGGGGAGTTCTATGCTCAGGATTCTATAGGGAGTTCTATGCTCAGGATTCTATGAGGAGTTCTATGCTCAGGATTCTATGGGGAGTTCTATGCTCAGGATTCTATGGGGACTTCTATGCTCAGGGTTCTATGGGGAGTTCTATGCTCAGGATTCTATGGGGAGTTCTATGCTCAGGATTCTATAGGGAGTTCTATGCTCAGGATTCTATGAGGAGTTCTATGCTCAGGATTCTATGAGGAGTTCTATGCTCAGGATTCTATGAGGAGTTCTATGCTCAGGATTCTATGGGGAGTTCTAAGCTCAGAATTATATGGGGACTTCTATGCACAGGGTTCTATGGGGAGTTCTATGCTCAGGATTCTATAGGGAGTTCTATGCTCAGGATTCTATGAGGAGTTCTATGCTCAGGATTCTATGAGGAGTTCTATGCTCAGGATTCTATGAGGAGTTCTATGCTCAGGATTCTATGAGGAGTTCTATGCTTAGGATTCTATGGGGAGTCCTAAGCTCAGGATTCTATGGGGAGTTCTATGCTCAGGATTCTATGGGGAGTTCTATGCTCAGGATTCTATGGGGAGTTCTATGCTCAGGATTCTATGGGGAGTTCTAAGCTAAGGATTCTATGGGGAGTTCTAAGCTCAGGATTCTATGGGGAGTTCTAAGCTCAGGATTCTATGGGGAGTTCTATGCTCAGGATTCTATGGGGAGTTCTATGCTCAGGATTCTATGGGGAGTTCTAAGCTCAGGATTCTATGGGGAGTTCTATGCTCAGGATTCTATGGGGAGTTCTATGCTCAGGATTCTATGGAGAGTTCTATGCTCAGGATTCTATGGGGAGTTCTATGCTCAGGATTCTATAGGGAGTTCTATGCTCAGGATTCTATGAGGAGTTCTATGCTCAGGATTCTATGAGGAGTTCTATGCTCAGGATTCTATGGGGAGTTCTATGCTCAGGATTCTATGGGGAGTTATATGCTCAGGATTCTATGGGGAGTTCTAAGCTCAGGATTCTATGGGGAGTTCTAAGCTCAGGATTCTATGGGGAGTTATAAGCTCAGGATTCTATGGGGAGTTCTATGCTCAGGATTCTATGGGGAGTTCTATGCTCAGGATTCTATGGGGAGTTCTAAGCTCAGGATTCTATGGGGAGTTCTATGCTCAGGATTCTATGGGGAGTTCTAAGCTCAGGATTCTATGGGGAGTTCTATGCTCAGGATTCTATGGGGAGTTCTAAGCTCAGGCATGGTTTGCGCACACTTTGAATCCATCAATACCTGACACCAGGTGAACCAACCATGCTGCAGACCTCCTTTTCCCAGTAGTTTGGGCAGGGTATGCTTAACCATAACCGGGCATTTTTCAGAGTGTTCCCTCTATGCAAACAAACCAGACTAATGGGGTAAAGCTAGCCTGGGCATTGTTAAATTGCTAGTGTACACCATTTATTTTTATTTTGACTTAGGTATATAAACCAAAAAAAAAAAAAAAACCCACGAAATTTCACGCCTGCAATAGCAAGGAGCCGTGGTTAAGTTACCATGGCAACTGCTTTGCAAAGCACAGAAGCTTAGGTCTAGCACTACATATAAACCATATGCAGAGACAGGTGCAGCCTTCACAAGCCAGTGTGTGTAGCCCAAATATTTATGGCAGTTCTGACTATACATGACTCAGCGTAAGCAACATTGCCCTTGTGCGGGGTCACAGATAATGCTGACAGTTGCTCTTTTCCCCTCTGCTGCACCATGAATATGACCAGTAAATCGCCTTTTAATTCTCACATGGGGCACCGAGGCTGCTTATCACCAAATACCTGCTTAATTATAGCAAGGCAATGGCCCTTGTGCAGCTCAGCTATCAGAGAGCCGCTCAATGGCACTCATTATAAGACGGGTCTAAGGAGGCCTTTGTCCCTTCAATTAATACAGCAGGCCGAGGCCTGTTTCCTGATCTCAGATCAAGCGATTCACAGCAAATCCTGCTTTGTGAAATCAGCATCTCTCTTAAAAGCACCATGGCACTTAGAGAGGAAGTAACGATGGGCCTGTGGAGTGGGAATTTGCATACTCATCTGCATACCAATACCCAGCATACCCGGTGTTCCTGCCAACTTTGTGATTTCGCAGTACCCTGGCCAACATCTGGTGGAGCACTTAAAAAGGCTGCGGAAGATTTAAATGACATAAGATCAGCAGTAGGGATGGCTTCCCGAATTTCGAGGTGGTAGGGGTGTGGGAATGGGGAGGCGTACTGGGCAGACCTAGAACAAATGACATAACTGATAGCGGTCTAGTTTAACACTTCTGCCTCCGTCTGCTGCTAATGCAGCAAAAATATCCTTTTATACGGAAAAACCCAATCAGATATTTACAAAGATCCCAACTTTTCATTAAAGCTGATGGCACATGTAGATACCAATGAATGCAGTTTTTTATTTACCAAAATGATCCAATGCATTTTAAATTTAGGAAGAAACTAGTGTAATTATCTGAATTTGATTTAATTTAATCCCATGTAAAAGTAGCAGAATAGGAGGGGGAGCCAATGGAATCAAAGATGTGCTGCATACACATGTGCAACATGACAGCAAAGCTGGCCATAGATTATACAATTATCTTGTTTAATTTCCTTTAGATTTAAATTCAACTATGTAATGCAAGGGCCTAGCTCTGAGGAAGGGGGGTGCGCCCCCGAAACGCGTTATCTGTACCACGTGTTCTGTGCATGTCCATGCACTGTGTTTATGGCCTTTTGTCAGTTGCATTTTATGAGTACCCACTTTTATATAAAGATTTCTTATTAATAAATGATCTTTGGTAATGACCTAGGTGTGCGCGCCTTCCATTTCTGTTTTTCTTGTAGTTCCTTTCGGATTACCCCATCTGAGGAAGGGAGCATCCACCTAGATCTGGGATACCATATATACCTTTCACACCACCATTTTATCTGACATCTGTTACTCCACACCTTGGAAGACCTATTAGGGCTGGAAGTGACTGTGTTTTTTGGATCTCTACTATGTAGTGCAAGGGCCTGCCTTATTGCACACAGATTAAAAGCGTTTAGGTTTGACCTCATATTATATGGTTTTGGTAAATCTAAAGAAAAATTGTACAAGAAAGTTTTAAAATGTATGGCTGGATACACACTGTACAATTGTCTTTAGATTCTTTCCTTTATATTTACACACATATATATATATATATATATATATGTAAAATATGAGGTCAAACCTGAACACTTTCAATTTGTGTGCAATCAGGCAGGCCCTTGCACTACATAGTCGAAGGTGAATCTAAAGGAAACGGAACAACAAAAGTTGTATAGTGTGTATCCAGCTTTAGAAAGAGCAGAGAGATGACCTCATCAGATGGTTGCTGCTCCTTCACTGTGCAATCAGAGACTGGGGGCGGAAGGTGACCTAACTATTTTTTTGTTTTACTGCAGTAGGAAAAATCCAGGTCATTGGGGTGGCTATGTAAATCTCAGGACTGGGTGACCAAATACAAATTCTTTGGCAGGTAAAACAGCTTTTATATGTGCAATTTGGTGGTGTATTTAGCGGTTTGCCAGGAAGTTGGCCTAAAATCAAAGGAAACATTCAAAAATTCGATAGTTTGTAAATGCAGACATCTATGGGGTTCTACTGAGCATACATGGCCAATGGAAAGAGGAGGACAGCACAGCTGCATGAAAACCCTGCGTCAGAACACCGAAGGACTGGTTTCCAGGACTTTGCAAGTATGCAACTAAGAAGGATGGGTGGGTTGGATCTGCAGGGTGGACGGATGAGGGTAAATAAGGAAACTTAAAAAAAAAAAAAAAAGCTTTTTCGAAAGTGTTTTTTAAAAACTTTTTTCTCCTGAGTTTAGGATCTTCCTGCAGAAAAACTATGAGTATGCAGAATAGAGGTTATTTAATATAGGAACTTAGTTTAGGAATTTAGGTTTGGCATAACTTTTAAAGGTTAAGTGCTAAGAGGGTTTTAAAGTGTCATTAAACCTACATCATTAGAAGCTAACAATAAATGCTGTATTGCATGCTTTTCATACTTAGTTATTATGGAAATTCTTTTCTGTATTCTGCAAAAAACCTGGTTGATCCTGTTGTTCTCAGTTTCTCCCTGCTGTCTATGTCCCCACTGCAGTTGGGGATTTTGCAAAGCAGTGTTGGCAGCTAGTGCACATGCTCTGTTTTCAGTGTTTTTCTATCCTGAGTATTCCCTCCCTGATCACATATAGGCAGCCCATGTGGCTATGTAGCAGTGATGGCGAACCCATGGCACGCAGAGCCCTCTCTGTGGGCATGCAAAAGCCGCCACCATTACCCGCGCTGTGACAAGGGGAGAAGCTAGAGTGGGCTGCCAGTGTATTTCCCCTGCTCGCCCACCTTCTTCCCTCAAGCAGCGACGGACATGGACAAAGAGCGGCGCTTGCAGGGATTGCCACCCACTCTGATTCCTCCCGCCTTCCCATTGGCTACAGCCAAGGATCAATGAGGAGCCAGGACAAGTGCACCATTGGACATGTAGTCCAGGCAGACTATGGCTCCGTTTTAATCAATTAAAGAAAACTTACGGTCCCAGCATGCCCTGCGAAAATAAGAGAAGGGACAGCCTGGAGCCCAGGGGGAAAAAAAGGGCTGAGGGAGAAGGGAGAGCAAGGGTGAGAGGAGTGTGGAGACAAGAGTAGGAGGAGGCTGAGGTTGTGTGGAAGGGAGAGAGAGAACCCAAGCCACAACAGCCCCTGGAACCAGTGAGCCAGGAGTGAGAGGACGATGCTCAGAGGACACGATCAAGAGTGAGGAGGGTGATCACAGGCACCAACAAAAGGAGAAGCTGCTGACAGGCACACCAACACTGGACGCCGGAGTGGGGTAACTGCTGAATTGACTGCAATCCCTCTTGGAGTAGGTGATCATCACCTGGGTGGCTGGATGTCTGCAGTGGAGTGTTGGCACTTTGAAAAGAATAAGTTGATTTTGTGATGAAGTTTGGGCACTCAGACTCAAAAATGTTTGCCATCACTGCTATAGAGTCACACATATGGGTGTATACATACACAGTGGTAAATGACAGTCCAATCCTTCCCCCCTCCTCCAGGCCAACTAACTAGCTAAAAACAATGGGGGCGGGATATCATATTTCGATTGATGGAGGCTTCACCTCCCTGTTATTCTAAAACACAGACTGGGAGGGGCGTGACACAGAAATCTGCCCACATCATGTTATTGCCAAAAAATAATAAAGATTTCATTTTTATCATACATATTTTTGTATCATAATCTAAAAGTTTATTGATAATAATTTATTTATTTTTACATGTGGGGGGCTTGCAGTGCGGTCAATGGTGGTGCGGCGTCAGTCTGACACACCGCTACACCGATCGTATCTGATAGACGCGAGTAGAGGAGAGACGATCGCCGGCTACCCTGAGAGGAGGGGTCTGCACTGATTGATCAGCGCAATCCCCCCCTCCCCCCCCCCCGCGGATGCTCACACTGGACCACCAGAGATGCCATCACGGATGGATAACCAAATATATCACTCAAGGCCACCAGGGATGCCACACAGTGCCCAAAATATGCCAATCAATGCCCACAAATGATGCCAGTCAGTGCCCATTATTAATGCCTGCCAATGTCTCCTTATCAGTGATGCCCATCAGTGCCTTCTATCAGTGTACATCAGTGACACCCATCAGTGCCACCTATCAGTGCCCATCAGTGCCACCTATCAGTGCCCATCAGTACCACCTCATCAGTGCCACATCAGTGCCCATCAGTGCAGCCTCATCAGTGCTCGTCAGTGAAGGAGAAAACTTACAAAATTTTATAACAGAGCCAGACAACCTTTTTTTTCCTCAAAATTTTCGGTCTTTTTTTATTTGTTGTGGAAAAAAAAAAAAAACTCAGCTGTGATCAAATACCACCAAAAGAAAGCTCTATTTGTGGGAACAAAATGATAAAAGGACAACAGCGCTGAAAGCTGAAAATTGGCCTGGGCAGCAAGGGGGTGTAAGTGCCTTGTATTGAGGTGGTTAAATTGAACAGTGTGTGTTTAGTATCACTTTAAGTGCTAAGAATTTTATAGATTTGTGAACTAGACCTGACCTAAAAAAAAAAAAAAAAATTTCAATGGTGTAAAGCGGGAATCTTCAACTATGGCCATCTAGCTGTTGCGGTACTACAAGTCCCATGAAGCATTGTAAAACTCTGACATTCCCAGACATGACTAGGCATGATGGGATTTGTAGTTAGTGGACAACTGGAGGGCCATAGTCTGAGGAACGCTGGTGTAAAGGGTGTTGAACGTTGCAGGGCCTTCATATCAATTCTTGTTGTGCCCCTAAGATCCTAGGCCCAGGGCATCAGTTTCAGCCAAGTGAAGATTGCATTCCACCCCCTCCTGGCACTATGCCCATATCTGTTGTTAAACTGGTAAACCCCGGCAGTAGAGGCTCTGTCAATCTGCAGCTGAATGACAAGGGGGCAGATTAGCACCAGGGAGTTGGCTAATGTGTGCAGACATGATGAGATATCAAAACGAAGAATGATAATCGCTCAGTTTATTAATGCAATCAGCAATAGATGTAGACAAAATAGAGTTCTAACTTTCCCTGGAGGACTTCTTTAAAGCAAACGTGTCATGACTACAACCTAGCCAAACTAAGCCTAGGGCATGACTGTAAAGACTATTATTGCACACTACAATGATGCCATCCTTTTATCAGTGCCTCCGTACTAAAATCCCAACAATGAATTTATAAAGCTTCAGCTGTTGATTGATAGTAACCAAAAATGTATTTGTTCTGCATTTGAGCAGATGCAGGCAAACGGGGGGGAAATGGCAGTTCCAAATGTCAAACTGACAATTACAATAACATGACAGCGACAATAGTATTTTACCTAGGGGGCCTAATGACAGTGAAAGGTTTATTAACACACTGGGTTGGTAGAATAAACTTGTGGTGGTAGATCATTAGCTAATGTATCACCTGGGTCAAGATTGAGGACGAGCACATTTTATCCCAATGTGCTAATGCCAATAACTTGTGCCAAACACATTTAAGAACTGGAGAGAGGGCAAAGTTTACCAAGAAGGGTGGGACTTTCCACTTTTTGTACCGGTGTACATATAAAGTGTCACGTTTTGTGGTAAGTAGGGCTTTTTTTCAGCCAGAACACTGAATGTACAGTATGTAAGGGCAAGGGGTGCTGAGGCGTGCTGGAGGGTCAAATAATGCTGGCTGCTGAGGGATCTATTGTTGCTGGGGGGTCAGCTGTTGTTGGGAGGGGTCTACTGTTGAGGGAGGGGTCTATTGTTGCTGGCTGCTCGTGGACACATTGATGCTGGCTGCTGGGGGGGTTCTATTGTTGCTGGGGGGGCAGTTGTTGTTGGGAAGGATCTACTGTTGAGGGAGGGGTCTATTGTTGCTGGCTGCTCGTGGACATATTGATGCTAGCTGCTGGGGGGGTTCTATTGTTGCTGGGGGGCCAGTTGTTGTTGGGAGGGGTCTACTGTTGAGGGAGAGGTCTATTGTTCCTGGCTGATCGTGGACATATTGATGCTGGCTGCTGGGGGGCCAGTTGTTGTTGGGAGGGATCTACTGTTGAGGGAGGGGTCTATTGTTCCTGGCTGATCGTGGACATATTGATGCTGGCTGCTGGGGGGTCAGTTGTTGTTGGCAGGAATCTACTGTTGAGGGAGGTGTCTACAAAAATAGCGCATAAAGTGATAACTATGCAAAAGTGCTGTGCTCCGTTTCCAAGTTGATGTCTGTGCAGCCACCAAGTGAAAGATTGTAAACACTCCGCACTCACCGGATATGATGGACTCCTTTACCATATAGTAAGGTGAGTCTGATGAGCTTCTAGGTCTTGTGGTAGTGTGGTATCCCACCAGTGTATGGATGCAGGATTCTCAACCAGGCAGTTTGAGGGGCTCCAGTTTATTTGCTTATTTGGGAGGAAACTTGCTTTTCAGTTTCCTCATTATTTACTACTTCACTTTGGGACCTGGAGCCCGGGGATTTTGTAGGGATCCGGGTGGGATGAAATCCCCAGTCCTGGGTCTGGGTTTTGGGATCCACCAGCATACTGACTGGTCAGGTGTGTGCTGGGCTATTTGTAGACACCTGACCATGATTCTGGGCTCCACCCTCCCGAGGAGTCCAGGCGAGCAAGGGAGAAGTGTGCAAGTCTGCACAGTTCTGTCTGTCAGAGCAGACAGTGGGTCCAAGCCGGTGGGCTGAAACAGCAAGGAAGCTGGAAAAGAATGCTGATGTACAGGGTTTGTACAGGAGCTCTGTTATAGAGCCAAGAGGGCTGAAGCATAAGCCTGAGCAGAGGTGCTGCTTGAGAGCCAGGTGGCTTGGTATTATTCGTTTATTACTACTGTGAAGTTTAAACCCCTGCGTAAGAATTCTGGATGGACATTTTCTTTCTACAAGCCCTTAAATGGCATATCTGGTGTGGACTCCGCTCACTGGTAGGCTCTACACTGAGCTAAACAACCCCCAACTTTACAGTCTTTATTAAGGGACCTATCCCACTGCACTATCCTCTGGTGACTCCCACAAATGGAGATTACCTCCAATGATGGCTCCCGAGCTCCAAAGTCAAACTTCTCATGGTGTAAAATCCTTAGGTGAGTTATTTAATATAGGAATTTTACATATTAAAAAACTCTTTAAGAATAATTACATAAGAATTAAAAGTAAAAAAGTAAGAAAGGACTGAGAGTCACAGGTAAGTTTAAGAGTAATGGTCACTGCTGGTTACCTGGCGTGCGTTCCACTCTCTGGGCCAAGCGTGACGCACGACAGATTAAGCTTGACGCGTTTTGTCATCTATGTGAAACGTTGTCAAAAGCAGCTGAGGGGCGGCTGCCCTGGGCACTGTGGCATCATGTGAGGTGGGGGCGCAGTAAGGAGATTGGGGGGGGGATTTGAGTTGAGAGGGGGAATTTGGGGCAAGGGGTAAGAATTGATCTAGGAGGGAAAATTTGGGTGGAAGTGCTGGGAGTGGTGATTTAGGGGGATTTGTGTTGGGATGGGGGAGTGGTTGAAGAGAAATTGTGTTAAGAGTTGGGATTTGCAGGGCTTGTGCTAGAAGAGTTGATATGGTTTCCGGGGGGGGGGGGGGGGGGATTTGTGCTAGTAAGGATGATTGGGGAGTATTTGTGCTAGAAAGAGAAATTGGGGGGGGGGGGGGATTTGTGCTGGGAGGAGGGAATTGGAGTGGGGGGAGATTATGTATACTCGGAGAGGAAATTTGAGGGGGTACAAAATATGTGCTAGGAAGGGGTGATTTTTTTTTTTTTTTTAAGGGCGGGGCATTTGTGCTGGGGGGGTTATGGGATGAGGGACAAAGATTTGTGCTGGGAGGGGGGAATTGGAGTCTGGGGAGATTATGTATACTCAGAGAGGAAATTTGAGGGGGTACAAAATATGTGCTAGGAGGGGTGATTGTTTTTTTAAGGGCAAGGCATTTGCGCTGGGGGGGTTAGGGGATGAGGGACTAAGATTTGTACTGGGAGGGGGGATTTCAGCAGGGGGGCAGATTTGTAATGGGAGGATGGGGGGGGGGTGATTTATGCTTAGGGGTTAGGCATGCAGATTCGTATTACATTTTTTTTTGGGGGGGGATTTTTGTTGCGACATAATGCTCATTCATCTTGGGGGAGGCGCAGTTTGGTATGTTCGTCCTGGGCTCTAGATGACCTTGTCCTGGTACTGGTTTTTATGTAACCCAAAAAATACCATGGGGAGGGGGTAGTGTTGGGCATCTGTGGCAGGTTACATGCCTGGAGTTCCGATTTAAATAATTTTTATATAGGGAGATTAAAACCCCTGCTAAGTTTTCACTTCTGTCTCCTACCCTATTGGCTAGCTTTACCCTTTGTGTTTGAAAATTGTGTTGTTTCTTGGTTTAGGATCTCTATGACTTTTGTGATCGCATAGATATAACTTGCCATTATTACAACAACCTCCGCTATCAGGGGCACATGTAGAAGTGCAAAGATCTACATCCTGACCCCGGTGTTCGGTTCATGACGGGCAGTCAGGAAGTGGTTAATGACGCTCACATCCAACGCAATAATCAGTCACATGTTCTATTTGTGGCCTTCTCAGATTTCTATGGTCGACATCCGCTAGCTAATTACCAGCATGTCTTTAATTAGGCAGACCTAGTTTTGGAAGAGCTGACAAGATAGCCCACGCTACAGCAGTACGAGAAAGATTACATGGGCTGAAAATGTGCAATTACACTAATGTATGCTGCTGTCCAGATTTAACATTGCCGACATAAACATTGAGTCTGCCTTAGAAAATGTTCACACATTCAACATATTTAAAAAAGACATCACATGGCAAAATGACAGTTAAAGTGGAACTTTAGTCAGAAAATGAAGTCCTGCTAGATCACTTCAGGCTGGCCCCCTTTTGCAGGTATAGCCATGTAAAACATTAAAAAATAAGAACCTATACTGTTTATAATCCAGTAATACACTGTCTCACCCTGCTCTGCACATGCTCAGTACAGTCCAATCTGCTGCCTTAAAGCGGGATTAAACCCTCCAATCCTTTACAGCCAAGGAAGCTGCTTCTGTTTGATCTGCAACTGCCATGGTGCTGCACATGTGATCAGGTATGACACCAGCCAGTATGACAATACTGGTTGAGGACACAAGCAAATGTGACAGTTAGCAATCCTGACATTCAAAGAATGTAACTGTTTTTTTAAACTGTTAAATTAATGGGTTTAGTTCCGCTTTATGATTTACTGCTGCTCAGGGGCTCTGGGTTTTAATCAAATGGCAGAGACCAGCAAAAAGAAACAGAAGTGATGCTGGAGGCAATTTACAGCGCACATTAATTTTGGTAGCATAATTATTAATGTGGGATGTATGTTCTTTGCTAAAGAACATTATTTTTATCAATTTGTTACGGGTAAGTTCCACTTTAATAGACAAGTTGTGCAATATTAAAGAGGGAAAGGGTCAATATGCTTTATGAGTATTTGATTATACCACTGTACATGCCAGATGTATAAAAGTCTCATTACAAAATGTAAACTTCTATTTATTCCCCAAAGGGACAAAGTGCAGAACTGTAGCACAGAGCAGAGGAGGAGTTTCACAGGACTTCACTCGGCCCCATGCTACAGTTTTGACAGATGAGGAATAAAAGCCTCCTCGAAATACCTGAATTGAAAGAAAAAACAATACAGGGAGTTGTGGGCACCCAGCAGCAAATATGGGGCATATATCCTGGGTGCCTGGCGCTAGAACACAGAAGCTGGTGCAGGAAGCGAATGGGTAAACATCCTCTACTGACCTCTGTGTGACAAGCTGAAAAGTGAAGGGCTGCAGGACTCATCTTACCAGGCGGGAGCTGCTGAGAGGCAGGAAGCGGGAACCAAAGGCGGCGGCGGAGCGGGGAGGTGGCTTGCAAAGTGTGTCATCAGTTGCTAGGATACCGGCAGTCCTAGCAACCAATGGCTGCATTGAGGAGAAGGGGAGGGGGGAAGTAGAAATTGCAGGCAAGCTCTTCTTACAGGATTCCTCACTTGGTGCTATGTGTGAGAGCACACATTGCACCCATTGAGGATACAACTACTAAGTGGAGATCAGTGCGGGAACTTGTTTCAGCACTGGGCTCTGGGACTCTAGCCCAGATCCATGGGAACCCGGGGCTTACTTGAAATCTCGGGACGTTCCCGTGGTATCTCGGGACGGTTGGGAGGTATGCAATTTCACACGTTAAAATCCAAAACAAATACCTGGACTCAATGGAAAAGTTAATTTTTCCACTTTCCTACCAGCACAGTGTAAGCCAGTTCTTCTAATAATGTAGAAGGCCAATAATGGAAATGACAATCTCACCTTCAATCAAAATGTTTCTTTTCAATTAGGATAGTGCATGGAAGAGTTAAGAGTTACCATCAAGATTGGAAGGGATGAAAATCAATCCAATGGGGACAGATTTTTCAATATGATGAGCAATGTTTTTATTGTTGTCCGCTCCTTCCTGTCCCAGTGACAACTATACCCATAATTTCTTGTATAGGTGTCACAGGAATAGGAAATAAGGAAAATCTTATTAGCCACAGGCTCCTCCTATTAGCCAAAAAAAAAAATACTTACAGATCACTCAATTTTCACCCAACTGGCCCTGCTATACTCCCATAAAGCACTGCAGAAAAATGTCATCACAAAATAAAATAATACACTAGCAGTTTATGTTGTGTGACTAGTGTAAATCCATCTAACTTTTGTTCTACAGCACACAGAAAGACGTGTGCCCAGAGTGGGCCGACGAAGAACAATATAGAGAGTGTTATAAGACCTCAAAGCTAGTAGACAGCTGTGTAAAGCGAGCAAAGTACTCATACCCTTGTGAGAAGCTAAGATTAGCTGCGAGGGGGGCTGTCCCACCGGGAAATCACAGCCGTGCCTGGTTCACTGATTAATTGATGAGGATAAATTGTTAATGAAAAGAACAAGGGAGCTCCGGTGTTTTGTGATACTGCAGCATACAGGCGGCCATCTCCCTGCAGGCAGCTCCATCTCCTGTGTCCATACTGCAAGCTTCCAACAGGGCCCTCCACGGATGGATTTCATCAGTGACACAGGCAGTCAGATTCTGCTCATCACTTATACATGAGCAACATAAGCAGATTTCTGCTGACACCAGCCAGGGGACAGACAGAAGATAATTTCCTTCCTACACTTTCCATTCCAGACTGTTTATTGTAATTAAATCAGGATAACCACTCAGGGTATGGTTAGGGGGAAAAGCTAACCAAGAAGACCACCCTCTACAGGGATCTCCAAACTACTGCCCTCCAGCTGTTGCGGAACTACACGTCCCATGAGGCATTGTAAAACTCTGACATTCAGGGACATGACTAGACATTTTGGGAATTGTAGTTCCTGAACAACTAGAGGGCCATAGTTTGGAGACCCCTGGTCTAAAACGTCTGCAGCGCGATTCAGGTCTACTCAGGTACAAGCCCATATCTCTTGTTTCATTCATTAACCCCACCACTGATACCCAAATATTGTGTCTAAATCTCAACTTTTGCTGACACAGCTGAGTGCTGGTTCATCCTCTCCTGAAGATTCCTATTGGAGATGGGGCTGCCGATACCCTCAAAAAAGGGGCAGCTTGGTGGCTTTGTGGTTAGCACTTAAGCCTTGCATAAATTCTATGGTTTGACTTTGGATAAAACACTATCTGCATGGAGTTCACAAGTTCTCCTTGTGTTCATGTGGGTTCTCTTCAGGTTCTCCAGTTTCCACCCACATCCCAAAGCTATGACGGTAGGTGGAGGAGGAGGTGGGAGGAGGTGGGAGGGCCATTCCTTGATCTGCATATCAGAATATCTGGGGTTTTAGGTGGTACAGGCAGTTTGGGGTGTCTACTGTACACTGTCTCTCTCAGATTTTACAGTTAGGAAAAGTTGTTTCTGTCTGTATTTTTTTATTATTTAATATTAAAAAATTTTAAAGTTCGCTTTAACTTTTTTAAATCTAGGCAAGGGGGACATATTGCATATGAATATTTCATCACGACCCCTTGCAGCCAGAAGAGGGAGTTCCTAGTCTGAGACAGCAGCCAATGCCATTATACTGCTAGAAAGCTGGAAGTCTTTTAGCTCGCAGATTACCGCAGTCAATCAGAAAGCCAAAAGGTAGTGCTGGGATTTCTGATTAGTAGGGCCACTGTTTTTTTGCACATATTGTCTGAATACCCGAACAGTGACTGCAACTTCTAGAATGCAGTCACTGTTGGGAATAATTTTCCACCCAGCCCCTTTGATGTTTCAAATGAGTTGGCAGAGCTGGGTTTGCCAACGGGGCCACGTAGGGCTTAAATCTTAGCCAATTTAACAAGAGCTGGCCAAAATTCAATCCAGTTTTAGTTTTTGGCCGAAACGCATTGGATTTTTTGACTGTTGTTCATCCACATTAATAAAATGATGTTTTAGCTGACTTTCGTGGCACCGGCCTTTTTCTCTTTTTTGCACGGTATGGACAGTTTTAGGCCTAATTCACACCTATGCAGGTTGCAGTTTGCATATTTCAGGTGCATTTTGAATTTTTCAATACATGCTTTTCATCCATTGAAGTCTATGGAACCAAAAACCAGAAAAAAGTCCCTGACCTTTTCCATAAAATGCACAGATGTGAACTACATCCATAGGAAACCATGTTAAATGGACTGTAGTGTGTTTCTGCAAAACTGAAAATGCATTAAAAATGCATAGGTGTGAACCAGGCCTTAAGCTCAATTCCAAACAGCTACATACACAGCTAAAAAACAAACGTGAACTGTTTTACTTGTCAGAGATTATGTAATTGCGTTGAGTAATTCTTGTGATTCATCTAACACACAGTACAGCAATGTTTGTGACCTAACTTTTCTTAAAGGAGTTGTAAAGTCAGAAGGTTTTTTATCTTAACCACTTCAGCCCTGGAAGGATTTAACCCCTTCCTGACCAGAGCACTTTTTGTGATTCGGCACTGCGTCGCTTTAACTGACAATTGCACGGTCGTGCGATGTTACACCAAAATAAAATTGACGCCCTTTTTTTTCCCGACAAATAGAGCTTTCTTTTGGTGGTATTTGAAAAAAAAAAAATAAAAACTAATTTTTTCCTCAGTTTAGCCTGATATGTATTCTTCCACATATTTTTGTTTTAAAAAAATCGCAATAAGCGTATATTGATTGGTTTGCGCAAAAGTTATAACGTCAACAAAATAGGGGATAGATTTATGTCACTTTTATTATACATTTTTTATTATTATTAATGTCGGCGATCTGCTATTTTTATCGTGACTGTGACATTATGGCGGACACATCGGACACTTTTGACACTATTTTGGGACCACTGTCATTTATACAGCGATCAGTGCTATAAAAATGCATTGATTACTGTGTAAATGACACTGGCAGGTAAGGGGTTAAACACTAGGGGGCAATCAAGGGGTTAAATATGTCCTAGGGAGTGATTCTAACTGTGGGGGGGATGGGCTCAGTACAACATGACAGAGATCACTGCTCCCGATCACTGGGAACAGTAGATCTTTGTCATGTTGCTAGGCAGAACAGGGAAATGCCTTGTTTACAATAGCATCTCCCCGTTCTGCTGCTCTGTGACACGATCGTGGGACACCGGCTGACATAGAGTCCGCGGGATCTGCAGGCACGGTCACACAGTACGCGGTGGGCGTGCGCCCACTAGCCCGCAAATTAAAGGGGACGCACCTGTATGCGCATTTGCCCATCGCTGTCATTGTGCCGACGTATATCGGCATGTGGTGGTTGGCAAGTGGTTAATGCATTCTATGCATTTAGATAAAAAGGCTTCTGTGTGTAGCAGCCCCCTAATACTTACCTGAGCCCCATCTCTATCCAGCGATGTCTACGAGTCCCTTGGCCGTCTGGGCCTCTCCCTCCTGATTGGCTGAGATACAGCAGCGGCGCCACTGGCTCCCGCTACTGTCAATCAAAGTCAGTTGCAAATCAGGAGAGAAAGAGGGTGGGGCCCAACGGCAGTTCTGTGTCTGAATGGACACACAGAGCAGCAGCTCATCTCGGGTGCCCCCATTGCAAGCTGCTTGCTGTGGGGGCACTCGACGGGGGGGGGGCGGGGCCAGGAGAGCCAAATAGGGACCCGAGAAGAGAAGGATCCAGGCTGCCCTGTGCAAAACCAACTGCACAGAGCAGGTATGTATAACATGTTTGTTATTTCAAAAAAACAAAAAACAAAAAAATGAGACTTTACAATCACTTTAAGTGAAGTGAAGTAATACAGGTTGGTCACTAACCTGCCTCAGTCTACTTGTCAGACAATGAATTAAGCAACACACCAATGAGGTCATCCCTCTGCTCTCTCCTGTAGGAATGATCAAACTGCTGACCAACACCACTGTGCAAAACAATAGTCCTGACTTTCCTCTTCCAATATGCGAATGATTCAGGTACTCCTGCTAATTTTATAACGAATTATAGCTAAACTCTAGACCGCTCTAAGAGACACAAATTAATACAGTTCTGTAATTATTAAAGGATAAGTTTGCCTTTGTGACCTTGTTACATCCGTATTTACAGTACAACATGTTCAGTATGCACCCCCTCTCCCCTCCTTCCTGTGACAGAAGGCAGGGGATCCTGTCCCCACGGCCGATGTCACAATTTGAAAACAGTGCAGCCAGGCGGGGCTCCGCCCACACAGGTGCGTTATTCATCCACAGTTTCCTGTAAATGAAGAGACTACAAGTACCATCATCCATTTTGGCGAACGGCTTCAATTAACTACGAGGGTGCTGGTGAGCTCTCTCATAGTTCTTTGATCTTACTGCTCTCAAGTAACTACCTGCCCGTATCGAAGGTATGGGCAGACAGCTATCCTAAGGGTCAGCAGGAGCCTGGCATTGCACCTATGATCTGCTGATTGCGGGTGCAATGCTCTTCAGGCTTCTTACAAAAAAAAATAATAAATGCACTTTTTTACCTACAAAAAAAAAAGTGCATTTATAATTTTTTTTTTTGCAAAAGCTACTTACTTCCTCAAACCCTCATAACTATAAGTCTGCAGCTCCTCTGGACATGGAGTGCACCCACAATGCACTGATCACTTGCAATGCTCTGCAGGCTTCAATGCATAAAATGAATGTGTGCATTTTTTTTTATCAATGTGGTTGTGTTTATTTTATTTTTATCTAAAGGGAGACTGTGCCTTTAATATTAGAATTGCGTTGCTCAGATAATGTACAGTAAGCTGATCATAATTAGATAAAAATGTCTAGCAAAAAGATAAAGGCAGAACACTAGTTTGTGAACTGCAGAACAATAAAAATTTATCATGGTTTAGAAACAGGCTGGCATTCAGCAAGTGTGCAGTGAGCAGGAGACGTAGATGTGAAGAAGCTCATGTCTCCCCGCAGCACATCGCACTGGTAACCACTTCCTGAAACCTCCAGTCTTCATATGACACTAATCCATCCTGCAACACACTGTTCCTCTTCACTACTGAACAGACTTCTTTGCAGTGACATGAGGCATAGCGGCAGCTGCAGGGGGGATGGAAGCTCCAGCCTCAGGGAATATGCACTATATATAGCAATAAACACATATACAACGCTATCATTATACCTTATACTCAGACATTAAAGCCTAACTCCAGACAAACCGTTAAACCTCCAGATTTAATATATAAAGGTTTACGGTTTTCCTACTTTGAGATTCTGTACAAACAGGTCAGGCAGGCAACACACTTATTTTTTTAGGTAGGGAAAGACCCTCACCATGCCAACGTCCAATATATATATATATATATATATATATATATATATATATATATATATATAAGGATTGACCAAGTCAAAAAATTGGCGGACTTTGTGGGCACACAATGAGAGGGAGAATAAATAAAAAAAAGTATAAATTTTATTACAGCATCATTAAAAATTACAAAAAACAAATAACCAACATATAAACAACACCCTGTATGGACACAGTTACCAGTTTCCCAAAGATGCAGTTACAGAGGGCTGGATCTAAGGTACAGAGATTGATGTCATAATGTATCAAAATAGAAGAAACATTTCTGATCCAGTAATGCCTCCAAAATCTTGCTCGTCGACACGTTTCACTAAGATATTAGCTTTCTCAGGACAAAGATTGGGTAGGTGCTGGTAAACTTGTGGCTCAGGGTATGGGGGAATTCAAGGAAGTAAATGTGTGGGGATCTTCACAAAGTAAGTTTTAAACTTCAGAATTGTTCAGAGTAATCAGAGTAGACTAGAAAAAATTGAAATATGTGAAAATTAGTATATGATTTCTGATCCAGTAATGCCTCCAAAATCTTGCTCGTCGACACGTTTCACTAAGATATTAGCTTTCTCAGGACAAAGATTGGGTAGGTGCTGGTAAACTTGTGGCTCAGGGTATGGGGGAATTCAAGGAAGTAAATGTGTGGGGATCTTCACAAAGTAAGTTTTAAACTTCAGAATCGTTCAGAGTAATCAGAGTAGACTAGAAAAAATTGAAATGTGTGAAAATTAGTATATGATTTCTGATCCAGTAATGCCTCCAAAATCTTGCTCGTCGACACGTTTCACTAAGATATTAGCTTCCTCAGGACAAAGATTGGGTAGGTGCTGGTAAACTTGTGGCTCAGGGTATGGGGGAACCTCACAAAACTAACAGACAACCAAGACAAAAACGAAAATTTAAATTTCCATATGTGTGTATAAATACATGCATATCCTGTGGTCTATGATGAGTATCACTGGTATGTAGCGGTTGTGTGGAAAGATAGTAAAATATGGGCCACACACAGCGGCAAGTAGTAACACGTTTCCACTGTAAATGTATTCAGTACAGTATCGATAGTACCCAGAATTGGCCCATGGGTACAGGACCACTATTTAGATGGATGAGTGCTCAATCCCTTTAGGTATAAAAACCAGAAGTATATCTGAATATGTAAATACTGCACTTATCCCACAGAGGGAGGCCTTTTATTGGGATTTAAATCAGTGTTGCCGCATAAACAGGGGGAAAGTATACACCCTTCGGCGCTGCACCCCTATGTACGGCCTTCCTCGCTGTGTGTGGAAAATCTGAATTTTCATTTGTTTTGGTTGTCTGTTAGTTCTGTGAGTTTCTCCCATACCCTGAGCCACAAGTTTACCAGCACCTACCCATTCTTTGTCCTGAGGAAGCTAATATCTTAGTGAAACGCGTCGACGAGCAAGTTTTTGGAGGCATTACTGGATCAGAAATTTTTCTTCTATTTTGATACATTATGACATCAATCTCTGTACCTTAGATGCAGCCCTCTGTAACTGCATCTTTGGGTAACTGTGTCCATACAGGGTGGTGTTTATATGTTGGTTATTTGTTTTTTGTAATTTTAATGATGCTGTAATAAAATTTATACTTTTTTATTAATTCTCCCTCTCATTGTGTGCCCACAAAGTCCGCCAATTTTTTGCCTTGATCAATCCTTATATACAATTATTTTCTACTTGGCAATATTGATTTGATTTGGATTTTTCTTCTGTTTGCTCACTTTTCTGTATGTGTTCGCTCACAATTTTGTAATTTTATAAAAATAAACAAGTAAAATATATATTTTTGAAAGCATTCTTACTTTGCAGAATTCCTTCACACCTGTCTAAAACTTTTGCACAGCAGTTTATCTTTGACAATCCAATATAAGCTTACTTGCAAAATCTCCTTTCATGTTGTGACTGCTATGAAAATGAAAGTGAAAAATAAATGCAGCGCTAAATAAAATAAAAACGGAGGAGTGGACTAGCACTCCATGTACCTATAACATATGTATGACAACAAATCCTTCAACATGATAATAGTTAAAAACCACATTGAGTAAGGTGAAAAAACAGACTCCAATGACTGGAGGTGGTGTCCATAATAAAATGAAAGTTCATCAACATAAGCAACGTGGTACTTCTAGTGACAGAAAGGAGGAACATATGTGGATGGTATTCTTAAATCACATAAGTGGTCTTCATGTGCTGAGAATCCACACGAAAATGGAAGGGGTAAATACGCTTACCGGATTATTTCACGTTGTGAGTGCTGCCTGTCTGCTAGCCGTCTCTTTCCACAATATTCTAGATTCCCTGCATGCTTTGCAGCATCACCTCAATTTCTAAGGACTACATATCCCATGGTACCATGCTGCCTGCAAGCAGTGATTCCTGTACTGTCTCTGCCTCCGGAATCTCCTCCTCTCAGCACCTCTGTAGATCAGAAGGCAGGCTCTGTGAAATGTGTGACACAGCAGTGCTACTCACAGGGCATAGTGACTACGTGTCACAGAATTCGAGGAAGTAAATGTCTGGGGATCTTCACAAAGTTTTAAACTTCAGAATCGTTCAGAGTAATCAGAGTAGACTAGAAAAAATTTAAATATGTGAAAATGAGTATGAGTGATTTTATATTCTGACCATAGATACACTTTAGGCCGCAACTGTGACGCAATTTCAGGGAATGCCTGTGTAAACTTGAGGTCTATTGACCTCAACACCCATCAAAGTCGGACCAAAGTAGTACAGGGACTACTTTGAAGTCGGTGTGACTTGAAGAGTCGCACAGATATGAATGGTACTCATTGGAAATCATGGGGTACGACTTGTCATGCGACTTTGCAGTCACAAGTGTGAAAGGGGCCTTAAGCATCTCTAAGCGCCAACCTAACACAGATATGACACCACACGTGCCTTTTACAGTCTTTCTAGGCAACGTGAAATCAATCAGTGAACTACTACTTCTATTTAGTAAACTTTGCAACCTTGCTGAGGTTATCTTAATCTGAGTCCATTGCAAACAGAATCCAGAGGGCACTTTACAAGGTCACTTAGAGAGTATCTCCTGAAGTATCTCCTGAAGCCTATACTGTGTAATGCCCTCCCTGCTTCCTGCATTGCCAATCACATTCCAGGGCAAGTTGGAATCTGGATAGGAGACAGCAAGGCGCCTTCTCTGGGAGAGTTTGGGAATATCTTTCCTGTAATAACAGCAGGGATCCCAGATCATCATAGGGAATAGGGTGCCTGGGTACACCAGAGGTTTTCAACCATTTTGGGACTAGGCGTGGGTAAATTCTTTAAAAACTTTTTGGGCCCCAACAGTAAATCGGGAGTTTATGCTAAAACAATAAATGTATGCTCTTTAGGGTTGGAGATCGCGCTGCACTGACTCAATCAGTTGTAGGTCAATGGGTAGGTAATGATTGGGGGGGGTGGGGGGTTGGAAGAGTTCTCTTTCACTAATTTCTGCCTAACCTAAAAAGAAGGGTGCAGGTGAGCCCTTTTTGGGGGCTTGAGCTGCTACCTCTGCGTACGGCCTTGAGATTGTTTGTGCATGTGGAACTTGGCAGGTGAATTTGTGATCGTTTATTGAAAGTAGCAACAAGTGATACGCGTTTCAGGAAATAGCCATTTCTCAGGGCTATTAGAAAAATATAAGAGTGTAGAAAAAACATATGTAGAAATGGAAGTTTAAAATATAATTTACATAATTGTATACTTAAACAACTTGTAAAAGGTTAAAACGCGTTGGCTTGATCACTTGTTACTTTCAATAAATGATTACAAATTCACCTTTCAACTTTCATTCACTGGATATCGGGCACTCCTTTTTACCTACCTTTACAATAAAAGTATGGGAAAATAGGTGCTGAAATGCATGCTGGAAGGCTGGGTATGATGGGGGGGGGGGGGGGGGGGACGACTCTACAGCAGACTTGGTGGATTGATAGGGGATCCTGGAAGGAGCTGGGTTCAACTGTGGGTTTTGGGGGCGTGGGTCTCTCCAGGGGCACTGTGGTAGCCTGGTGTGCACTCCAGGGATTGGGAGGTACTGAAGGACATTGTTGGAGGTAGAGGGCACGATGGGGGGCTGGAGGCTCTGTAGCAAGCTTGGGGTATTGCGGGGGGCTGATGAGCACTGTGATGCTAAGTGTTCTCAGAGGGCCTAGGCTAGGGGCACCATGGAAGGTTGGGGAGCACTAAGGGGGGGGGGGCTGGAGGCTCTGCAGAAAGCTAGTAGCACTGTGGGGCTGAGGGTTCTCAGGGGGCCCAGGGACACCATGGAAGGCTGGGTAGCACTAAAAGGGGGCTTGGGGCTGGAGGCTCTGCAGCTGAGGGTTCTCAGAGGGCCTAGGAACATAATGAACCACCATGGAAGATTGGATGGCTCTATGGGGGGGACTTGAGGCTCTGCAGCAAGCTTGGAGCACTGTTTGGCTGAGGATTCTCAGAGGGTCTAGGGGCACTGGGAGAGGTTGAAGGTCACAATAGACCAACATGGAAGGTTGGGTGGTATTATAGGAGCTAGGAAGTGCTGTAGGAGTTTGGGGGATCTGCAAGTGACTGGAATCGTGGGAGGAGGGAGGCTGTGGCCCAGGGGTCGAGAGCCACTGCTATAGACCACTGGCTGGATGATAAAAAGGAAGTACTAAGTAGGTAGGGCCTGTTCCCTGCATACCTCTCAATGTTTCATTAAAATTTGAACTGGAGTGTGTCTTTATGAGTCAAGGGGAACAACAAAACTGTGTCTTTTTACAGAACTCTTAATGAGTGACAGTATCACGCGGAAATACCCAATATCAATGTGATTATGTGATTTCATCCAGAAACAATTGGGTGTTATATGTCCATCTGAAGAGTCTCTTCTTCTAAATGAAAAGCTTATATAACTTCAGGGCATGTCACACGCTCCATCCGCAGACTGAACCGGCCGCTGTTCACCAGCAGCACACAAGGACAGATGCCTATCACAGGCCCTGCTCTGCAGGCGGGAGCTGCCACCACAATTATTGTGATAACCTCCTGCTAAATGCTTCAGCAAAACCATGTCAGGGCTCATTCAAATGAGACTGGCTTTCCTCAGCATGCAGAAGCAAGTCAGAAGAAGAAAAGATGTGTTTTTAATGAGTTGTAATTGTGCCAAGCGTATTTATGTGTTTATAGCTTATAAACAAACTGGTATGCAAGTAAAGGCATTAAGGGCTGATTCACACCAGAAGCCGCGCCGATTGCACCGAAAGGCAAAAATGTTTTCCCTTTAGTCCTACATTAAATGAAATCTGTCATGAAGTAAACATGCTGGCTTTCACTTATGACCACTCCTGCTGAAATTGCTAGTTGACTGGCTGTCATGCTGGCCCACAATTTCTAACCTAGGACAACTAAGCAGATAAGGATGTTGGACTTTTCTCAGACACTTGTTGCAAGTCAATAATTCAGAAAATACTGAAGGCAGCCAGCCCAACAGCCAAGAAGCTAGCATTTTCAGAAGCAGGCCAGCACTGGCAACTCCTGTATTTCTCCAAATGGCAGGTTCACTTCATATGAAACAATTAGGGCCAGTTCACATCAGAACACGGTTTGGGAAACCTGCATTCTATGTACGTTTCTCACACCTCATTCAAAACGCACTGCACTGGGTGTCAATGTTAATGGTAATGACAGCCCAAACGCAGGTCTCAAATGCAGTGCATGTGGCGGCGGATCAGAAATACCATCTGGTTGCTCTGCGGCTTTTATAGTAGTGCATAGTCCATAGTGAAAATAATTGGGCTCGAATCGCACCGCACTGAACCACATGTGAATTGCACAGGAACGCAGAGCTCTGAACTGTGCGATTCCTGGAGTGAAGTGGTACTTAGTTCACAAATGGACAGATGTACCAGGTACACCGCAGGTAAATGCATTATAAGTAGACACATGAAGTCATTATATCTGTGCACAGTATGCGTTCTGAGCACTGATACTGACATGAAGACCTAATTAAAAGGTACAAGTTGTAGAGCTGTCATCCTTATCCTAGATTCATTACCTAGCAAGTCGTTAACCTGCAGAACAGGAGGTCAGAATTCAGACTACCTGGCTGCATGCTTATTCCAGGTCAAAGGTTCTTCAAGAGCATTTAGTGCCGGTTCACACAGGGGCGACTTGTCAGGCGACCTAGCCGCCTGACAAGTCGCCTCCCGTTCTGTACAATGGAACCGTCCTAATAGGAGCGACGCAAGTCGCTCCGACTTAGAAAAAGGTTCCTGTACTACTTTGGGGGCGACTTGAGGCGACTTGCATAGACTCCTATACAGAAGTCGTTTTGCAAGTCGCCGTGGAAGTCGCCTCGTGTGCAGGTCGCCTCGGTGAGGCGACCTGCAAGTCGTGCCGCCCCTGTGTGAACCGTTCATGTTGGGGTAACTACAGAGTAGGGATGCACCGATACCATTTTTTTTAACGAGTACAAGTACCAATACTTTTTTTAGTACTTGCCGATACCAATTACCGATGCGTACCGCAACCACAGCTGTCAGCAATGGTACAATGCATTGAAAAGTTATTTACAAATGAAATAAATATTTTTTTGTTTTTGTTTTTAGCACTTTTTCAATGTGAAATGTGTAAATATATGTTGATATATATGTGTAAAAATATTCATTAACAAAGCAAACAAAAAAAAAGTTTTAATAGTTTATTGTTTATATAACAGACGTGAACAAAAGAAAATAAGCAGGAAAATGATAATTAAATGGAGGAGAATAGGGAGTTAATTAAGGCTGATTAGAGTAAATTAAGGGTTATTAAGGGGTTAAACAGAGGAACGTTTGTTCATACCTTTGATGATCTGCAGACAAAGAAACAGAAATATACAAAAAGAAGCAATGGGGTTTATTTACTAAAGGCAAACCCATTTTGCACTACAAGTGCACTTGGAAGTGCAGTCGCTGTAGATCTGAGGGGGACATGCAAGGAAAATAAAAAACAGCATTTTAGCTTGCACATGATTGGATGATAAAATCAGCAGAGCTTCCACTCATTTCACATCTTCCCCTCAGATCTACAGCGACTGAACTTCCAGGTGCACTTGCAGTGCAAAGTGAATTTGCCTTTAGTAAATCAACCCCAATGTTTCTTTTTATTTTAGTGTTCAGGGTTGGTAATAAACATCGCGGCTGCTTTTTTTTTTTTTTTTTGACAGCTCCAATTACCGGACTTCTTTAACACTGGGGAGACCCACTGACAGCTCAAAGAGCCGAGCCTGAGGGTTTTGGGTATCGGTGCATTTGCACGAGTACTGATACTTGTGCAAATACTCGGTATCGGTACCAATACTAGCATCGGTGCAACCCTACTACAGAGTGTTACTGGGTACTTTACAGCATGGAAAAAAGTACATATTACTGAACACTAAGATATTCTAATGTGATTTTTAGATACATACTATATACTGGAAAAGTATATGTTACTATCAGCTCCTGTGTCTTGCGCTGTTTGAGCCCTTCTCTAAGGCAGGCCAAAGATGGTGCGATTTTCTTTCCCGCAACCACAGGTTACAGCAAAGAAAATTGCTTGGGTCAGTGTTAATGGGGGATTCCCTTTAAGGCCTGATTCACACCTAGGCATTTTTAGCGCTTTTTGCATTTTGCAGATTTGCACTACAGAACGTGTTCCATAGGAAACCATGTTAAATGGACTGTAGTGTAAATTTGCAAAATGCAAAAAGCACTAAAAATGCGTAGGTGTGCATCAGGCCTTACAGAGCTATTGGATTCTCCTAGGAGCCATCCCTGCCAATCATAAATCTTTTTCACATTTGTGCTCATTAAGAGCCAGAGTCACCACTTAATCACCTAATCACTTAATCATTTAGCTACATGTGTTTCAACACCTAGCAATAGTATTTATTTGATTTCCTGCTGTATGATTGTTAGCTATGAGTAAGCACTTCCGTTGCGAAACGTCAGCTCTTTCCTGTCTGCTGTGATTTTTTGAATTTGATGTGCACCCTTTAAATAAACATACAAGGCTAATCTATGAGCGCGGCTATCCAGAATCCATTCATGTTCATCAGAGCCATCCCTGCCGCTGGCAATAATCACTTGCCAAAAATTGACATGCTGGTTGTACCCAGTTCAATTGATGGATTCATTCAGGGAGCCCATACATGGTACGAACCTCCTCTGGTCCCTGCAGATTCAGCCGAGTTTCAAACCCTCTATGGCTGGCTTCAGTATGCCCCATACCTAGAAACTACAAGCTGATATCAGACATATATGATGCTGAAAAAAGCTCTAAACACAATTTACAGGACAATTTCGCCCAAAAGTGGCATTTCAGTTACAAGTTGAGTCTAGGAGACTAAGTCATCCACGTGGTCCTTAGTCTTGGGGGAACTCCACCATTTTCCGCCCTATTTGGACATTTTCACTTCTCTTGTTGTGATTTTTATTTTCTACATGACATTTAAACCAAACATGGAGATTGTGGACCCGCTTGTAATGCCTATGACAACTGGGCACAACTGGGACACAAATACACCATTCTAAGCAGCACAGTCAAGGTAAAGCCAATAGCATCCCTCTCTATCCAAAACCAAAAGTAGTTTTGAACCCCTGTCAGGTTTTTACTGCTGTCTGTATCCCTGTTGCGGAAAATGGCCCTCTCTATTTGTCCTGGTGACTATTGTCAAGTGATAAAATATCCAAAACAGCTGACAAGTGAACAGGAATAAAAGGGAAAATAAACTTTATAGATCCGTTTTGGGTGGACTGACCTATGAAGAAAAAGTAATGTCTAATAAACATCTCACTTACTTTTTCCACATCTGCTTTTGTCACGTTGATGTCAGCATCCATCTTTTCGAAATGTTGCTGCGCCCGATCAGCTTCCTTACAATCCCTCTCAAATCTTCTTTTACTCTTTAAACGAAAAGGAAAAAAAAAAAATTAGACCCAACTGAATGCAGAAAACATGACAACACTTTCTTTTTTCTATTCTACAAAGAAAAAGTGCAAGTAAACAATACATCCTAAGGCTGGCCATACAAGGTTCAAATCAGCAAGAACCGGCCAAGATTCGAACCGTTAATGGGCATGCTGAAGGTACAAAGTTGATCGATCAATCAACTTGGGTACAACCAGCTTGCCGGATTCCCTTGCAATTATCACTAGTGGCTGCTATAGCCAGTAGTGATAATCACTGTGTTCTCCCAGTTTTGATGGCTTTCCCCGCCCGCTCCCGACGGGAGCAGACTACTACTCGGCAGGAGGAACCCCCCTATCAGCACTATCTGTGATTTATTTCCTGCAACCCATGGTACCCATGGAACAGATTCCGAAAATGTGACAGAAGGTGATGAAAACGTAAGCAAAGATAAATGCGATTCTGGGAACAGGCTGCTTCAAGGGTGCATGACCGGTGGCGGCACGCTGATCATTTGGTTAAAGCCAAACTTAACTCCCAAAAGTGAGTCAGGCTGGCCATTCACGGGTTGGAATCTCGGCCGGTTCAGCAGGAACCAGGTGAGATCTGTACCATTAATGGGCAGACTGCATGTACCAAGTTGGTACAACCAGCCTGCTAGATTCTCTTGCGATTATTGCTAGAGGCTGCTATAGCCGCTAGGAATACTCACTGCCTTCTTCCGGCAGGGATGGCTTCCCCCACCAGGAGCAGACAATAACAAGTGAATAACAGCACACACATCTATCCCTGAGAGATAAGGCTGTACTATCACACCAAATAAAGATGGATGATTCAGATTCTTACGAATGCCTATTGCTGACAGATTCTCTTTAGGAAATGAAAAACAGCCTGACAATTATAACCAACACTTGAAATTTAAATAATTACTTGTTTTTACTTGAAGCTCTACAGCGGTGATCCCCAACCTTTTTGGCACCAGGGACCAGTTTCACGGCAGCCAATGTTCCCGGGGGGCGGTGGGGTAGAGCATATTCACGGAGTCTGTCCTCAGCCCCCCACTTTACAGCACAGTCCCCCCACCTTTATATCAGTGTCCTCATTGCCCCTTCACATCACAGTGCCCCTTTACAGTACAGTCCAGTTTACATTAATGTAACGGAGTCTGCTCTGTAAAGGGGGGCTGTGATGTAAAGGGGGCACTGTAATGTAAAGGGGGCCTGTGATGTGAAGGGGGGCTGTGATGTGAAGGGGGGCTGTGATGTGAAGGGGGGCTGTGATGTGAAGGGGGGCTGTGACGTAAAGGGCGCACTGTGATGTAAAGGGGGGCTGTGATGTAAAGGAGGCCTGTGATGTAAAGGGCGCACTGTGATGTAAAGGAGGCCTGTGATGTAAAGGGCACACTGTGATGTAAAGGGGGGGGGTGCTGTGATGTAAATGGGATTGCACTGTAAAGGGGGCACTGTGATATAAAGGGGATTGCACTGTAATAATTACAGTGCCCCTTTACAGTGCAGGGCCCTTTATATTACAGTGCCCCTCTACAGTGCAGTGCACTTATATTACAGTGCCCCTAGCAATCACAGCCTCCTCTATCACAGTGCCCCTGCTGTCTGCCCATGACAGTGCCCCTGCAGTCCCCCCCCCCCCTTCCTCTCTAACATCACTCTTCCCTATTCTGATCTCTGCCTCCCCTGCACAGGTCTCGTACCTTTGGCAGGGCAGAGGCTGCAATTAGTCTGTGGCCTCTTCCAGCTTCCAATCTGAAGCTCCTCCCGCCCCCTGCCCTGCTGATTGGATGACATTGTCGGCGGGGGTGGGCGGAGGAGCCAGGAGAGGACACATAGGCATGGCCGCACAGCAGGAGGTGAGCGGTCCTGATAGCTCTGTGCAAACTGCAGTCGCCGCTCATCTCCTGCTGTGTGGCCTGGTCAGCAACAGGCCGTGGACCGTCACCGATCCACAGGCCGGGAGTTGGGGACCCCTGCACTACAGTGCTGTATCTGCTTTTCAACAGAATTAAGTAAAAGATTTGGATAATCATGAAATGTTTTATTCCTGTACTGCCGCCAGTGTAGCACCTGAATGGCAGCTTGTCTATTACACTATAGTCGTAACCAAAGGCTCTATTCCAACGAGTGTCCCAGTTTGGACAAGAGTAAACACATGGGTGCCCCCATGGAAAGCGTCTCTCCGTGGGGGCACCCCAATGTGTAGGCCAATGTAGAGCATGGCTGTGGATTCCCACTTGAGAACTGCTGCCAATATTAGCCATGTATAGAAAAAGAAAAGGCAGCTCCAACAGTGCGGGATCACTTACAGCTGCTCATCTTTATAGTGCATGAATTATGACATTGCTTCAGCTGGAGAAGACAAATGCTTACGAAATTGGTGATAATTCCTTCTTGGTCCAAACATGCAACTATTTTAGGTGGCGTTCTATTAGTATAATTTATTTTTATATTTACACAAAATCTAGACATAGATTTCTTTTTCATGATTTCATTTTTATAGTGGTGGTGGTGGTGGTGGTGGTGGTGGGGGGGTGTTCTGGTTTATGAAATCACCGAGCGACTGTAACACAAACAGACACAAATAGAGGCTTTGAGAAAAAGACCGTATCTACTTGTCAGTGCCGGAAACGGCTTCTGGAGGAAGTGCTGTCACCAAAATAGTACAAACAATTCTGCACTTGCTCTCTGCAGACTGTCAGACAAGCGGTCAGATCAGGTCTGTTACTAGAGTCTAGTTTAGTTTTACTATATAACAGCCGTCTACCTGCAGAGCGCTCAATACAAATATATGGCAGATGTATATTAGCTTATAGAGAGACCACGACTGGCTTCCTCAACCCTATTCACCATATGTCCAGAACAAGCCATGTTTTCCGCATTTCCATAATGCATTTAACTTAATCTGCCTTATTGGGTTACAGCATGGCGATTCTCAGCCAGATCTCTCACGGGGAATGACAGGATGCGAGTAATCAGCTGTCCCTGCTAAAACACATCCAAGACTGGGAAGTGTCTGCTATCACCCTTTATTCAAAGCCAAACTCCAAACAAATAAAAAAATTGTAATGCAACAAAATTTCGGCCGCCGAAACTGATCGGCCGAAAAATACTGTTTTCAGCAATGTGCTGAAAGAGATTTTACCACAAATTTGTCACGATTTTACTGTGCTTAGGGTGTGTTTTTTATAGGTCACGTGGCTCAAAAAATGCATCAAAAACACAACATGGTGCATTTTTGATGCGTTCTTGCTGCGTTTTCAATGCATTTCAATAGGGACCTGCTGACCATATATACACCAAAAAATGCAGCAAGCAGGATTTTTAACCCTGCTTCAAAAGGTGCCAATAATGGCAGACAATAAATTGATATTCATTTAAAGTGATTGTAAGGCTACTTCCACACTGGGGCGGTGCCGACGTTAGCTGTAAAGCTTGTTTTAGCGGCGTTTTGGTGCCGCTTTTCGGGCGAGAGCAGGACGCTTTTAACCCCCAAGAAGGGGTTAAAAGGAGGTTATAAGAGTCCATGATGCGGCGCTTCTGAAGCACTTTTCAGGCGCTTTGGAAGCAGTGCTCATTCATTCCAATGGGCAGGGGCGGTTTGGGGGCGGTGTATACATCGCTCCCACACCGCCCAAAGACGCTGCTTGCAGGACTTTTTTTCCCATCCTGCAAGCGCACCGCCCCAGTGTGAAAGTACTCGGGCTTTCACACTGGGCTGGCTTGAGAGGCAGTTTTCAGGCGCTATTTTTAGTGCTAAAATGTCTGAAAACTGCCTCAGTGTGAAAGGGGTCTAAGGGTTCTTTATTTTTTTGTAAAGTAATAAACGTGTCATACTTACCTGCTCTGTGCAAGGGTTTTGCAGAGAGCGGCCCCAAGTCTCCTTTTTCTGAGGGTGTCCCAGCGGCGCTCCTGGCTCCTCCCTTTCATTGGGTGCCCCCACAGAGAGACGCTTTCCATGGGGGCACCCAAGCAGGCGCGCTCCCAAGTCACACTGCTGCATCCATTGACACAGACAGCAGGACTCGGCCCCGTCCCGGCGTCACAGGATTTGATTGACAGCAGCGGGAGCCAATGAGGACCCAAGACAGCGGCTGGAGCTGCTGGGCTCGTTCTCGTCGCTGGAAAGATCGGGTTCAGGCAAGTAAAATGGGGGCTCTGGGGGGCAGCTGCAGCGCAGAAGGTTTTTTACCTTAATGCATAGAATGCATTAAGGTGAAAAACCTTGAGACTTTACAACTCCTTTAAATGAATGATCTTCATTAAAAATTTGAATACAATTATTTATAAATATATATATATATATATATATATTTTTTTTTTTTTTTTTTTTTTTAACTGTTCAATTCGGTATTTCGGTTTTGATTTTGGCCAAGTACATCCTGAATTTTTGGTTTTGGTTTTGGCACTGGAATTTTTTTATTTTGGTGCACCACTATAAAAAAAGCCATGTGTACATAAAAAAGTGTTTAAAAGAAAAAAAAAAAAGAAAAAAGTTAAAAGTGGTTGTAAATCTCAGAAATATGAACAAAGCATATCCCTCTATAGTGAGAACTTGTCTCAATCAAGAGCACAAAGTGTAATTTCTGTCTGCTCCCTCATTCCTCTGCTATCAGCATGAGCCCCTTCTGATATGTTTGCCTGACACCAAGAGAAAAAAGGTGACAGGGGAGGAAGCTTCAGCACACAGACTGTGATTGACAGCCTCAGCTCTGTTCCTGTGTGCTGTATGAAGAGGGGTGTGTCCTTTCCCTCTAATCAGCTCTCACTGAGCTCAGCAGAGCATAACTTCAGCTCCCCACCCCTTGCTTTTCAGAGTACCTGTTTATCTATAGCACACAGCTATAGATAAACAGGTACAACTTATGTGGGATGATTTGTTTCATCTCTGAGTATCACCTGAGGACAGTCACTTCACAGGGTATATGTAAGGGATTACAACCACTTTAAATACAGCTAGTCTAAGTCCAAGAATGCTGTTTTTTTATAAGCTACCTGTAGTGGGTAGCACTTTCGCCTAGCAGTAAGAAGGGTCGCTGGTTCGAATCCCAACCACGACACTACCTGCCTGGAGTTTGCATGTTCTCCCTGTGCCTGCGTGGGTTTCCTTTGGGTACTCCGGTTTCCTCCCACACTCCAAAGAAATGCTGGTAGGTTAATTGGATCCTGTCTAAAATTGTCCCTAGTATGTATGAATGTGAGTTAGGACCCTTAGATTGTAAGCTCCTTGAGGGTAGGGACTGAAGTGATTGTACATGTAATGTACATATTGTATATGTAAAGCACTGCGTAAATTGATGGCGCTATATAAGTACCTGAAATAAATAAATAAATATTTTCCTATGCTACAGGTCTTATGCTGGGAGAGCAAGAGGCAGCTCTTTAGTTCACTGCACAGCACTAAGGCCCCATTCACAACTCCGCCTCGCATGACCACACTTGTTTTTTTTTTTATTTGTGTTTTTTTTTTTATTTGTGTTTTTTTTTTGCGCAAAATGCATAGGGCAGCCCTTTCATTTGAATGGGCTGCCCAAAATGCAACAAACGCCCCAGAGAAGCTTCTGCACCTTTTTTGGGCATAGAGCTTCGCACGTTTGTCGTTTATGAAAATGCATGTTTGTTGGCTGCATTTGGGTTGCCATCAACAAATAATAGCACCGCAAGTGTAACACATTTCTCGCACATTTCATGAATGGTATGCGCAGATGTAAAATGAAGTCTTAAGCCAGCCATAGATGGATTGAATCTCAGCTGGTTCAGCAGGGACTGTCTGAGAATCGATCTATCTATGGGCAGGCTGGTTGTAGCCAAGTTGATCCATCGATCGACTTTGGCACATTTGATTTTCATATGATTACCCTTAGGGGTCATTCACACAACTGGTATGTAATAATCACACCGGTGTGTACTGTGAAGGTAGCAGCGCCAGCACGTTGTAATGATGCATTGCACTGTTTACTTTTTTTCAACTTTATTATAATGTCACAAAGTGACATTCCATTCATCTTTACACACCACAGTGTAGTGTCGTCGCAACACACTGCTGAAAAAGGTACAGCAGTGCCACTCTTTTTCTGTGTACACCATCACAGCGCAGTGGTGTGAAATCAACTCATATAGCTCAAAGCAAATTGCCTTGTCCTTGTGATGGGTCTGTGTTGGTCAAGGATGCCCAATGTAGCCCAATGTATATGGTGTAACTGGGCCCTTAGTTAAATCCCAGGAGCCAGGGTGCCATGGCGACTAGAAATTGTGTCCTGGCGCCTGGGCTTTTGCCAGCCGTCCACCACTTGCCGACCACGCTATAGTTGAAAGATGGCTACAATGCAGTCGTCCAGTACTGGGAAGGCATCTATTGACATCCTCCTAGAGCCCCGCGCCCCCCAGGGCACTCATCGGGCATGCTCTGTGATCGAGGTAAAGGGCCAATCGCAGTGGCCCATTACCATATGATCAGCTATTTCCAATCACAACAGTTAAACCAATGCTGGTTATCAGCATTTCCTTTCCTCAGCACTGTCACAGCGTGAGGAATGGAAAGCCAATAACTGGCTATCCTGTGACAGGGGACATTTACACTCATAATCAGGGCACTGATCATTAGTGTAGCCCCATCAGTGCCAATCAGTGACCATCAGTGCAGCCTCATCAGTGGCCATCAGTGTATCCTCATCTGTGTCCATTAGTGCAGCCTCATCAGTGGCCATCAGTGTAGCCTCATCTGTGCCCCTCAGTGCAGCCTCATCAGTGGCCATCAGTGTAGCCTCATCAATGTAGCCTCATCTGTGCCCCTCAGTGCAGCCTCATCAGTGGCCATCAGTGTAGCCTCATCAGTGGCCATCAGTGTAGCCTCATGAGTGGCCATCAGTGTAGCCTCATCAGTGGCCATCAGTGTAGCCTCATCAGTAGCCATCAGTGTAGCCTCATCAGTAGCCATCAGTGTAGCCTCATCAGTGGCCATCAGTGTAGCCTCATCTGTGCCCCTCAGTGCAGCCTCATCAGTGGCCATCAGTGTAGCCTCATCAGTGGCCATCAGTGTAGCCTCATCAGTGGCCATCAGTGTAGCCTCATCAGTGGCCATCAGTGTAGCCTCATCAGTGGCCATCAGTGTAGCCTCATCAGTGGCCATCAGTGTAGCCTCATCTGTGCCCCTCAGTGCAGCCTCATCAGTGGCCATCAGTGTAGCCTCATCAGTGGCCATCAGTGTAGCCTCATCAGTGGCCATTAGTGCAGCCTCATCAGGGAAGAAGAAAAATTACTTATTTGCTAAATTTTATAACACAAATGAAGAAAAAGGTGGGGTTTTTTTTTAATTTCCGATTACTTCGAAAAAAAAAAATTAAAAAAACCTAGCAGTGATTAAATATCACTAAAAGAAAACTCTATTTGTGGGGGAAAATTATAAAAATGTCATATGGGTACAGTGCTGCATGACCGTGCAATCGTCATTCAAAGTGTGTCAGTGCTGAAAGCTGAAAACTGGCCTGGGCAGGAAGGGGGTAAAAGTTCCCAATAGGCAAGAAGTTAAAAAAATAGTTTTTAGCTGGCTCCTAGGTTCGAAGTAAATTTGTCGAGCCCTGGCCTGGATGACCAGCAATTATAGCTGTCATTAGAGCCTCCCCGCCCCTCAGGGAGATTAATGTGACCCCTGGGCCCCAGCGCTGACCTCTCCTCCCTTTCTTACCGATTCAAGCTGTTTCCAGCAGGTCTCAATGTGCTGCTGTGCCTTGCGACCTTCATGGAAGTTCTGCGGGAGGAAAAGAGGAGACAATTGTTACAAATTGTTACAGCAAACTACAAAAAAAACATAGGAAATGTAATAAGAATAACATACATTCTGGACATATAACATTCTGATTCATAAAACATCAGAGATCATAGAAGGAAGCCCATTGTTGTGATGATATATAGAGCAGATCAAACATGATCTCTGCCATGGTAAAGGATAAAAGATGACCCCCGGACTGTCACTACAATGGTACATGCTATTAATAGGAATCCATCCTACAAAGACAAAAAAAGATGGCTGCCCTATGGCTCATCTGTGAATATTATTACACTTGATTATTGAGTACATTCTTATAAAGTACATGGAGCCCCCAGCTGAGTGACATTAGGGCTCATGCACACTATTCATGCTGCATCTTGCACCCCCCCCCCCTTACACCAACAGAGATGAGGGCCCTGACCCAGTATTCACCCTGGGTGAAAGCTCAGGGGTACATATAGCGATCTGTAACATATTTAGGGGACCCACTTCTAGCTCCCCTTTATTTTCCTGCTGTGTGCTCTCCTTGTTTTCTCCTTTCATTATGAAGCTGCATTTCACATTGCTTTACATCCTTATTTCTGTTCTTCAATCTTCTGCTTTGTTCCTTTTTGTACACGGGGAGGGAGGATGGGTAAATATCTGTTTCTGAACATGTCACGGCCAAAATAAACCTGTCTTTAAAGTGTAACTTCAGATTTTTTTTTTCCTAGTGTGAGGAGGGGGGGGGGGTTAGAATCTTCATCAAGTTTTTATTACTGTGTCCCAATTTTCCTCACTTCCTGTTATGTCACCTGGACAGGAAGTGAGGGGAAGTCTCCTTAACTTACAGCCAACAGATAAAAATCTGCTACAGAGTACTTAGAACCATTCACATCAGTCAGTCACCCTAAAGGGGCTCACAACCCCCTTTTATAAACCCCTGGATTGTGGAAGAAAATTCCGGGCACCTGGAGGAAACTAACATGAACAGTAGGAGAACATGTGAACTCCATGCGGTGTCCTACCTGGGATTTAAACCAGAAAACTGCCCACCTAGCAGCCATGATACCAAGAAACTTGAAGTAAAATGCCATCCAAAACATTTTTTTCCTTTTATAAATTGAATCTGCAAAGTTACTGCCTTTAACAGGTTGGGTGCCACAGACCTGGACCTCACATTATGCAAAAAGCAAACTGCGCAAAGCAAGGTAGCCTCCCTGGCGGTTTTTCCGAGTGTGGCTCGGGGTTAAAATTCAGCACCATTAGCGGTAACCCCAAGCCACACTCGGGATTACATTGCAGGATCCTGGTGTGCCTTTACTTACCTTGTCCCCGGGATCCTGCGATGTCCCCCGCAGTGTCCATGGGCTCCGTCCTCCTCCGAAGCCTCTCCTTGCCAGGCTCTGTTCCCTGCGAGCGTCGCGACGCACGGGGGCGGAGCCTGGCGGCAAATTCAAAAAAATGTAAAAATCATAACACATACAGTACTGTATGAAATGATTTCACATCCCTTTTGTCCCCAGTGCTTTGTCCAATGCCCTGCATGCAGTTTTATATTATATATACTGTTCTTTCTGCCTGGAAACTGGAGATTGTCCATAGCAACCATTGTCCATAGCAACATCAAAAGTGGCTTTAGACCAGCTAGAAAACAGTGACAGTAAATTAGAACACTTGCAGAATTGAGCGATAGTGAATCGTGGGGAAATTTATTTTATTATTATTTTTTATTTTATTTTTTTAATTATTTTTATTTATTATATTAAAATTTATGTTTTTGTGTTTCAAACATTATCATACCCGGGATGTCTACTAGACTCTTGTTTGGACAGATTTAAGTGTGTTATTGTTAAGAATTACAGACCTACAATATAAAACGCCAAATTTCCATGCAAAATAATTGTACCGCTTTCAGCACCTAAAATCCAAAATAATCATACCGCCAGGGAGGTTAAAGTTCTGACATTATCCTATCGGTTCTTTTGCATGAAAATATGTTGAGACAAACATCATGCTAACAGGAAGAGAATGCAGGGTGAGCAGAGGGATGACCTCATCAGTCTCCTGCAGCTCTTTCACGATCTGGTCTTTAACCACTTCAGCCCCGGAAGGTTTTACCCCCTTCCTGACCAGAGCACTTTTTACAATTCAGCACTGCGTCGCTTTAACTGCTAATTGCGCGGTCATGCAATGCTCTACCCAAACGAAATTTGCGTCCTTTTCTTCTCACAAATAGAGCTTTCTTTTGATGATATTTGATCACCTCTGCCGTTTTTATTTTTTGCGCTATACACGGAAAAAGACCGAAAATTTTGAAAAAAAATGATATTTTCTACTTTTTGTTCTAAAAAAAATCCAATAAACTCAATTTTAGTCATACATTTAGGCCAAAATGTATTCGGCCACATGTCTTTGGTAAAAAAAATGTCAATAAGTGTATATTTATTGGTTTGCGCAAAAGTTATAGCGCCTACAAACTAGGGTACATTTTCTGGAATTTACACAGCCTTTAATTTATGACTGCCTATGTCGTTTCTTGAGGTGCTAAAATGGCAGGGCAGTACAAAACCCCCACAAATGACCCCATTTTGGAAAGTAGACACCCCAAGGAATTTGCTGAGAGGCATGTTGAGCCCATTGAATATTCATTTTTTTTGTCCCAAGTGATTGAATAATGACAAAAAAAAAAAAAAAAAAAAAAAATTACAAAAAGTTGTCACTAAATGATATATTGCTCACACAGGCCATGGGCATATGTGGAATTGCACCCCAAAATACATTTAGCTGCTTCTCCCGAGTATGGGGATACCACATGTGTGGGACTTTTTGGGAGCCTAGCCGCGTACGGGGCCCCGAAAACCAATCACTGCCTTCAGGATTTCTAAGGGCGTACATTTTTGATTTTACTCCTCACTACCTATCACAGTTTTGAAGGCCATAAAATGCCCAGATGGCACAAAACCCCCCAAATGACCCCATTTTGGAAAGTAGACACCCCAAGCTATTTGCTTTGAGGCATGTTGAGTCCATGGAATGTTTTATATTTTGACACAAGTTGCGGGAAAGTGACAAATTTTTTTTTTTTTGCACAAAGTTGTCACTAAATGATATATTGCTCACACAGACCATGGGCATATGTGGAATTGCACCCCAAAATACATTTAGCTGCTTCTCCTGAGTATGGGGATACCACATGTGTGAGACTTTTTGGGAGCCTAGCCACATGTCTGGCCCCGAAAACCAATCACTGCCTTCAGGATTTCTAAGGGCGTACATTTTTGATTTTACTCCTCACTGCCTATCACAGTTTCGGAGGCCATGGAATGCCCAGGTGGCACAAACCCCCCCCAAATGACCCCATTTTGGAAAGTAGACACCCCAAGCTATTTGCTGAGAGGCATGGTGAGTATTTTGCAGCTCTCATTTGTTTTTGAAAATAAAGAAAGACGAGAAAAACATTTTTTTTTTTTCTTTTTTCAATTTTCAAAACTTTGTGACAAAAACTGAGGTCTGCAAAATACTCACTATACCACTCAAGAAATAGCTTGGGGTGTCTACTTTCCAAAATGGGGTCATTTGGGGGGGTTTTTTGCCACCTGGGCATTCCATGGCCTCCGAAACTGTGATAGGCAGTGAAGAGTGAAATCAAAAATTTACGGCCTTGGAAAGCCTGAAGGCGGTGCTTGGTTTTTGGGGTCCCGTACGCGGCTAGGCTCCCAAAAAGTCTCACACATGTGGTATCCCCGTACTCAGGAGAAGCAGCAGAATGTATTTTGGGGTGTAATTTCACATATTCCCATGGCATGTTTGAGCAAAATATCATTTAGTGACAACTTTGCGCAAAAAAAAATAAAAAAAATAAAAAATTGTCTCTTTCCCGCAACTTGTGTCACAATATAAAATATTCCATGGACTCGACATGCCTCTCAGCAAATAGCTTGGGGTGTCTACTTTCCAAAATGGGGTCATTTGGGGGGGTTTTGAACTGTCCTGGCATTTTATGCACAACATCTAGAGGCTTATGTCACACATCACCCACTCTTCTAACCACTTGAAGACAAAGCCCTTTCTGACACTTATTGTTTACATAAAAAAATAATTTTTTTTTGCAAGAAAATTACTTTGAACCCCCAAACATTATTTTTTTTTTTAAAGCAAATGCCCTACAGATGAAAATGGTGGGTGTTTCATTTTTTTTTTTCACACAGTAATTGCGCAGCGATTTTTCAAACGCATTTTTTGGGGAAAAACACACTTTTTTACATTTTAATGCACTAAAACACACTATATTGCCCAAATGTTTGGTGAAATAAAAAAGATGATCTTAGGCCGAGTACATGGATACCAAACATGACATGCTTTAAAATTGCGCACAAACGTGCAGTGGCGACAAACTAAATACATTTTTAAAAGCCTTTAAAAGCCTTTACAGGTTACCACTTTAGATTTACAGAGGAGGTCTACTGCTAAAATTACTGCCCTCGATCTGACCTTCGCGGTGATACCTCACATGCATGGTGCAATTGCTGTTTACATTTGACGCCAGACCGACGCTTGCGTTCGCCTTAGCGTGAGAGCAGGGGGGACAGGGGTGCTTTTTTTTTTTTTTTTTTTTTTTTTTTTCATTATTATTATTATTTTTTTATCTTATTTTTAAACTGTTCCTTTCATTTTTTTTTTTAAATCATTTTTATTGTTATCTCGGGGAATGTAAATATCCCCTATGATAGCAATAGGTAGTGACAGGTACTCTTTTTTGCAAAAATTGGGGTCTATTAGACCCTAGATTTCTCCTCTGCCCTCAAAGCATCTGACCACGCCAAGATCGGTGTGATAAAATGCTTTCCCAATTTCCCAATGGCGCTGTTTACATCTGGCGAAATCTAAGTCATAAAATGCTCGTAGCTTCCGGTTTCTTAGGCCATAGAGATGTTTGGAGCCACTCTGGTCTCTGATCAGCTCCATGGTCAGCTGGCTGAATCACCGGCTGCATTCTCAGGTTCCCTGTTGAGACAGGAGAGCCAGAGAAAAACACGGAAGATGTTGGGGGGGGGGGCATTCCCTCCGACTGCTTGTAAAAGCAGTCTAGAGGCTAATTAGCCGCTAGGATTGCTTTTACATGAAAGCTGACCGCTGGCTGAAAAGAATGATACCAAGATGATACCTAAACCTGCAGGCATCATTCTGGTATAACCACTCAAAGTCGTGAATGGCGTACCTGAAGACAAAAAAATGGTTAACAATAAAGCACAGTAAACGGTAAGGTATAAAAAATTGCATACCTGAAAAGCAAACATGATAAAACATAACAATAAAACATTGCAGAATAGAATACAGTAAAAAAGAGCAGAACAATAGAGAGAGAATAGAGAGAGAGAGAACAATAAAACGCCAACTATTTTTTTTTTATTTTATATTTTTGTTTGTTTTTTTTTTTTTTCACTTTTTTTTGTAACTAACTTTTATAACGGTAACCGGTTCCAGGTTCGGGTCTCTCAAAATGCGATGGCATCTTGGGAGACCCTGTGAAAGTGTGCCTAGTCTGTGCAATGCTGTACCCTACGCTAATAGTCAACTAGTGAATGGTAGCATTCAAAACATTCACCAATGCAAAGACCAGGATTGTCAGGACAGGAGGGACAATAATGGCGGGTGTCACGCCTATATCCGCGCTTGCTGCAGACACGACATCTTTTTTGGGGGGGTTCGCTGGGTAGGGGTACTCGGGAGGACATAAAGAAATTGCCTCTCATGCAGCTGACTGAATTTGGTTGGGGATGTGAATGGGGGAAGTACGGGCGCTGCAGAAGCGGTGGGTTCCCAATTAGGATTGGCGAATGCAGCAGGAAGGGCACTATGGGCACGACGGGCCTGTGTTTGTCTTCTTCTTGGTGGCAGCGGGACACTACTTGTGCTTGCCACCTCACCAGCTTGAATTGCACTTATGGCACTCGCCACGTCACCAAGTGTTACTGCAGTGCTGGTTTGACTACGACCGGGGTGTACTAGGCCGCTGGCGCTTGCCAGTTCACCAAAACGCTACCAAAAAAACTGTTAGCGATCGCAGGGATCAGGCCTGACTCTGCGAACGCTGCAGTTATGCGTTTAGTGTTTTGTAAGTGACAGTGATCGATCGATACTGCACTTGGGTGGGCTGGGCCGGGCCGGGCGGAGGGGCAAAATGCAGGTGCTAGCAGGTATCTGGGCTGATCCCGCTAACACTGCGTTTTTGGGAACCCTAAACTGCTGGGGACGCTAGTATAGATCTGATCGGATCAGATATTGATCCGTTCAGATACTATACCACTAAGGGAGGCGTATGCTGCGTGCGTGGGTGTTAGCGGTGCTGGCGCTAATCTGACGCTGCCTGGGGCGACGCATATCACCGCCGGGCGATCGGGGGTCTAAACCTTTATTCGGTAATAAACGGCGGGTGCCCTGACACTATAAAAAATAAACGAACTAACCAGCGTCACCCGTAACAGTTATACGGTGATCAGTGGTGAAAGGGTTAACTAGGGGGCCATCAAGGGGTTAAAACATTTATTAGATAGTATATGGGGGTCCCTGTCGCTATAAAACGCTGACGGCGAACCTAAATATTTACGTCCCTAACTAGCGTCACCAGCGACACTAATACAGCGATCAGAAAAATGATCGCTTAGCAACACTGGTGACAGGGGGTGATCAAGGGGTTAAAACTTTATTAGGGGGGTTAGGGGGGTACCCTAGACCTAAAGGGGGCCTAAGACTCACTGCCCTAACACACTAACTGACACAAACTGACACCAATACAGTAATCAGAAAAAAAAAAAAAAAAAAAAAACCTGCTTGGTGTCAGTTTGTGACAGGGGGGGTGTGTGTTTGTGTAACTCACAGTGAAGTCTTCTCTCCTCGGCCCGGAACGGAAAATACCGAGCCGAGGAGAGATGACATCATTTCCTCTGCCTCTGTGTACAATACAGAGGCAGGGAAATGATTCCATTGGCTGGGAGCGATCGCGAGGGGGGGGCCACGAATGGATGGCCTCCCCCTCACCACCGATCGCCGGGGGACATTTGCCGACCGCCGCAGGCACCGGGGGGGGGTCCGATCGGACCCCCCACCCGCGGGCAGGCAGGGTCGTACAGGTAAGCCCTTTTGCCTGCCCGTGCCGCTTTGCCGACGTACATCGTCGTGCGGCGGTCGGCAAGTGGTTAAGTTGAAGGTAAAGAATTTAAAGCTGGCCATAGACGGATCAAAATTCAGTCAGTTGAACAGGAATCGGACAAATTTCGATCCACCTATTGGCAGGCTACAGTATAACCAGCCTGTCATTTATTTTTTTGTTTGATCACTGCCAGTGGCTATAGCTGCCAGCAGTGATCGTTGTATTCTGACAACTGGGAAACCTCCTGCTGTCAGAATACAATAGTGCAGTGGGAGGGGTTTCCCCATAAACCGGTTCCCATCCAGCCTATGGGCAAACGACAGCGGGGCTGGCCTCTTTTCCAATCTTGGTGGATGTCATATGACGTCCTCCCGGATCGTGCCATGATCTGTCACCAGCTGCATCCTCCGTACTCCATGTGACCGCTGTAACCTATCACAGCAGGTCACATGACAGTAAACAATGAATGGCTTCCTTTCAAGTCATCCCTCGTGTACACAACAAAACAAACTGAATGAATCGATTTCATTTACTAAAATGCTTACAAAGATATTGTGTAAAATACTGATCACTACAGCATTACTATGGTAAAATTATTTTGCTCTGGTCAAAGTGTGTTAAAAAAAAATTGTAAAAAATATAATAAAAAATAAAATTATTAATTATTTTTTTACTTTTTACTGTCACCAGTCAGTGTCCCTGATCACAGCCACACCAGTTCTATGATGACTCTGTACTGCACTGGTGACAGTATGCAAAAATATATATTTTTTTTTATTTCTTTGTTTTCCAAACTTGCCATGTCTCTTACTCTATATCTTGGACTGACTTCTTTCCAAAAAGGGGTCATTTGGGAGATATTTGTACTGTCCTGACATTTTTGGACCTCAAGAAATGAGAGTGTCAGTATATCCGAATTGATCAATTTTCATATTATATATATATATAATATGTATATATATAATATATATATTAGTCTGTAGGAAAGTTATAGAGTCCACAAACTATGGTATATACATGTATATATATATATGTATATATGTATATATATATATATATATATATATATATATATATATATATATATATATATATGTATATGTATATATATATATATATATACCATAGTTTGTGGACGCTATAACTTTCCTACAGACTAAATAATAATACACTGATTTTGGTTACCGTATATACTCGAGTATAAGTCGAGTTTCTCAGCTTATTTTTTTGTGCTGAAAGTGCCCCCCTCGACTTATGCAAAAAATTTCATTTTCCGAACCGACTTTGAGGCCCCGTATCTCAGGGCCACTTGGTACTAGGAACCCCAAATTTGGTGTGCAAACCCAGTGGAATTGGTACCACAACATATTCAAAGCTGGGGTTCCTAGCACCAAGTGGCCCTGGGATACGGGGCCCCAAAGCCAGTTCGGAAAATGTCATTCTCTGCTGCAGAAAAGTGCTTGACATTTTCTGAACTGATTTTTGGGGCCCCGTATCTCAGGGCCACTTGGTGCTAGAAACCCCAGCTTTGGAAATTTTATGGTGCTAGTTCCACTGGGTTTGCACACCAAATTTGGGGTTCTTAGCATTAAGTGGCCCTGAGATATGGGGCCCCAAATTCGGTCAACTGTGTCCATCTGCAGCAATGTCATTTCGGGACACTTTGGGTTCAGAGACCCCAAATTTTGGCTGGAGCTAGGGGGCATCTAGGAACCCTTAACTACCGAATTTGAAGTTCGGGGGACCTATGGCTGCAAATGGGCACAGTGAGGCTGCAAATTGGCATTGTTGACCCTCTTTTCCACTTACAGTAGCTGTGCATTTCTCACCCTCGTCTTATACTCGGGTCAATAAGTTTTTCCCATTTTTTTGTGGTAAATTAGGGCCTCGACTTATACTCGGAACGACTTATACTCGAGTATATACGGTATTTTCACTAAAGAAATGTGGCAGAATACATGTTGACCAAAATTTATGAAGAAAGGTTGTTTCTTTGCAAAATTGTATAACAAAAACAAAGAAAAGTGTGTTTTTTTTCCCAAAATGTTCGTTCTTTTTTTCATCTATTTAGCAAAAAATAAAAAACCCAGTGGTGATTATATACCACCAAAAGACAGATTTGTGTGAACAAAATGATATGAATACAGGGTTTTTTTTTTTTTTTGGGGTTTTGGTTTGGTGTGATTTCTATTTTTATGGTTTTGTCTGTATTGTGTCAATGTTGTTTTCATATAAAATAATAAAAAGGATTTGATTTATAAAAAAGAATACAGTGTTGCATTACCGCACAATTGTCATTCAAATGCCCTGTACACACGATAGGATTTTCCGACGGGAATGGGAGCTTGTTGTCGGAAATTCCGACCGTGTGTAGGCTCCATCGGACATTTTCCATCGGAATTTCCGTCACACAAAATTTGAGATCTGGTTCTCGACTTTTCCGACAGCAAAATCCGTTGCCGTAAATTCCGATCGTGTGTACACAATTCCGACGCACAAAGTTCCACGCATGCTCGGAATCAAGCAGAAGGAGCCGCACTGGTTATTGAATTTCATTTTTCTCGGCTCGTCGTACGTGTTGTACGTCACCGCGTTCTCGACGTTCGGAATTTCCAACAAGATTTGTGTGACCGTGTGTATGCAAGACAAGTTTGAGCCAACATCCTTCGGGAAAAAGAACCACGGTTTTGTTGTCGCAAAATCCTATAGTGTGTACAGGGCATTAGTGTGACAGCTCTGAAAGCTGAAAATTGGCCTGGGCAGGAAGGGGGTAAAAGTGCCCGGTATTGAAGTGGTTAACACTGAATGTGTCAAAGGAGGAATCAAGCAATTTTCTTTCTGTGGGGCAGAGCTGTGTAAATCTCAGGGACTGGACAGACACTGCAAATTGACACGCAAATCATTTGGCATCATCTGTGTATTTTAGCCATTAGCCTGGAATTTATGCTTTAGGTCAGGCATATGCAATTAGCGGACCTCCAGCTGTTGCAAAACTACAAGTCCCATCATGCCTCTGCCTCATGGGACTTGTAGTTCTGCAACAGCTGGAGGTCCGCTAATTGCATATCCCTGCTTTAGGTGAACTATACTTTATTGTTCAGCTTTTGTTCCATATTAATAATGGGGGGTTAATTATTTCATAAGACAGGTCCCCTCAAAGTGATCCAAAGCAAATGAAATAACAGTAGCTTTCTCCTCGACCAGCTCTTTGCTCCTCCGTATTATTAGAGGAATTCCTAATAAAGAATTGGGACGTCTGCCTGCATATTTTTCCAAGCTTAGCCAAGCCCATATTCAGAGCGCAAACGCTGAATAATCCGGCACATGACAGACGACTTGGAAGGGACGGCGAGAGGATCGGAGGGGAAATGAAGGCATCTTTTCCAATGTAAAGGGATAATTGGGAGCAGCTTCATGTACATTCTAATCACAGCCACCCCCCAGCCTTGCCCGTCAGGCCATTCAAAGTGAGGAAAGCCTCGGCTGAGGGTCCATAAAAGGCATTGCAGCTAGGGAGCTGGCAGGGGGACAGATCCACAGTCATCTGTTCAGATTAGTAGACAGAGGGAGAAGCACGCCCTGAGCCCTGATATCGCTATGTCTGTACGGACGCAATGCGGTCACACGCAGCTCCTTATTATGGATTGGCTGCTGGAAGGGATTTTCTGCTCCGTCACCACATAACAAGCTCATTCAAGGCCTTTGTGTGCAGTCATGTTCTGGTTTTATGGCTGTTTATGTTCCGCGCAGGTTTATTTAAGACCGCAGGGCAAATGACAAGCGTTCTGTATACTACAGGCATGCTGGAAGATTATAACAATGGTAGATTTGGTTACATAGTTACATAGTAGGTGAGGTTTAAAAAAGACACAAGTCCATCAAGCCCAACCTTTGTGTGTGATTATATGTCAGTATTATATTGTATATCCCTGTATGTTGTGGTTGTTCAGGTGATTATCTAATAGTTTCTTGAAGCTATCAATGCCCCCCACTGAGACCACCACCTGTGGAAGGGAATTCCACATCCTTGCCGCTCTTACAGTAAAGAACCCTCTACGTAGTTTAGGGTTAAACTTCTTTTCTTCTAATTTTAATGGGTGGCCACGAGTCTTGTTAAACTCCCTTCTGCAAAAAAGTTTTCTCCCTATTGTGGGGTCACCAGTACAGTATTTGTATATTGAAATCATATCCCCTCTCAAGCGTCTCTTCTCCAGAGAGAATAAGTTCAGTGCTCGCAACCTTTCTTCATAACTAATGTCCTCAAGACCCTTTATTAGCTTTGTTGCCCTTCTTTGTACTCGCTCCATTTCCAGTACATCCTTCCTGAGGACTGGTGCCCAGAACTGGACAGCATACTCCAGGTGCGGCTGGACCAGAGTCTTGTAGAGCGGGAGAATTATTGTTTTATCTCTGGAGCAGTGGTTCTCAACTCCAGTCCTCAGGACCCACTAAAAGGCCAGAATTTAAGTATTACCTTGGGGAGAGGCAGACTAGAATACTGCAATCACTGAGCAGCAAATGATATCACCTGTGATGTATTTCAGTTATCTTGCAAACCTGGCCTGTTAGTGGGTCCCAAGGACAGGAGTTGAGAACCACTGCTCTGGAGTTGATCCCCCTTTTAATGCATGCCAATATTCGGTTTGCTTTGTTCGTAGCAGCTTGGCATTGCATGCCATTGCTGAGCCTATCATCTACTAGGACCCCCAGGTTCTTTTCCATCCTAGATTCCCCCAGAGGTTCTCCCCCCAGTGTATAGATTTGCATTCATATTTTTGCCACCCAAATGCATTATTTTACATTTTTCCACATTGAACCTCATTTGCCATGTAGTCGCCCACCCCATTAATTTGTTCAGATCTTCTTGCAAGGTTTCCACATCCTGCAGAGAAGTTATTGCCCTTCTTAGCTTAGTATTGTCCGCATCGTGGCTGTCGGGGTTAAATGTTTCCAACTCAAATATACATGCGGATTTATTGCTTGGTAAAAAGGCAAGTTGGATTCTTCGTAAACACTTCGGTGTATGGCTGTCCCCGATGGACAGAAGTTGATTATTTGATCGACTTCTGTTGAAGGGACACGCTAGAAAACTTTTGTTAATCAGCAGCTGCAGCGGTGCAACCGGACAGCGGCGGATTCTGCTTTCAGAATCCGGGGGGGGGGGGGGGGGGGGGGGGTGCGGGGATTCCTCCAACCATCTTGTTTGTGGCTTAAAGTATTTTTTTTTTTTTTTAAGAATCATACTAACCTAGCTGTATCTGCACCCCCCCCCCCCCTGTCGACTCTAACACTGAGAACCGAGCGATCAAACACCGCCGATCACACGGTCTTTAGGGCTTTCTGAGCAGAGAGCTGGTGACTGTCAGTCTCTGGCTCTCTGCTCTGTCCCCCCACACTCAGTGGAGCGGTGGAGGGGCGGAAGCCACCGGCTCAGGCTGAGCCGGGTGCCGGTCCTGGCATGTGGGTGGCTCCCGTGTTCATTGTGATCTTGCCCAACCTCCTGTGTGTGACGTCAGCCCGAGAACTAACTGCAATCCTGTGGTCCACGGGGGAAGTACAGCTAAACGAGCTAAGGCTGTACTTTTCCTTTAACCACTTCAATACCAGGCACTTTCGCCCCTTCAAATTGTTTCCGAGCATGCGTGATTTTTGCGCGTCCGAATTGCATACAGACAATCTCATTTTCGGATAGGACCTTTCCCCAACCGAAAAATAGAGAACATGATCTCAATCTTGTGCTGGCTGGGATTCCGCCAGCAAAAGACCGATGGAGCATACACACGGTCGCATTTTCCGACAAAAAGCTCTCATCGGAGTTTTGCTGGCGGCATTTCCGATCGTGTGTACGGGGCATAACATGTTAAGCTGGCCATAGACGGTTCGAATCTTGGCCAGTTCAGCAGGGAATGGACAAGATTTGAACCATGCATTGGCAGATTGATTGTACCCAAGTTGATCGATTGATCATCTTGGGTACAACCAACCTGTTGGATTTTTCATGTGAACCAATTTGTGTTCTCCTGGCCGGCGCAGCTCCCCAGCTGATTAGATCAATATGCACATGGGGGTCTGTAATCCTACCCTGTTTCCCCGAAAATAAGACCTAGCGTGATTATCAGTGATGGCTGCAATATAAGCCCTAACTCCCAAATTAGCCCTAGTTAAAGTCCTTGTAGGTCTTATTTTCAGGGTAGGGCCTATTTGGGGGGTAGGGCTCATATTGACAATCACGCTAGGTCTTATTTTGGGGGAAACAGGGTAGGATTACAGACCCCCATGTGCATATTGCATTGAGGTGAAAAAAAACTTCTGACAGTGACCGGCCCCCCCCCCCATTTTACTCACCTGATCCCATTCGTTCCCTCTACCTCTCAACCCGTTGTCTCTGTTCTTGATTGGATAGATTGATAGCAGCGCAGCCATTGGCTTCCGCTGCTGTCAACCAAATCCAATGGCGCAGGCGCCATGGACGAGTCCTGCATTCTGTGTCTATGGACGCAAATGCTGGACTCGGCAGCGCTTCTCCTAGGGGGTTTACCGATGTGGGGGAGGAACTGACAGCACAGCCGGGGGGGACCCCAGAACAGGAGGATCGGGGCAACTCTGTGCAAAACGAACCGCACAGTAGAGGTAAGTATGACATGTTTGTTATTTTTTTTTAAAAAATGAGGTTTTATAACCCCTTTAAGAATTCTCCCCAATGCTGAATGAGCCGCTACCTGAAGCTTTTCTGATAAGATGTACCGGTCCTGAACTGAAATCCAAGAATCATTTGCTGAAATCAACGCTAACATTCCAAGAATATATATGGCCGCTTACTCAAGATTTCATCTAATCTGCGTATTGTTATCGCTCCCAGCTTCAGAAATGGAGGCAAATTTGTTAAATTTAGAAATATTTTCTGCTATGAAAAAATACAGAACATTTGTAGTGAATATAACAAAAGTCAGAGAGAACAATAATGCCCCGTACACACGGTCGGATTTTCCGATGGAAAATGTCCGATCGGAGCGTGTTGTCGGAAATTCCGACCGTGTGTAGGCTCCATCGAACATTTTCCATCGGATTTTCCGACACACAAGGTTTGAGAGCAGGATATAAAATTTTCCGACAACAAAATCCGTTGTCGGAAATTCCGATCGTGTGTACACAAATCCGACGGACAAAGTGCCACACATGCTCAGAATAAATAAAGAGATGAAAGCTATTGGTTACTGCCCCGTTTATAGTCCCAACGTACGTGTTTTACGTCACCGCGTTTAGAACGATCGGATTTTCCGACAACTTTGTGTGACCGTGTGTATGCAAGACAAGTTTAAGCCAACATCCGTCGGAAAAAATCCTAGGATTTTGTTGTCGGGATGTCCGAACACAGTCCGACCGTGTGTACGGGGCATAAGTCAGGGAAGGGCTGCAGAGTGTTGTGTATAAGCGCACCCCCCCCCCCCCCCCCATGTGACATCTGGAATCACAAGGCTGACCAATGGATGAAAAGCATAAACAGGCTCTGTCATTCGTGATGGATGGAGTAGTTGGGTGGCCAGGCCGTACCAGAAGATCTCACACTTAAAGTGGAACTAAAGTAAGGCAAAACTTTTTTTTTTAGATTTGGATAGAGTAGAGATGGATTAAAACACTTGTCAATTTTTATTGCTGTTTGTGCCCCCATTAGGGAGATTTCCCCTCTCTATATGTCCTGTTTACCATAATCACTGAAAGTAAAAGTAAAAAGAAAACCCCAAATCTTGGGTTTTCCCCAGAAGAGTCACATAGGGGAAATCCTCCAATGGGGACACTGGTTCTGGTGATCTGGGGGTTCCCCAAGGGATTCTTTTAATTTGTATATTTCCTCTCACTTCCTGTTTTGGCAATGGGACAGGAAGTGAAGGGAAATCTCTGCAATGGGACAGAGATGGCAAAAAAAAAAAATCCGACAGGGGTTATAACCCTCCCTTAGGCTGGATTCACACCTATGCATTTTTAGTGCTTTTTTGCATTTTGCAGATTTGCACTACAGTCCACTTCACATGGTTTCCTATGATACATGTTCTGTAGTGCAAATCTGCAAAATGCAAAAAGCACTAAAAATGCATAGGTGTGAATCCAGCTTTACTCTATCCAAAATGAAAAAAAAAAAAAAAAAAAAGTTTTGCCTATAGTTTTACTTTAACAATGAAAACTTAAAGGACACAAGTCAAATCAGAAAGGGGAATCGGTAATACGCTTTAAAGAAAGAGGAAGAGCAGTTGCTGACACATCAGCTATCAATACAGATTGCTGCCGATTTCTTAGTAACAGCTGAGACTTTCACCAAATATTTATTTCTTTTACACCACAGAAAAGTCAGCACTATTGAAAATCTGTTGGTCAGGAATCATACGTCATGCCCAGAACAATGTGGAGTATACTAGTGCTAAACTCCAGACAGAATACTAAACACACAGTAATAATAAATATACATCAACTGTTTTATGTCTCATTGAATTTGTATGTTCAGCCTGTCTTGTGATCCAGGAACCCCTACCAGACAGCGCAGCTAGGTTAGCGACTATTTTTTTTTTTACTCTGCTGCATCTAAACATCACCGCTTGGTCACTAAACTACTTACACTTGGTGAAGGAAGAAGCAGCACACTGATCTCTCCTTCTGTAAGCATCTTCGAATTGTTGACTGACGGCACCATACGCAGTACGTGAGCACTGATTGGCTGAGGGTCCCCCCCCTCCACCCAGTGTCAGCGATGCTGTGCAAAGGATGACAGGACATTTGATCAAATCCAGCTTTGTTTCCACTCCCTCCACTGAAAATAACATCCTTCCTAACTAAAGTCCTAGATTTCCAGTGGCTGCACACTTTAGAGGTCCATCTGATCTTTAGTGGAAGTGGAGGTGAAGAGTGATTTGGGGGGGACCTTGATCAGTAAATCTTGGGTGATCGTCAAGATTAACCCTTTCACTGGGGCGTGTGCTCCCCTGTTTCAAATTTTTTCAGTGCAAGTATTTGTCCGCTTAAGAGAGTCTGTACATTATAGCAGACAATTCGTTTAGTGTTAACCCTTTGACTGCCATCACCACAGCTGTGCTAGGGTTAGTGTTAGGGTTACAACAAGTAGAGTTAGTGCTGGGTTTATAAGGAGAGTTAGGGCCCTTTCACACCCATTAGTTTCTTTTTCAGCATTTTTTTTCCTTGCAAGAAAAACGCAAGAAAAATGTTTCCCTTTAAATCCTATGGCACTCTTCAAAACAGCACCTGTAACGCAGTGTGAAAAGAAAAAGAAAGCACAGCTTTCCATTGAAATAAATGGAAAACGCAGCAAAATAGCAGTAAAATGCACTGCATTTTTTTTGGTTTTGGTGCGTTTGAGTCACATGTCCATTTTTCACAGGTGCAGGCAACCCAAAAACGCACAGGAAAGGCATATGAAACACAGAAAAGTTGTGGTGAAAAACACACATGCGTTTTTTATTACGATTTTACTACAGAGCAGTGTGAAGGGGCCCTTAGTGTCCAGGTCAAAGGAAAGTTTGGTGTTAGACCCCTTTCACACTGAGGCACTAAAAATGGTGCCTGCATAGCGCCTGTAAAGAGCCGCTCCTGTCTCTCCAGTGTGAAAGCCCGAGGGCTTTCACACTGGAGCGGTGCGCTGGCAGGACGTTAAAAAAAACTCCTGCAAGCAGCATCTTTGGAGCGGTGAAATCAATGGGGCAGTGCGGCTATGCTGCTGCAGCGGTGCTTTGCGGTGGTTTTAACCCTTTCTCGGCTGCTAGCGGGGAGTAAAAGCGCCCTGCTACGGGCCGAAAAGCACCGCTAAAAATAGCGGCACTTTACCGCCGACGCACCCACCGCCTTAGCCCAGGTTCACACTGATGTGGGTTTGAAATTGTGCAAGTTCAGCTGAACTGGCCTGATTTAATACCCACATGTCAGTCCGACTTCGGGAGCGGTTTCAGAGACATCTCAGAGACACCATGCACAGATGAAATCACAAAAAGTAGTGCATAAACTACTTTTGGGAATCGGTGCAGCGCCGCACCAATTTGGACGGTGCCGTTGCTGGCAATTTGACATGCAGTTTGACATGTCAAAACGGCCCGATGTGAACGTGGGCTGAGGCCTCAATTTTTCAGGAGGACTCAATCGGACCTAGGGTTTCCACCTCATCCCTTTAAACCCGAACCGAAACCTTTGAATTTCACAGGTTCTGAGGCTAATTTAATGCAGATAAAGCACCAAGTGTGTTTAATTACCACCTTAATCAGCCACAGAACCTGTGTAATTCATATGTGTTCGGGTTTAAAGGGATGAGGTGGCAACCCTAATCGGACCATCCATACCTCGCTATGGAGCAGCAGTTGTCAGCGGACATCTGATCCAGTCCGGTTCACTAAAATCCAGAGATCTATTTCCCATCCGTCTGGCAGATTGGATGACAGTCAAATGGAAATGGACAAGCAGTTCATGTCCATCCGACCGCACCATAGAGAACAGCGGGCTGTGTCCATGTCCGCTCTGCATACCAGAGCGGACACAGACCTGCTCAGCGAGGGGATCAGCAGACAGATCTGCTTGGCGACGTCCGGGTGAATGGGACAGTGAGCATTGTTTTACAAGCAATTTTAGTGAAAGAAAAGCCATAGATGATGCAATTTTCTTTCCTGCAACCATGAAACCTCCCACACCACTATTGTGTGGAAAGTCTTCCCTGTCGGCAGAACACAATGATCAATGTTGGTGGCCATAACAGCCAGCAGTAATTACATGCAGAAAAATCCAACAGGCTGTTGTACTGAACTGGATCGATGGACCCAGTTCAGTACAACCAGCCATGCCCATTCATGGATCGAATTGCAGCCGGTCTCTGCCGAACCGGCTGAGATTGCATCCATCTATGGCCAGCTTGGGGCTACTGGTTCTCAACTCCTGTCCTCAGGACCCACTAATAGGCCAGGTTTTAAGTATTAGGCTGGCCATACACTATACAATTTTCCTGTTCAACTTTCCTTTAGATTTACCAAAACCATATAATATGAGGTCAAACCTAAACCCTTTCAATTTGTATCTCATCAGGCAGGCACTTGCACTACATAGTTGAAGGTACATCTAAAGGAAATTGAATAAGAAAATTGTATATTGTATGGCCAGCCTTACCTTGGGGAGATGCAGACTAGAATACTGCAATCACTGAGCAACAAATGATATCACCTGTGATGTGTTACAGTTATCCTGCAAACCTGGCCTGTTAATGGGTCCTGAGGACAGGGTTGAGAACCACTGGGCTAGATTCACATGAGTAATTAGCACGCCCTGTGAATTCCTGTGGCTAGAACAAAACAGGTGTATGCAAAAAGTTGCAGCCACCCAATGCAAGGACATCTGCCACAGCTATCCATTACTGTTCGCATTACCTGCATCCAGCCATGATCATCTTTCCCTAACCACAGGTAATTACTGGCTGTATGAACAGTCATGGGTAGCTGCGGCCACCGTCAGCCTGTCATTCCAGCTGCAGGAATCCACAGATTTTTGGTGCTTGAATTTGAAAGGTTTTCTAATCCCCCCTGTGGATGCAAAGTTACCGGGAGTGTTCATATGAGGGGGGCTAATGGCCCGTACACACAATCTGAAAATCGGAAGAAAAATACCGCTTTCAACGCGATTGTACGATAATCGGATTTAGAGAGCCGATCACGTCAATTCATCCGATATTATTCGATCGGACAAGCATGAATATGTTCCTCGTATGATACCAGATCGTACGATTTTCGTTTAGCCAGTACAGTTGTCGTCCGAAAATACAATACAAATGCACTACAACACATGACATCACTTTTGTTTTCTGTCGTACGAGAATTTTCGTGACTTTAGTAACCTATTCAATTCCTACTTGTGACTATTAGGCGAAAAAAAGTCGTACGATCTGTCGTACGATATTCAGATCGTGTGTACAGGCCATTAGGTAACAGCATCACTGTCTATTAGCTCTGATCTCCCACAGCTAATGGCTAGGAGGTACCGTATTTATTGGTGTATAACACGCAATTTTTTCCCCTTAAAATAGTTTAGGCTGCCACCGAAGGGAAGGAGGACAGTGACAGAGCCGGATCTCCTGTGTACTTGGCTCGGCTCGCAGTCACGCCCAGTCCCGCCCCCTGGACATCTCCTAGCATTGACGTCCTGGCATTGGACCAGCGTTATGTCCATCATAGGATCCAGGCCAAGGGACGGGACTGGGCGTTACGCGGAGCCGAGTACACAGGAGATCCAGCTCTATTTCGGCAAGGCTGCAGATGGGCACTGATCAGGCTGCAGTGAGGCGCAAGGCTGCAGAGGGCACTGATTAGGCTGCAGTGAAGCGCAAGGCTGCAGATGGGCACTGATTAGATTGCAGTGAGGAGCAAGGCTGCAGATGGGCACTGATTAGGCTGCAGGTGGGCACTGATTAGACTGCAGTGAGGAGTAAGGCTGCAGATGGGCACTGATTAGGCTGCAATGATGGGCAAGGCTGCAGAAGGACACTGATTAGATTGCAGTGAGGAGCAAGGCTGCAGCTGGGAACTGATTAGATTGCAGTGAGGAGCAAGGTGGCAGCTGGGCACTGATTAGGCTGCAATGATGGGCAAGACTGCAGATGGGCACTGATTAGGCTGCAATGATGGGCAAGGCTGCAGATGGGCACTGATTAGGCTGCAATGATGGGCAAAGCTGCAGATGGGCACTGATTAGGCTGCAATGATGGGCAATGGCGAGGCTGCAGCTGGGCATTGTACAGGTTGCAATGATGAGCAATGGCGAGGCTGCAGATGGGCACTGATAAGGCTGCATTGATGGGCATTGACCCTTATTTTGCTTCGAAATTCTTTATTTAAAATTTAAGTTTTTTTTCCTGAAACTTCTCTCTTAAAATTAGGGTGCGTGTTATACGCTGATAAATACGGTAATTACAAGCACCTTCAGCTGGTCATTAAATATATAAAACACCTGAATGTCTAATGAAGGATCTAGTCGGGAGCACAGTGACAGTGTAACATAACGGAGCCTGAGGAATAATGTCAACTCGTTTTCACTGTGTACACCTGGAGATTGATTTTCACAGCAGACAAGTAACGCTCGGTGACACATGACTTTCCTTCACCGCTACTGTGCGTCATCTAACAATAAATCTTCTAATTCAATGCATATGGGGAATTAAGCCGCGCCACAAACAACCCAAGTCTTATGATTGGCCATAATTCAGTTAGCGGTATTCGGTGATAAGATAGCAATATGCAAACTCTTTTTCCTGACAGACAAGGAGAGTTATCAGCAGAATCAAGAGCAGATCTAGCACCAATCAGACATCATATCATTGAACTTAAAGAGGCCCTGTCACCAGATCCATCATTTTAAACAGCAATCTTCCTATAAGTATATAAGCACATTTAATGTATTACAAGTCTCCCTGCAAACGCCTCCCTTGTGTAGACATTTAGGCCCCTTTCACACTGTCGGACCGTTCAGGTCTGCCTGTCAGTTTTGACAGCGGACCTGAACGGGCGCTCCATGTTAGTCTATGGAGCGACAGATGTCAGCGGTGACATGTCCGCTGACATCCGACCTGGTCCGATCCGCTAAAATCATACGGATGGCCCTACGTTCACATCCGTCCCTGGCGGATCGGATCGGGTGAGATCTGATGAAAACGGACATGCTATCTCTCCATAGTAACCAGCGGCGCTCGACAAGCCCCTCCACGTTCAGTGAGCAAAGAGGGACTTGTCCTCCGCCGGCTCAGCGGAGATCAATGGAGAGATCTCCCGCTGAGCTGGCAGACTCCGTGCCAGCGGACCTGCCTCATGGGAATGAAGCCTTAGTCCTAATGCACACAGGGCATATTTACAGCTGCTTTTACCAGCGTCAGATTTTTTTTTTCCAGCTTAAAAACGCTTCTCCAAGTTATTCCATGGCTTCATGCACACACAGGCTTTTAGGAGCTGTAAGTGGCATAGGCGTTTTAGAGCTGCATAAAAACCCAGGGCCAACGCTTTCTGAGGAACGGCGTTACAGCTGTAAAAACGTCTGACGTTGCTTAAGGCTGCTAAACGCGGCTTAATACTGGATACAGCGTTAAGCCACATCAAATGGTTTTTTTTTTTGACATGTCAAAATCAATGGTTCCCTATGAGAGCCCATTGATTTGAATAGAAGTGGCATGCAAGTCGCTTTTAGCAGCCTTTCTCTGCTTCTATTCAAAATCAATGGTTTCCTTTTGAGAGCCGTCTTAACGCATCCGACTTTCAGCCCATTGATTTGAATAGAAGTCGCATCCAAGTCGGATCATGATGATGCGACTTCTGCTCTGAGGATCTTAAAGGCGAAACCCTCGCCAAAATAAAAAAAAACAACGGATTTTGAGGGGAGCCCCCACGGCAAAAAAACCAAACAAACACGTGGGGTCCCCCTCGAAATCCATACAAGACCGAAGGGCCTGGTATGGTCTTGGGGGGGGGGGGGGGGGGGGGGGCCCACGCCATTTTTTTTTTTTTTCATTTTGGCATGGGGTTTCCCCTTTAAGATCCTCAGAGCACAAGTCGCACCACAAGTCAGATCATCATGATCCGACTTGGAGGCATCTTTCATTCAAATCAATGGGCTGAAAGTCGGATGAGTTAAGACGGCTCTTATAGGGAACCATTGAGTTTGAATAGAGGCTGCTAAAAGTTAGCATGGCTAAACGTGCATTAACGTCAATGCAAAAAGCTACTAAAAGCGTGTTTTTACAGCTGCTTTTCCCTGCCGTTGGTGGTGTCTTTGCAGCTAACGCTCTGTGTGCATTAAGAATTAAAAGCCTTGAAACAGGTCCTGGGTGCCGACATCTTGGATGTGATGTCAGCAGCCTCAGAAGACCCAAGTGACACTATAGTATACTTCTCCCCTGACAACAATATTGAAGGAGAACTGCAGAGAAAAAAATTTGCATACTCATTTTAATGGATGCAGCATCCATCTGATGTTGCAGCTGTCCCCCGCCGGCTCTGAGCCCCAGAACTGAGCGATCACATGACCACTGATCGCTCAGTTCTGGGCCCACTCTGAGCAACTCACTGGAGTGCCTGGCAGGCTAGGGGGTGGGAGGGGAAGGAGCAGCTGGCTCAGGCTCTTGTGCAGCATGTTGAGAGGCTGAGCTAGCTGCCAATTAAGCATCTGGGTGGATCCTAACATTATTGTCTGGATACATCCAGAGACAGGAGCTGCTCGGTGACATCAGCTGACAGCAGGCTTTGGCCCGCTGATTCTAAGTCACAGGAGAGCACAAGTAAGTGCATTCCTTTAGATTGTAAGCTACACAAGCAGGGTCCCCCTTTTCCTTCTGTATAGAACTGTGTTGTAACTGTATTGTCCCTCTTTATATTGTAAAGTGCTGCACAAGCTGTTGTCTCTATATAAATCCTGTATAATAATAATAATTCCTGTGACCCACAAGTGAAGTATAGCCAAAAGAGCTTTGGCCATACTTCTCTTTTAACCACTTCAGCCCCGGAAGGTTTTACCCCCTTCCTGACCAGAGCACTTTTTACAATTCGGCACTGCGTCGCTTTAACTGCTAATTGCGCGGTCATGCAATGCTGTACCCAAACGAAATTTGCGTCCTTTTCTTCCCACAAATAGAGCTTTCTTTTGATGGTATTTGATCACCTCTGCCGTTTTTATTTTTTGCGCTATACACGGAAAAAGACCGAAAATTTTGAAAAAAAATGATATTTTCTACTTTTTGTTCTAAAAAAAATCCAATAAACTCAATTTTAGTCATACATTTAGGCCAAAATGTATTCGGCCACATGTCTTTGGTAAAAAAAATGTCAATAAGTGTATATTTATTGGTTTGCGCAAAAGTTATAGCGTCTACAAACTAGGGTACATTTTCTGGAATTTACACAGCCTTTAATTTATGACTGCCTATGTCGATTCTTGAGGTGCTAAAATGGCAGGGCAGTACAAAACCCCCACAAATGACCCCATTTTGGAAAGTAGACACCCCAAGGAATTTGCTGAGAGGCATGTTGAGCCCATTGAATATTCATTTTTTTTGTCCCAAGTGATTGAATAATGACAAAAAAAAAAAAAAAAAAAAAAAATTACAAAAAGTTGTCACTAAATGATATATTGCTCACACAGGCCATGGGCATATGTGGAATTGCACCCCAAAATACATTTAGCTGCTTCTCCTGAGTACGGGGATACCACATGTGTGGGACTTTTTGGGAGCCTAGCCGCGTACGGGGCCCCGAAAACCAAGCACCGCCTTCAGGATTTCTAAGGGCGTACATTTTTGATTTTACTCCTCACTACCTATCACAGTTTTGAAGGCCATAAAATGCCCAGATGACATAAAACCCCCCCAAATGACCCCATTTTGGAAAGTAGACACCCCAAGCTATTTGCTTTGAGGCATGTTGAGTCCATGGAATGTTTTATATTTTGACACAAGTTGCGGGAAAGTGACAAATTTTTTTTTTTTTTTTTTTTTTTTGCACAAAGTTGTCACTAAATGATATATTGCTCACACAGGCCATGGGCATATGTGGAATTGCACCCCAAAATACATTTAGCTGCCTCTCCTGAGTACGGGGATACCACATGTGTGGGACTTTTTAGGAGCCTAGCCGCGTACGGGACCCCGAAAACCAAGCACCGCCTTCAGGATTTCTAAGGGCGTACATTTTTGATTTTACTCCTCACTGCCTATCACAGTTTCGGAGGCCATGGAATGCCCAGGTGGCACAAACCCCCCCCAAATGACCCCATTTTGGAAAGCAGACACCCCAAGCTATTTGCTGAGAGGCATGGTGAGTATTTTGCAGCTCTCATTTGTTTTTGAAAATAAAGAAAGACGAGAAAAAAAATTTTTTTTTTTCTTTTTTCAATTTTCAAAACTTTGTGACAAAAAGTGAGGTCTGCAAAATACTCACTATACCTCTCATCAAATAGCTTGGGGTGTCTACTTTCCAAAATGGGGTCATTTGGGGGGGGTTTGTGCCACCTGGGCATTCCATGGCCTCCGAAACTGTGATAGGCAGTGAAGAGTGAAATCAAAAATTCACGCCCTTAGAAAGCCTGAAGGCGGTGCTTGGTTTTCGGGGTCCCGTACGCGGCTAGGCTCCCAAAAAGTCCCACACATGTGGTATCCCCGTACTCAGGAGAAGCAACAGAATGTATTTTGGGGTGTAATTTCACATATTCCCATGGCATGTTTGAGCAATATATCATTTAGTGACAACTTTGCGCAAAAAAAAATAAAAAAAATAAAAAATTGTCTCTTTCCCGCAACTTGTGTCACAATATAAATTATTCCATGGACTCAACATGACTCTCAGCAAATAGCTTGGGGTGTCTACTTTCCAAAATGGGGTCATTTGGGGGGGTTTTGAACTGTCCTGGCATTTTATGCACAACATCTAGAAGCTTATGTCACACATCACCCACTCTTCTAACCACTTGAAGACAAAGCCCTTTCTGACACTTATTGTTTACATAAAAAAATAATTTTTTTTTGCAAGAAAATTACTTTGAACCCCCAAACATTATATATTTTTTTTAAAGCAAATGCCCTACAGATTAAAATGGTGGGTGTTTCATTTTTTTTTTTCACACAGTATTTGCGCAGCGATTTTTCAAACGCATTTTTTGGGGAAAAAACACACTTTTTTACATTTTAATGCACTAAAACACACTATATTGCCCAAATGTTTGATGAAATAAAAAAGATGATCTTAGGCCGAGTACATGGATACCAAACATGACATGCTTTAAAATTGCGCACAAACGTGCAGTGGCGACAAACTAAATACATTTTTAAAAGCCTTTAAAAGCCTTTACAGGTTACCACTTTAGATTTACAGAGGAGGTCTACTGCTAAACTTACTGCCCTCGATCTGACCTTCGCGGCGATACCTCACATGCATGGTGCAATTGCTGTTTACATTTGACGCCAGACCAACGCTTGCGTTCACCTTAGCGCGAGAGCAGGGGGGACAGGGGTGCTTTTTTTTTTTTTTTTTTTTTTTCTTTATTATTATTATTTTTTTATCTTATTTTTAAACTGTTCCTTTCATTTTTTTTTTTTTTAAATCATTTTTATTGTTATCTCAGGGAATGTAAATATCCCCTATGATAGCAATAGGTAGTGACAGGTACTCTTTTTTGCAAAAATTGGGGTCTATTAGACCCTAGATTTCTCCTCTGCCCTCAAAGCATCTGATCACACCAAGATCGGTGTGATAAAATGCTTTCCCAATTTCCCAATGGCGCTGTTTACATCCGGCGAAATCTACGTCATAAAATGCTCGTAGCTTCCGGTTTCTTAGGTCATAGAGATGTTTGGAGCCACTCTGGTCTCTGATCAGCTCTATGGTCAGCTGGCTGAATCACCGGCTGCATTCTCAGGTTCCCTGTTGAGACAGGAGAGCCAGAGAAAAACACGGAAGATGTTGGGGGGGGGGGGGGCATTCCCTCCCACTGCTTGTAAAAGCAGTCTAGAGGCTAATTAGCCACTAGGATTGCTTTTACATGAAAGCCGACCGCTGGCTGAAAAGAATGATACCAAGATGATACCTAAACCTGCAGGCATCATTCTGGTATAACCACTCAAAGTCGTGAATGGCATACCTGAAGACAAAAAAATGGTTAACAATAATACACAGTAAACAGTAAAGTATAAATAATTACATACCTGAAAAGCAAACGTGATAAAACATAATAACAATAACAATAACAATAACAATCAATAACAATAACAATAACAATAAAACATTGCAGAATAGAATACAGTAAAAAAGAGCAGAACAATAGAGAGAGAATAGAGAGAGAGAGAACAATAAAACGACAACTATTTTTATTTTATATTTTTGTTTGTGGTTTTTTTTTTTTTTTTTTTACACTTTTTTTTGTTACTAACTTTTATAACTGTAACCGATTCCAGGTTCGGGTCTCTCAAAATGCGATGGCATCTCGGGAGACCCTGTGAAAGTGTGCCTAGTCTGTGCAATGCTGTACCCTACGCTAATAGTCAACTAGTGCATGGTAGCGTTCAAAACATTCACCAATGCAAAGACCAGGATTGTCAGGACAGGAGGGACAATAATAGCTGGTGTCACGTCTATATCCGCGCTTGCTGCAGACACAACATCTTTTTTGGGGGGTTCGTTGGGTAGGGGTACTCGGGAGGACATAAAAATGCCTCTCATGCAGCCGACTGCATTTGGTTGGGGATGTGAATGGGGGAAGTACGGGCGCTGCAGAAGCGGTGGGTTCCCAATTAGGATTGGCGAATGCAGCAGGAAGGGCACTATGGGCACGACGGGGCTGTGTTTGTCTTTTTGGTGGCAGCGGTACACTACTTGTGCTTGCCACCTCACCAGCTTGAACTGCACTTATGGGACTCGCCACGTCACCAAGTGTTACTGCAGTGCTGGTTTGACTACGACCGGGGTGTACTAGGCCGCTGGCGCTTGCCAGTTCACCAAAACGCTACAAAAAAAACTGTTAGCGATCACAGGGATCCGGCCTGACTCTGCGAACGCTGCAGTTATGCGTTTAGTGTTTTGTAAGTGACAGTGATCGATCGATACCGCACTTGGGTGGGCTGGGCCGGGCCGGGCGGAGGGGCAAAACGCAGGTGCTAGCAGGTATCTGGGCTGATCCCGCTAACACTGCGTTTTTGGGAACCCTAAACTGCTGGGGACGCTAGTATAGATCAGATCGGATCAGATATTGATGCGATCAGATACTATACCACTAAGGGAGGTGTACGGTGCGTGCGTGGGTGTTAGCGGTACTGGCGCTAACCTGACACTGCCTGGGGCTGGTGCTTGCCAGTTCACCAAAATACTACCAAAAAAACTGTTAGCGATCGCAGGGATCAGGCCTGACTCTGCGAACGCTGCAGTTATGCGTTTAGTGTTTTGTAAGTGACAGTGATCGATCGATACTGCACTTGGGTGGGCTGGGCCGGGCGGAGGGGCAAAACGCAGGTGCTAGCAGGTATCTGGGCTGATCCCGCTAACACTGCGTTTTTGGGAACCCTAAACTGCTGGGGACGCTAGTATAGATCTGATCGGATCAGATATTGATCCGTTCAGATACTATACCACTAAGGGAGGTATACGGTGCGTGCGTGGGTGTTAGCGGTACTGGCGCTAACCTGACGCTGCCTGGGGCTGGTGCTTGCCAGTTCACCAAAACGCTACCAAAAAAACTGTTAGCGATCGCAGGGATCAGGCCTGACTCTGCGAACGCTGCAGTTATGCGTTTAGTGTTTTGTAAGTGACAGTGATCGATCGATACTGCACTTGGGTGGGCTGGGCTGGGCTGGGCGGAGGGGCAAAACGCAGGTGCTAGCAGGTATCTGGGCTGATCCCGCTAACACTGCGTTTTCGGGAACCCTAAACTGCTGGGGACGCTAGTATAGATCTGATCGGATCAGATATTGATCCGTTGAGATACTATACCACTAAGGGAGGCGCATGCTGCGTGCGTGGGTGTTCGCGGTACTGGCGCTAATCTGACGCTGCCTGGGGCGACGCATATCACCGCCGGGCGATCAGGGGGCTAAACCTTTATTCGGTAATAAACGGCGGGTGCCCTGACACTATAAAAAATAAACGAACTAACCAGCGTCACCCGTAACAGTTATACAGTGATCAGTGGTGAAAGGGTTAACTAGGGGGCAATCAAGGGGTTAAAACATTTATTAGATAGTATATGGGGGTCCCTGTCGCTATAAAACACTGACGGCGAACCTAAATATTTACGTTCCTTACTAGCGTCACCAGCGACACTAATACAGCGATCAGAAAAATGATCGCTTAGCGACACTGGTGAGGGGGGGTGATCAAGGGGTTAAAACTTTATTAGGGGGGGTTAGGGGGGTATCCTAGACCTAAAGGGGGCCTAACACTAACTGCCCTAACACTAACTGTCACAAACTGACACTATGCAGTAATCAGAAAAAAAAAAAAAAAAAAAAATACTGCTAATGTCAGTTTGTGACAGGGGGGGGGGTGATTGGGGGGGGATCGGGGGGCGATCGGGGGGGGGATCGGGGGTGTAAATATGCCTGGCATGTTCTACTGTGTGTGTGTGTGTGTTGTGCACTCACTTGTCATCTCTCCTCGGCGCTGGAACGGAAACTGCCAGACCGGGGAGAGATGACATCACATCCTCTGCCTGTGTGAAACGACACACAGGCAGAGGAGGATTCCTATTGGCTGGGAGCGATCGCGAGGGGGGGGCCACGATCGGATGGTCTCCCCCTCGCCTCCCGACGCTCCCAGTCAGATGCCGACCGCCGATGGCACCGGGGGGGGGTCCGATCGGACCCCCCGCCCGCGGGAGGCAGATCACGTATGGGTACGTGATTTTGCCTGCCCGTGCCATTCTGCCGCAGTATATATGCGGTAGGCGGTCGGCAAGTGGTTAAAGGGGTTGTAAAGGCAGAAGGTTTTTTTTATCTTAATGCATTCTATGAATTAGGATAAAATACCTTCTGTGTGCAGCAGCCGCCCCCGCACCCCCTAATACTTCCCTGAGCCTCATCTCTCTCCAGTGATGTCCATGAGTGCCTTGGCCGTCCAAGACGCTCCTCCTGATTGGCTGAGACACAATCAAAGACAGTCAGCCAATCAGGAGAAAGAGGGGATGGGTCTCTGAATGGGCACAGGGAGCTGTGACTTCAGCTTGGGTGCCCCCAAAGCAAGCTGCTGGCTGAGGGGCACTCAACAGGAGGGAGGGGCCAGGAGCACAGAAGAGGGACCCGAGAAGAGGAGGATCGGGGCTGCTCTGTGCAATTCCATTTCACAGAGCAGGTAAGTATAACATGTTTGTTATTTTTAGAGAAAAAAAGACGAGCCATTACAATTACTAATTAAAGGTTATGTAGGGAGGCGAGAGGACGGATGAAGGAGCTAGGTCAGCACACTCAGTAATTGGAGGAGAGGGCTGTGACATGGTAGGAAGAAGGAAACAGGGAACAGACTAGTAAAATCTTATAGCAAGTGTAGAGGCACACTGAATGTTAAAGTAGAAATATCTGCCAGCAGGCACCTCTTTATTAATTAAAGAAGAGATGTGCAATACACACTTACCTGTCTGCTTGCATTTTTCCATTGAATCTACATTGGACTGTGCATGCACAGCTGTACTAACAATCCAATGTTAGTACAGTGATCTCCCCTGCTGAGATATTGTGTTCTGACAGGGGGAACGGCCCCCCACGAGAACAGCGCTCATAGCCATTGGCTGAGAGCACTGATCGGGTGCCGATCAGCAGTCCTATTTCCTGTCTGTACGTTCTTTTAGTATGAAATTGCTTACCATACACCATATTACACATTGCTCTGTACTGTATGGTTGTTAGCTGATGTAATTAAGTATTTGAGGATTAATTCACTTTTTTTATTGCATTATGTAAAGAAAACAATCCTAGTAAAGTATGCTGAGCTGATCTCTATACCCTGTAGAACTGATAAGGGGAAGGTCCAAGTTTCTGTGTAGGATGTGGGTCTTGGCATGGCAAGCATGCTACGTATCTGACTTGGAGCCTTCAAAGTACCTCTCCATCTTACACTCCCACCCTGTCATGTGCTGTGATAACACAGCCTGGCACAGCAGCAAGCATACTGTAAGAGTAACATTCAAATAGAGAAGAAGCGGCTGCTTTACATGGAAGCAAGTCAGCAGAAAGTCCTGACCTCCACATGCATGACATTGTGTGATATTTAAAGTCACTACGCCATAAAGATTTCTAGAGACACCTGCAAAAATGAGCTCCCAAGAGAGAAGCAGAATTACTAACATTCCAGAAGCTTCTGTCACCCTTTTGCTGCTCTAATGGTAAAGAGGACCTGTCAGTGTGCTCAAACTGACATATTGTTAAAGTGAAGGCCTCTGGTGGTGAGTGTTGTTTCTCAGTTGCTTTGTGTACATAACAGTATTAATTTAGCTACATGTTACCCTGATCACTAATCTCTAAAAAAAAAATCACAAAAAAATTCCAGGCATGGTATATTTTTACAAAATGGTCTAGCTTGGAGTAATGTAACTATGTACAGTGGGGACGAAAAGTATTCAGACCCCCTTCAATTTTTCTCTCTTTGTTATATTCAGCCATTTGCTAAAATCATTTAAGTTCATTTTTTTCCTCATTAATGTACACACAACACCCCATATTGACAGAAAATCACAGAATGGTTTACATTTTTGCAGATTTATTAAAAAAGAAAAACTGAAATATCACATGGTCCTAAGTATTCAGACCCTTTGCTGTGACACTCATATATTTAACTCAGGTGCTGTCCATTTCTTCTGATCATCCTTGAGATGGTTCTACACTTTCCTTTGAGTCCAGCTGTGTTTGATTATACTGATTGGACTTGATTAGGAAAGCCACACACCTGTCTATATAAGACCTTACAGCTCACAGTGCATGTCAGAGCAAATGAGAATCATGAGATCAATGGAACTGCCTGAAGAGCTCAGAGACAGAATTGTGGCAAGGCACAGATCTGGCCAAGGTTACAAAAAAAATTCTGCTGCACTTAAGGTTCCTAAGAGCACAGTGGCCTCCATAATCCTTAAATGGAAGACGTTTGGGATGACCAGAACCCTTCCTAGAGCTGGCCGTCTGGCCAAACTGAGCTATCGGGGAAGAAGAGCCTTGGTGAGAGAGGTAAAGAAGAATGCAAAGATCACTGTGGCTGAGCTCCAGAGATGCAGTCGGGAGATGGGAGAGAGTTGTAGAAAGTCAACCATCACTGCAGCCCTCCACCAGCCGGGGCTTTATGGCAGAGTGGCCCGACGGAAGCCTCTCCTCAGTGCAAGACACACGAAAGCCCGCATGGAGTTTGCTAAAATACACCTGAAGGACTCCAAGATGGTGAGAAATAAGATTCTCTGGTCTGATGAGACCAAGATAGAATTTTTTGGCCCTAATTCTAAGCGGTATGTGTGGAGAAAACCAGGCACTGCCCATCACCTGTCCAATACAGTCCCAACAGTGAAGCATGGTGGTGGACAGGACGACTGGTTGCAATCGAGGGAAAGATGAATGCGGCCAAGTACAGGGATATCCTGGACGAAAACCTTCTCCAGAGTGCTCAGGAATTCAGACTGGGCCAAAGGTTTACCTTCCAACAAGACAATGACCCTAAGCGCACAGCTAAAAAAATGAAGGAGTGGCTTCACAACAACTCTGTGACTGTTCTTGAATTGCCCAGCCAGAGCCCTGACTTAAACCCAATTGAGCATCTCTGGAGAGACCTAAAAATGGCTGTCCACCAACGTTTACCATCCAACCTGACAGAACTGGAGAGTATCTACAAGGAGGAATGGCAGAGGATCCCAAAACCAGGTGTGAAAAACTTGTTGCATCTTTCCCAAAAAGACTCATGGCTGTATTAGATCAAAAGGGTGCTTCTACTAAATACTGAGCAAAGGGTCTGAATACTTAGGACCATGTGATATTTCAGTTTTTCTTTTTTAATAAATCTGGAAAAATGTCAACAATTCTGTGTTTTTCAGTCAATATGGGGTGCTGTGTGTACATTAATGAGGAAAAAATGAACTTAAATGATTTTAGCAAATGGCTGCAATATAACAAAGAGTGAAAAATTTAAAGGGGGTCTGAATACTTTCCATCCCCACTGTATATACCATACCTGGCTGATGCTCCTGGAAGTTGCATATATAGATATAGTTACGATATAGACATCCCTACTCCAGTGATCTCCACTTGATTCCTCTGGTGCTGAGCGGCCAGCCTGATGCATTGTGAACACAGGAGGTTGGCTATTCGGGCACCATTCAAAGAATGTTCTGCATTTTCTGAATTACATAGTCAGCTTGAAAAAGACTCAAGTCCATCCAGTTCAACCAATATAAAAAAGAAAAAAAATCATTCAATCCTTTATACACAATCCTTCACCCACAGTTGATCCAGAGGAAGACAAAAAACTCCAGCAAAGCATGATCCAATTTGCTACAGCAAGGGAAAAAATGATTTCCTGATCCCCCGAGAGGCAATCGGATATTCCCTGGATCAACTTTACCTATAAATGGTAGTACCAGTTATATTATGTTCATTTAAGAAAGAATCCAGTTTTTTTTTTAAAGCAATCTACTGACCTGGCCAGAACCACCTCTGGAGGGAGTCTTTTCCACATTTTCACAGCTCTTACTGTGAAGAAACCTTTCCATATTTGGAGATGAAATCTCTTTTCCTCTAGAACAGGGGGTCTCCAAACTTTATAAACAAAGGGCCAGTTTACTGCCTTTTAGAATTTTGGGGGCCGGACTGTGGCCCATGGGAGTAGAAAATGGTATCAGTGAAAATAATAATGCCCCATCAATGGTGTCAGTAAGAAGAACAGTGGAACAATACCTCATCGTTGGTGTCAATGTGAGGAATAGTTCCTCATCATTGGTTTCAGTGGGAGTACAGTACCTCAGTGGGGAATAGTGCCCAAAGGGCCAGATAAAGGCCAGCAAAGAGCTGCATCTGGCCCGCGGGCTACAGTTTGGAGACCACTGCTCTAGAAGTAAAGAGTGCCCCCCTTGTCCTCTGTGATGACCTTAATGTGAAAAACTCAACACCAAGTTCACTATATGGACCAGTTATGTATTTATAAATGTTGATCATATCCCCCCTTAATCTCCTCTTCTAAAGAGAGAATAAATTCAGTTCCTCTAATCTTTCCTCATGGCTGAGCTCCTCCATGCCTCTTATCAGTTTGGTTGCCCTTCTCTGCACTTTCTCCAGTTCCTCAATATCCTTTTTGAGAACTGGTGCCCAAAACTGAACTGCATAGTCCAGATGAGGTCTTACTAATGATTTGTACAGGGGCAAAATGATATCTCCCTCTGCAGTCCATACCTCTCTTAATGCAAGAAAGGATTTTGCTTACTTTGGAAACCGCAGCTTGGCATTGCATGTTATTATTATTAAGCTTATGATCTACTAAAACCCCCAGATCCTTCTCGACTACGGATTATCCCCAGTTGTACTCCCCCTAACATGTATGATGCATTCATATTCCTAGCCCCCAAGTGCATAACTTTACTTGAATGCAATCACTGATTGGATGAGGTGGAGAGGTGGGGCAGTGATGTTACACTCATACATAGTTCAGAGTTAACGCAGCTCAGTTTTGGGCACCAGTTCACAAAAAAATTATTGGAGAACTGGAGTAAGTGCAGAGGCTCAAAAGGTCCTGGAAAAAGACCATATATGTGAAAGACCACCGGAAGGCACAACAGAGTGAGATCTTGCGTCCACGTGGCCAGAACCACACTTGCCTGCTTTCACTTGTCAATTTTATAAATCTCCAATAAAGGCAAGATCTTCCTTTGTGGCACCTTCCAGTGGTCTTTCACATATTTAGTCTTTTTTCCATGATCATTTGTTCCTCCTGTGGCCGCCATCATGCCATTTTCTTGCTGTTATGTCTCATGGGCATAAGCATCCTAATATAGGAGCCTTGGTTCTCTTTGAAATAAGTTTTTTTTTTTAAAAAGAGTTATTTTTCAGGATAGTCCTTATGCTACAATAAATCCTGAAAAGCTGCGTATTCGGCGAAACATGTTGAATGAAAGTTGTTGGTAGTTTTTACTAAATATGTGTATGCCATTGTGTTATTCTAGCACCTCAAAAGTCCGTATTACTTTATATGGGTTTTTTCCAGAATCATACTTACTTAGGTGGATGCAGCATCGATCAGATGCTGCATCTGTCCCCCGCTTGCTCAAAGACTGCCAGACGCTCGGTTCTCAGGGCTCCCTGAGGAGAGAGCTGGTGACTGTCAGTCATCGCTGTCTGCTCTGCCCCCACACTCACTGGAGCGCTGGGCTGTGGAAGGGGTGGAAGCAGCTGGCTCAGGCTCTCAGCGGCCCACTGAGAGGCTGAGCCGGGTGCCAGTCCAGGCATGTGGGCGGATCCCAACTTCATTGTCACGATCTTGCCCGAGCTTGGACCTGCTTTGTGACGTTAGCAGACAAAGGAGTTCCACCCGTTGTCTGCTGAAAACGGGTCACAGGAGTGCAAAACATTGGAACCCCTGCAGAGCCTGGACTGGCTCTGTGACGCCAAAGGAGTGCAGAACTAAATTCACTCCTGTGATGTTACCACAGAGCAACAGTGTGAATGTGGTCTAAGCATCAGTTGAAGCCATGTTGTTTCTGTGCCCAACTTTCACTGCATTAAGTTAGGCTCAGATCTCTGCATGTCAGGAACGTGTGTAAAATTGCGTGCTTCCCTGCAAAGCAGAAAAATGCACTGCACTTTAGCAAAGGCACGGGGGGCCATTAATTGTTATTAGCACCCCCATGCATCTGCAAACACACACGGCACCATGCAATTTAGTATGGTGTTTCTTTGGAAAGGAGTCAGAGACTATTTTTCTGTTTCTTGCAGGTAGGACAGACCACTGAAATGAATACGCTGCCCTTTCACCTGTAGGTGTGAACCAAGCCTTATTGCTACTGACACATGAAGCAGAGGAAGGGAAGGATCCAATGAATTAAGGTTTTTCATTCAAGGTTTTCATTCCTGATTCAGACCAACCCTGCCATAAGTCCCAAGACACCTAGCATTCTTTGAAAACCCCCATTTCATTTTTAGGTGGACTCCTCTCTCATAAATAACCGGCAGGGTACTTTTGAAGGACGAGGAATGTAGATGTAGAGTACAGTTACTATTTCAGGACATCTTTGTTCAATGTGCAGAAACAAGTCTAATCACAGAGCTGTCAGCTGGAAATCAGTCCTCATCATTACACACGTCCCTCCCTGAAACCTTCTCCCCGTGTCACCGTCATCTGCTCCGAGCCTCTCGAAAAACTTGTTGCTTCTCTTCTGGAGTCTATTTTTTGACAGCACCCTCTAAAAATATCTCCTAAAGACATTTGTCATGATGGTCAGTTTTAGCAACCCAGATCAGAAAATGTCAATTTTTAGCATCATCCTACTTTTTGAGCGCTTTTTAAAGTGGTTGTAAATCCTTACAGACCACTTTTTGCTACAGGTATGTCTATAATAAGGATTACCTGTAGCTACCCAGGATATCTCCTAAACCTGTACGGTTTAGGAGATATCCCTTGTCCCCTGCATGTGCCGATTTCATCACATATGTGCCGTTGCTTCAGTGAGTGTGCCGTTACCGCGTGCATGCGCGGGAGTGATGTCATCGCGGCTCCGGCCAATCACATCGCCGAAGCCGCGATACCCGGAAGTAACCCCCGGGAGTGATGTGTATGGGCACCGCAGAGAGGGCTTTAATCTCATGTGAGTATTACATAATGAGCTAGTATGCTATGCTATGCATACTAGCTCATTATGCCTTTGTCTTGCAGGTGTTAGTTTTTTTTTTCTTCAAAGTGGGTTTACAACCACTTTAAAGCATCTACATGTCAAGGAAAGGGAACAAAGGGAAAAAAAAATTACACAAACTGAGAAGGGGATAAAGCAAAACTCTAGGGACAGACATTTTTACCAATAATTAAAGCGGAGTTCCACCCAAAAGTGGAACTTCTGCTTTAAGTACTTGTGACCCCCTAACATGCCACATTTGGAATGTCATTTTTTTTTGGGGGGGGGGGGGGAGGGTACCTAGTTTTCACAAGTACCCAGCTCCCACTTCCTCTCCTAGCGCCACGGTGCCGAGCGGAAGTTCACCTTTCCCCCCTCCCTCCCTGCAATCTTCTGGGACACGTCACAGGTCCCAGCAGATTGCCCGGCCATTCATAATGCCATGCTGTGAAGCCACAGCCGGGCATCCACACTTGCAATGCAGGCGCAGCAGAGAGCAGGGGGAGAGAAACGAGGCTTTGGGCGGCCGCATCACTGGACTGTGGGACAGGTGAGTGTCTGTTTATTAAAAGTCAGCAGTTACACTTTTTGTAGCTGCTGACTTTTAAATGGGTGGAACTCCGCTTTAAAGTAGACCTAAAGGCAGAATGCTTTTCATTTTGGATAGGGTAAGGGTGGGTTATAACTCCTGTTCTTCTTTGCCATCTGTGTCCCATTGGGGATATTTCCCTTCACTTCCTGTCTCATGACCAAAACAGGAAGTGAGAGGAAATCCCCATCTGTCACCAGAGCTAGTACCCCCACTGGAAGATTACTGTTCTAGTGACCACCAAAAATGTGGGATTTTCTTTCACTTTCACGCTCGGGAATAATGGACGAATCTTGCAAATGGGGAGACAGACAGCAAAAACAACTTGAAAGGTGTGCTAATCACTCTCCACTCTATCCAAAACTTAGGCTTTGCCTACTTTAATTATACAAAGAAGTAACCTATGGTCAGGTGTGTAATCTATGTAGGATTCATACTGTAAAATTCTATATAACGGAGACTACGGCTATCACTCTACTTTCAGCTCTGTGGCTCTCATACAGGGAAGTCATCAGGTAGTTCAACCACCCCATCCACACCCCTTGTCCATTCACAGAATGTATTCAATAAAAAGAATACAGCATGGGACTGGAGGAAGCAAACAATGGACTACAAGTGCGGTGACATCTCCATTGAGGTCTACAAGTCACTCTGCTCTGGTGATAGATGGCAAATATACCAAATAATTCTGGGAAGTAAGCAGCTAACACAGCCAGTAGGATATGTGCATATAAGGATTAAACAAAATAAGTGTAGCGCTAAAACAACCCTAGATGTCCAAAAGTCGGAAATGGTATAGTCTAGGAACCAATATATCTCTAGATATAAATTGGACAAAAGTATCCGTATAGTTCATATAGAGTATGGTCCATAGATATTACGTGACTTCATATGTGTAATATATCAATCAGTGCGTGACATCTGGCGTGAGGTGAACACCACCACCAACAATAAAAAGGCTTACCAGATGGATTGGACCTGGAAAAGACGTACATCTGGTCGGGTTAAACAGGCTTGGGTGGTGAACCACTGTAGGAGATGCGGAAAAGATGGAAAGATGAAACCCTGGACTCCTCTGCTGAAACTTCCAGCAACGTCTCCTCTCTCCTTCCTCACGACTCACGCAGAACTTCCTATTTGTAACCTGAAATCACTTCCTGTCTTTAGGTGTCTAATCCATCTGGTAAGCCTTTTTATTGTCGGTGGTGGTGTTCCCCTCACGCCAGATGTCACGCACTGATTGATATATTCCACATATGAAGTCACCTAATATGAACCATACTCTATATGAACTATACAGATACTTTTGTCCAATTTATATCTAGAGATATATTGGTTCCTGGACTATACCATTTCCATCTTTTGGACATCTAGGGTTGTTTTAACGCTACACTTATTTTGTTTAATTCTGGTGATAGATGGGACTTGTAATCCTTTGTGTATGAAAGGGTTAAAACTCTTGTCAGTCTATATTTTGCTGTCATTAGAAAGGATCATCACTCTCCTGATCAAGCCAATGGGTGATCCATGCCCACTGCTGCGTTTCACCCCACCCATAGGGCTTAGTCATATTGGCAAAATGCATTAGAGGGCATGGTTCTGTTGGAGACACACAGGCTAGGGCTGCCTTTCACCCTTGTCTACATGGCTGGTCAGTTAGAGCGGCAATCCTTTCTAATGACATGAATTAGCCTTCCAGATTTGGATACGCCTCCACCCTGTCTGTCAGTGGGTCCAGGTAAATGATTACCTATTAGCTTGAGCAGCGCCACACTCTTTGATTACAAGGTCGCAGTGAGTCTATTTTTTAGTGTCTGTGTCCAGTCGAGGAGTTTTTCCTTCATTTCCTGTGTCAGACATAAAAGGAAGGGAGAGGAAAGCTCTACAAAGTTAGGAAACTGTCCCTCTTAAGCCCACATTATGCATTATAACAATAAGAAAATTGGACAAACGATCGTCCGGTTTTCCTTGATGTTTCACAGCAGGTCGAAACTGAGGATGGTATTAAACGAGAACTTTTTTAGACTTGTTCATTGTTTCTGATCACGTATCTGTTTTTTCTCATACAAAAAGAGTACACATTAAACAAAAAATCGCTTGGTCTGTTCACGTCCGAGAAAAATCTTGGCGTTTGTTCCTTTGGAAATTTTCATTTGGAAACTCTGAATCAGATGCTGCAAGTTGTGTACACACTATACGAAAATCGAACGATCGTTCCTGGCATGGAATTGTTCTTCCAATTTTCTTATAGTGTATGCCCCACTTTAGATACACTATATTACCAAAAGTATTGGGACGCCCAGGGCTGGTGCAGGGATTTTTGACACCCTAGGCCAGTGATGGTGAACCTTGGCACCCCAGATGTTTTGGAACTACATTTTCCATGATGCTAATGCACTCTGCAGTGTAGTTGAGCATCATGGGAAATGTAGTTCCAAAACATCTGGGGTGCCAAGGTTCGCCATCACTGCCCTTGGCGATACCTAATTTTTCCGCCCCCTTAGCTCCACCCCTGACCCCACCCCCTTTGCCCTGCCCATGTATACCCCACATTTTAAATGAAGCGCCCACCAAATGCTGCCCACCAGCACCTATCATCAATGCAGCCTACCAGCGCCCATCAATGCAGCCTACCAGTGCCCATCAATGCAGCCTACCAGTGCCCATCAATGCAGCCTACCAGTGCCCATCAATGAATGTTTGCTTGATCCTTCCATTCATTCGGAAGTCAGGACATAGACACAGTCTTCCGCTGTCCCTCTGACACTATGTGCGAACGGAGCAGCGGGTACCTGCTGATGCTGAGACTTAGTAGCTTGCTGCAGAGATAAGAGAGTAGGAACACCAGTGGCGGGCGCCCTAGGCGGCTGCCTGGTTTGCCTAGTCGTAGCACCGTCCCTAGGGACGCCTGCCTTTAGGAACTTAACGCGGAAGTAAACCCATCCATAAAACGGTTATATTTCTGGCACGTGCCGGAAATGTAACACTCTCATTGGTTGTGCTCTCAACCAAACTGTCAAACCATCCAATGGCTGGTGTCATAACTGATCCCATGTGCAGCATCATGGCAGTTGTAGATTAAACAGAGGCCAAGATGGCAGCTTCCTTGGCTGAAAACGATAGGGGGGTTTACTTACACTTTAAGATGCCTAACGTGTGTGATTTCAGTATGTCTCACTGTTGAGCACTTGCCTGTTCTATGGCATTATTTCAGAAGGTCTTTCCAACTGTGAGGTCATAAGACAGGTACACTTATTTATTATTATTATTATTATTATTAAAAGGGATTTATATAACACCAAGAGTTTGCTTTATTTGCGGTTATATGCATGCACCCATCGTTTATATGTGGGTTGTCCGCGGACCCAGCTGTCACAATTATTTACTTAGTATACAGGTTCAGTTCATATCGTACTATTGTTCATTGCTAATCCTAGCTGATTCTCTCCAGTTTACTAGGTGACTACAGTTGTATTGGAAATGACATTCTTGTGACATTGGTGTTATGACACACTGCACTGCTATCTGTGAACAATAGTATTACCCAAGTACATAAGCCATCAATCATTTCCATTAGGCCTACAGCAGCTGTACAGTTTTTGCTCATATGGAATATATACACAGAAGGCTGCTGGCTTGTTTACTTTGCATGGGTTGTAAGACCTCCTGACTGCTAAACAATTGTGTATATTATTTAATATGTGCACCGCTTTCTGGGTTCACATCCCACCAGTCTGCATGGAGTCTGCACTCTCCTACATAGTACATTCAGGTGGGTTGCTTCTGGGTACCTCTGTTTTCTTTCACGACTCATATAAACATTGATAGATGAACTGGCATCCACCTAAAATCTCATACCTGCTGTGTTTCTGCAAGCTGATCACAATGTGATTGTCTTAGTGCTGGAAATGGGCAAGTGTGAACCGGCCCTTTAAGACAACCTGTCATACGGAAAACATGGCAGCTGCTATCGCTAAAAGCAATGAAATAGAGTTGTCACCAGAACTAGCGGGGAAGTTAAATCTTCCTATAATTCCTTCCTTCCTAAACACCTATTCTGAGGACAACTACAAAAGTATTGGGACGCCTGCCTTTACACACACATTTACTTTAACCACTTCAGCCCCGGAAGATTTTACCCCCTTCCTGACCAGGCCATTTTTTGCAATTTGACACTGCGTCGCTTTAGCTGACAATTGCGCGGTAGTGCGACGTTGTACCCAAACAAAATTGACCTCCTTTTTTTCCCACAAATAGAGCTTTCTTTTGGTGGTGTTTGATCACCTCTGCGGTTTTATATTTTTTGCGCTATAAACAGAAAAAGAACGACAATTTTGGAAAAAAAATGCAATATTTTTTACTATTTGCTATAATAAAAATCCCCCAAAAATATATAAAAAAAACTAATTTCTAATGCCGCGTACACACGAGCGGACTTTACGGCAGACTTTGCCCGGCGGACTTTTCGACGTACTTTACGACGGACTTTCTGAATGAACGGACTTGCCTACACACAATCCACCAAAGTCCGTCGAATTCGTACGTGATGACGTACGACCGGACTAAAACAAGGAAGTTCATAGCCAGTAGCCAATAGCTGCCCTAGCGTGGCTTTTTGTCCGTCGAACTAGCATACAGACGGCGGACTTTTCGACCGGACTCGATTTCAACGGATTAATTTAAAACATGTCTCAAATCTAAGTCCGTCCAACTTTTGAGAAAACAAAGTCTGCTGGAGCCCACACACGATCGAATTGTCCGACCAAATCCCGTCCGCCGGGCAAAGTCTGCTGTAAAGTCCGCGGCATTACTCAATTTAGGCCGATATGTATTCTTCTTCATATTTTTGGTAAAAAAAATAAATAATAATAAGCGTACATTGACTGGTTTGTGCAAAAGTTATAGCGTCTACAACATGGGGGATATATTTATGGCATTTTTGTTACAATTTTTTTTTCTTACTAGTAATGGTGGCGATCTGCGATTTTTAACGGGACTGCGACATTGTGGCAGACAGATCGGACACTTTTGACACTATTTTGGAACCATTGACATTTATACAGCGATCAGAGCTAAAAATAGCCACTAATTACAGTATAAATGTCCCTGGCAGGAAAAGGGGTTACACTAGGGAGCGATCAAGGGGTTAACTGTGTTCAACTGTGGGGGGATGGGACTGACTGGGGGAGGGGATCGATCGCTGCTCCTAAGTACTAGGAGCAGACGATCTGTCTCTACTACCCTAACAGAATAGAGATCTGTCTGTTTACTTTGACAGTTCTCCGTTCTGCCCTTCTCAGGAGCAATCGCTGGTAGTCGGCGGCCATCGCAGCCACGCGAATTAGCTCCTACATCACGCGGCGGGCATACCCCCTGTACTCCTTAAAGCGCACGCTGTACACCTACGGCGATTTGCGCAGGAGTGCCATACTACTGCTGTCAAGCGACGGCGGACGTTCGGCAAGTGGTTAATGGCATCCCAGTCTTGGTTCAATATTGGTTGGCCCACCCTTTACAGCTATAAGAGCTTCAACTCTTCTGGGAAGGCTGTCCACAAGGTTTAGAAGTGTGTCTATGGGAATGTTTGACCATTCTTCCAGAAGCGCATTTGTGAGGTCAGGCACTGATGTTGGACGAGAAGGCCTGGTTCACAGTCTCCGCTAAGGATTGGCTCAGGCATGTTCACAACTCCACGTATCCGCGCCCACCAGGAAGCTGACACTGCGCAGCTCTAATCACAGGTAGCGAGACATTTCCAGATCTGTGCAGCTGCGGATCGGGAAATGTCTCACTGCCTGTGATTAGTGCTGCGCATTGTCAGCTTCCTGGCGGGCTCTGCACGTGGAGTTGCGAACACGCCTGAGCCCATCCTTATGCCACGTACACACGAACGGAATTTCTGTCAGAAAAATCTTGGATGGTTTTTTCGACGGAATTCCGCTCAAGCTTGGCTTGCATACACACATCACACAAAAGTTCTCTGAACCTTTGACCGCCAAGAACACGGTGACGTACAACACTACGACGAGCTGAGAAAATGAAGTTCAATGCTTCCGAGCATGCGTCAGATTGTTTCCGAGCATGCGTGATTTTTTGCGCATCCAAATTGCATACAGACGATCGCATTTTTAGGTAGGAACTTTTCCCGACTGAAAAATAGAGAACATGCTCTCAATCTTTTGCTGGCTGGAATTCCGCCAGCAAAAGTCCGATGGAGCATACACACGGTCGCATTTTTCGACCAAAAGCTCTCATCAGAGTTTTGCTGGCGGCATTTCCGATCGTGTGTACGCGGCATAAGTCTCCGTTCTAATTCATCCCAAAGATGTTCTAATGGGTTGAGGTCAGCACTTTGTGCGGGCCAGTCAAGTTCCTTCTGGCAACAAATGATGCAACAGATAATAGTTTTCTCTATTGACTAATAAAAAATTGCCAAAGCTCAAAAACGCTGTATAAAAACATGCAAATCGCACATAAAAATGCGCAAAATCACGCAATAAAAATGCAGCAAAAAAATGCTCAAAGACGCTAAACTCAGGCGTGAATGCAGACTTAAAAGAGAAGTATGGGTTTGGGCTTTTTTGCAGTTTTAAACTTACCTAGGTGGATATTGAATCGGTCCCCTGTCGCCTCTGCACTGAGCGATCAAACACCGCCGACCGCTCGGTTCTGACAGCTCCGTGAACAGAGATGTGTAGACAGTCAGTCACAGCTCTCTGCTCTGCTCCCTCCTCGCTCATTGGAGCGCTGAGCTGTGGAGGGGGAGGCCGGCTCAGGCTCTCAGTGGCTGAGCAGAGAGGCTGAGCCGGGTGTCAGTCCAAGCACATGGCGGATCCTGACTTCCATTGTTGGGATGACGCGCGGGCCTGGACTGATTTCTGTGACGCCAGCAGAGAGCGGACTTTAGAAACAGGTGAAAACAGGTCGCAGGAGTGCAAAACGAATTGCACTCCTGTGATCCATAGGAGAAATACAGCCGAACAAGCTCAGGCTGGACTTCTCCTTTAAGGGCCCATGTTGACAAGTTCCTGTTTGCATCAGAACTGCTTCTCTTCCTATGGAAGTCAGTGGGAACATAGAAGCAGCTTTGGTTGATGCAGAGGTTATGAATGTAGGTTAGAGGCACCTCTGTATGAACTCTGAAATGTCACAAACTGATCTGGAATACAAGCTGAAAGCACCTAAGGCATATTACTCTTTCTCATAACAAGCCCTTAGGTTTTTTTTTTTGTTACTGTATATTATGGCATGTCAGGAATGTATTCATGCTGACCTGTGAAGTTTTACTATAATTTTATTCTTGGTTCTGGGAAAATGAATCAATTAGCTAGGCATATGCAATTAGCGGACCTCCAGCTGTTGCAAAACTACAAGTCCCATCATGCCTCTGCCTCTGGCTGTCATGCTTGTGGCTGTCAGAGTCTTGCTATGACTTATGGGACTTGTAGTTCTGCATCAGCATATATCTGAGCTAGAAGAAAATAGGACGTGCGACCAACACATTGCAAACCTAAGGGTTTATTTACAAGAGCGGCATTCTCTGAAAAGATTGCTTTTTTTAGGAGGGTGGCAGAGCAGTGGCTGCCAAGTGATACGATACCGATGCCTTATTATTGTCTTTTTTATTTTCAACCAAGCAGGATTTTTGAATAGGAGTACAACCACAAGCCAAGAACTTGGCTTGCGATTTCAGCACAGCTCCGCTCACCAGAACGGGTCAAGTTTGACAGCATTACTGCCCGACAAACCTTGCTTTGCCACACCTCGACAGTGGTGGTGTGTACTAATGTTAACCTGTGACTGGGCAGTCAGTTGGTGGGAAAACTGCAGTTCAGCCACCTAATTTCTCCACAGTGACTCACCTGTTGATGATATCCTGCTCGTCAGTCCAGCCTACTTAAGCCGTCTAGCCCAGATGATCTCTGCCTTCCCCTTGGTTACATCTCTAGAGAAGCTCTCCTGTGTTCCTGTTAAAGACTTGCTTGGCTGACATTCCTTCTGGCTCCAGATCCTGCTTGCTGTTTTACTACGCTCATCTCTGGCTCCCTGGTGTTTTGGCTTGTCTGACTATCCGTTCCGGTGCCTGAACTCTGGCTATGTTTTGACTATGTTTACTCTGTTTATCTTTTTTTATTATTATTAAATAAGTGTGATTTAAATGTACTTCTGGCTCAGTCTGATTCACGGTTTTTGACAATGCTATTATTGTAAATGAGGTGGTAATAGTAAAACTAAATGTGGGTCAAAACTCTAAAAAACAGAAGATTTGCTATGTTATAGGGAACATTTAGAAATTACAATTGTGCCCTTTAGCACAACTCTCGACTAGAGCTGCACGATTCTGGGAAAAAGAATCACTAGTTTTTTGTTAGAATACAGATTGTGATTCTCGAGGCGTAACATCATCTTTCACATTATACAAAAAAATTGGGATAACTACTGTTTAGTTTTTTTTTAATTCATTAAAGTTTTTTTTTTTCCCCAAAAAATTGCATTTGAAAGACAAATACAGTGTGACATAAAATATTGCAACAACCACCATTTTATTCTCTAGGGGCTCTGCTAACAAAAAAAATATATAGATATAATATGTTTGGGTATTCTAAGTCATTTTTTAGCAAAAAATAATGATTTTAACTTGAAATCAACAAGTGTCAGAAAAAGGTTTAGACTTTAAGTGGTTAAACTTCCCTCATTTACAGACCGAAGTTCATTCCTTTGATCTAAAGAACAAAATGTTACAATGTTTATAGTTAGTAGCAGCTGAGGAATGTTGTAAAACTTGGCAGACTGCCTGTTTTTTGTTTTTGTTTTTTTTTTGACAGCTTTCGGCTTGAACAGAGAACTCTGCATAGAATTGGGAAAATGCTTTGTTAAGATCGCGAGAGGGAAAGAATCGCGATCTCGATTCTTAACGATTAATCGTGCAGCTCTACTCCCAACTGTCTCTGATTTTGAGGGACTGTCCTAGATTGGGAAAAAAGTCCCTCTGTCTTTCTTTCCTCCTCATTTGTCCCTCATTTTGGTCTGATCTATATAGTTATATATAAAATGCACTATTATTCTTTCAAAAAGTGTTTCCCAGAGCTAAACCTTTCATCCAATTTCTAAATTGCTGCATTTTTAAATTGCAAAAGCCAATATAAAGGAATAATAGTTGTAAAAAAAAAAAAAAGCACTTGTGGGTTTAACTAATCATTTTTTGTATACCGTACATACTCGAGTATAAGTCGTTCCGAGTATAAGTCGAGGCCCTAATTTACCACAAAAAAAATGGGAAAAACTTATTGACCCGAGTATAAGACGAGGGTGAGAAATGCACAGCTACTGTAAGTGGAAAAGAGGGTCAACAATGCCCATTTGCAGCCTCACTGTGCCCATTTGCAGCCATAGGTCCCCTGAACTTCAAACTCGGTAGTTAAGTGTTCCTATGCCCCCTAGCTGCAGCCAAAATTTAGGGTCTCTGAACCCAAAGGGTCCCGAAATGACATTGCTGCAGATAGACACAGTTGACCGAATTTGGGGCCCCGTATCTCGGGGCCACTTAGTGCTAAGAACCCCAAATTTGGTGTGCAAACCCAGTGGAACTAGCACCATAAAATTTACAAAGCTAGGGTTTCTAGCACCAAGTGGCCCCGAGATACAGGGCTCCAAAATCAGTTCAGAAAATGTAAAGCACTTTTCTGCAGCAGAGAATGACATTTTCCGAACCAGTTTTGGGGCCCCGTATCTCAGTGCCACTTGGTGCTTGGAACCCCAGCTTTGGATATGTTATGATACCAGGTCCACTAGGTTTGCACACCGAATTTGGCGTTCCTAGCACTAAGTGGCCTTGAGATATGGGGCCCCAAAGTCGGTTCAGAAAATGTTAAGCACTTTTCTGCAGCAGAGAATGACATTTTCCGAACCGATTTTGGGGCCCCGTATCTCGGTGCCACTTGGTGCTAGGAATCCCAGCTTTGGATATGTTATGATACCAGGTCCACTAGGTTTGCACACCGAATTTGGCATTCCTAGCACTAAGTGGCCTTGAGATACAGGGCCCCAAAGTCGGTTCAGAAAATGTTAAGCACATTTCTGCAGCAGAGAATGACATTTTCTGAACCGATTTTGGGGCCCCGTATCTCGGGGCCAGTTAGTGCTAGGAACTTCAGCTTTGGACATGTTATGGTACCAGGTCCACTGGGGTTGCCTACCAAATTTGGGGTTTCTAGCACCAAGTGGCTCTGAGATACGGGGCCCCAAAATTGGTTCGGAAAATGAAATTTTTTTGCTTCAGAAAAGTGCTTGACTCGAGTATAAGTCGAGGGGGGCACTTTCAGCACAAAAAAATGTGCTGAAAAATTCGACTTATACTCGAGTATATACGGTAATTCTCCTTTAAGGGGGCATTGCAAGGGGTGTGTCCTATGTCTACATACCTTTTGCTTATGTGTCCCTTGTTCCTATCTCAAGAAGTAAATTTCTAAATGCCTTTAGGACCCTGAAAACTTACTTTTTTGTCTTGAATTGCCCCTGAAAAAAAGGCAGTAGACTTTCCGGTATGTGGGTGTGCCTAGGCACTGCCTTACCTTCAGCCCCATAGCTGTAGTATATCTACTACCTGAGATCTAAGGCACTGCTGCCTCTGACTGCTAGTCTCAGGAGATTTGGAGTTAGATTTGGTGATATCACTACTGTGCTGATCACTGTTCTCCTTGGAGAACTCTGGAGGTTCTGACATGAGGAAGTAAAGCCCTGCCTCTACCAAGATGGCTGCCTCCATACAGAGACACAATGCAGAACAAGGCATAATAAATCAGTAATAAGAAGAGATCATCTGCAGGACACCCACAGGAAATACCAGGGACTAGTCCTTTGCCCTCTGCTTGTAATTTTGGGCTGAGATTCCAAAGTTCAGTTCCTAATAAGCTTTTTTTTTTTCCCAACATATATTCAGCAGTCCTAATTTCTTACATATGTTACCAAGGCTGCTGTAAATGATTCAGAAATACATAAAAGTTACGGTTTACTGGTTGGGGCTTTGATGTTTATGACCTGTAAAGTTACTTATGGGACCACTTTAAAGCCTCGTACACACGATCGGATTTTACGACGGGAATTGTGTATTGACAGACTGTTGGCCTAAAATCCGACCGTTTGTACGCTCCATCGGACAATTGTTGTTGGATTTTCCGCGGACAAATGTTGGATGGCAGGCTTATAAATTTTCCGTGAGCAACAGTCTGTTGTCAGATTTTCTGATCGTGTGTACACAAGTCCGTCAGGCAAAAGTCCAAAGTAGAAACACGCATGCTCGGAATCAATGCTCACCAAACACAACATTAGCAGAAGGTGCCAAAAGGATGGCGCTAAAGAGCGGAAAAACCACGTAGTACGTCACTACGTTCGTGTTTGTTGGCCGACAATTGTGTGCTGTTTGTATGCAAGACAAATTCCTGGCAAACGCCCTTCAGGAAACAGTCCGATGCTTTGTCTGCGGAAAATCCGATCGTGTGTACAAGGCTTTAAACCACTAAAAAACTAGTGGATCCCCACTCCAACCTGACCAAAATCTTAAAAGCAGCAAAGTGTGCTAGTGGCCAGCTTTGCAGAAATGGCGCTCTGGGTTCAATTTCCACCGGAGACATTACTGCATGGGATTTGAACCTGAATATGAACACAGGAACACTTTCAAACCATTTGGTGTTCCTACTATAGGGTACAATTGCCGTTTTCATGCAAGCAATAACTGCTAGAGTCACAATAGGCAGAATGAATCTTTCACCTCTTATAATCTATTTCCTGTCCAACTCTGCTGCTCATCACAAAACAATTCATCAGTAATGAGCGACAAGTGGCATCCTGTTCCTATGATGACCCCTCAGCCTGGTGTGTAAAAACCTGGACTAAAGGGTCTGTGTTGCCAAAGAGTTGAACAGGAAGAGAAAACCTTTTAGGAACACTATATTCAAAACCTGCTTAATAAAAACACAACAGTGTTACTCCATTTATTGATTTATTATTATTATATTTTTAATATTGTATTATTATGGGATAAGCAAATATGCTGTAATGATAAGTGTCATATATTCTTGCTTGAATATTGGAGTGCTTTGTGTATTTCTTCCAAATCTGTGTAGTAATTCAATGTAAAACTTTCCCTCTGTATCGGAGCTTCCTGTAATAAAGACCGCTCACTGCTGCTCTCTCTCCTTTTGCAGGGTGACTGGTCTTGTCTCCGCCCCCTCCTGTAGTTATCAGCAGCCTGTAGTGGGTGGGGCCTGCTGGGTCCCTCCCACTGCTCTGCTTTCTGAACAGGTTGTGTGCAGCTAACACTGATGTCAGTGCTACTGTTACACGGTGATATCTGGGTTTGTAAAGCATTTGGGTTTAAACCCTTTTGTAGCTATTGAGAAATATATTTAAATGAATCCTTTTGTGCACAGAGTTCAGTTATAAAGAAAGAATGTGCCTAAGCTTTACTGACCTCTTCCACACTCCAGCCCTGTCTCTTGCTTCCCTATCTGCCCAGCATAGAATGACACTTGCATCGTTTTGGCCACTTTGCTGTGACCCTGCCGGTCACTAATACGCGCCCAACCCCCCCCCCACCCCCACCACCACCCCCGGGGGTGCATCACAATACAGGCTGGGCTCACAGTACTCTAGGACTAAGCAGTGCTCATACATAAAGGGGATCTAAAGCTGGGGTTCCACTTTAAGGTCTCATTCTAGAGTTGCACGATTCTTGCTAAAAAGAGAATCACAATTTTTTTTGCTTAGAATAAAGATCACGATTCTCTCATGATTCTCGGCGTAACATCATCTTTCACATTATACAAAAAGTTAACTTTACTGTTTAGTTTTTTTTAAATTCATTAAAGTGTATTTTTTTTTAAATGCATTTTGAAAGACTGCTGCGCAAATACTGTGTGACAAAAAATATTGCAACCACCGCCATTTTATTCTCTAGGGTCTCTGCTAATATATATATATATATATATATATATATATATATATATATATATATATATATATATATACCGTGTTTCCCCGATAGTAAGACACCCCCGATTGTAAGACGTATCGGGAGTTTCAGAGGGGTCAGCTAATATAAGCCATACCCCGAAAGTAAGACATATGTCTTACTTTCGGGGAAACACGGGGGGATTTGCCTGCAGTGAAGTGCGGTACCCCTCCTTCTCTGTCCCCCTCCGTTCTCCCCCTCCGTTCCGCTTTCCTCCTCTGTGCCTCCCCGCTGTCCCCTCCGTTCCCCCCTCCTTCTCTGTCCCCCTCCGTTCTCCCCCTCCGTTCCGCTTTCCTCCTCTGTGCCTCCCCGCTGTCCCCTCCGTTCCCCCCTCCTTCTCTGTCCCCCTCCGTTCTCCCCCTCCGTTCCGCTTTCCTCCTCTGTGCCTCCCAGCTGTCCCCTCCGTTCTCCCCTCCTTCTCTGTCCCCTCCGTTCTCCCCTCCTTCTCTGTCCCCTCCGTTCTCCCCCTCCTTCTCTGTCCCCTCCGTTCTCCCCCTCCGTTCCTCCGTCCTCCCCCTCCTTCCCTTGTGAATAGACAGAGTCAGCTGACTCTGTCCATTCACATAACTGAAACATTGTAATCTGCTGTGATTACAATGTGTCAGTTTATGAATGGAGAGAAGCCGATGTCTTCTCTCCTTTCATTGTCAGTGCAGCTGACGCTGCAGAGAAAGGGACTGGGGAATCTCTATCCTCTGTCTCTTTCTCTGTCTCAAGGGGGAGATATCAGAGGTCTGTTAAGACCCCTGATATCTCACCAAAGCCCCCCAACAGGGCTGATTAAAAAAAAAAACAAAAAAAAAAAACATATTGCAATAAAGAATAAAAATTTTTTTTTTTTCCCAATATAAGACATACCCCGAAAGTAAGACATAGTGGGGCTTTTAGGGATAAAAAGAAAGTAAGACACTGTCTTACTTTCGGGGAAACACGGTATATATATATATATATATATATATATAATGTTTAGGGGTTCTAAGTAATTTTATGGCAAAAACAAAAAAATGATTTTAACTTGTAAGCAACAAGTGTCAGAAAAAGTCTTTAAGTAGTTAAACTGACCTCATTTACAGACCGAAGTTCACCCTTTGATCTAAAAGAATGAAATGTTACAATGTTTCTCTTTATCTCTGCCTAATAGGATGTTGTTAAAAACTTGGCTGCCTGTTTTTTTGTTTGTTTTTTTGACAGCTGTCAGCAGTGAGCAGAGAACCGCTCTGCCCTGAATCAAGGAAATGCTGTTTTAATCACTTCCGGACCGCCGCACGCCGATGAACGTCCTCACTTTGAGGACGGATATCTTTGTTATAGCAGCAGCAAGTTGCCATAACCCTGGTATCCCCGAGTTCGGCGAAGCGGTTCAGTACAGGATAAAAGTGGTCTCTGGGGCAGATTCGCCGCGAGATCACTTTTATCGGCAGAGGGCCCCCCCTCCCGCCATGATCCAGTGCACTCCGCCGCTTACCGGAGCCGTCGGCAGTGGCGGAGGCAATCCGGTCCTTCTCAGGGCTGTGCATGGAGACGTGTGAGGGAAAGATGGCCCCCACCCGTCTCCATGACTCTGCAGGACGGAAGCGATGTCAAAACGTCACTTCCGCCCATAGCCCTTAAAGGGACTTTTTTTTCATTTTTTTAAATGACAAAATCCTTTTTTTTTTTTTCTATTGCATTTTAGTGTAAATATGAGATCTGAGGTATTTTTGACCCCAGATCTCATATGTAAGAGGTCCTGTCATGCTTTTTTCTATTACAAGGGATGTTTACATTCCTTGTAATAGGAAAAAAAGTGACACCTTTTTTTTTTTTTTTTTAAAGCGGAGCGCCACCTAAAAAAAAATTTTTAAAAGTCAGCAGCTACAAATACTGCAGCTGCTGACTTTTAAAACACGGACACTTACCTGTCCAGGGCGCCCGCGATGTCGGCACCCGAGGCCGAAGCGTCTCTCCGTCCTCGGGTGCTGCCGCCTCCATCTTCGGTAAGGGAATCAGGAAGCGAAGCCGTACGGCTTCACTTCCCGGTTCCCTACTGCGCATGCGCGAGTCGCGCAGCGCAATCCGGATGGTCCCTGCTGCCTCTGGGACCCGTGTGTTTCCCAGCAGGCAGCGGGGAGGGAGCAGGAAGTGGCGTAAATACCCGCAGATTCTGCGGGTGTCTATGCCGGAAGTGGGTACAGATACCTGTAATATACAGGTATCTGTACCCCCCTCCCCCCTGAAAGGTGCCAACTGTGTCACCGGAGGGGGGGAGGAATCTAATGAGTGGAAGTTCCACTTTTGGGTGGAACTCCACTTTAAACAGTGTAAAAATAAAAAATAAGAGGTAAAATAAATAAGCTCACGTGCAGAAGCGAACGCATACGTGAGTAGCGCCCGCATATGAAAACGGTGTTCGAACCACACATGCGAGGTATCACCGCAATCGGTAGAGCGAGAGCAATAATTCTAGCCCTAGACCTCCTCTGTAACTCAAAACATGCAACCTGTGGAATTTTTTAGATGTCGCCTATGGAGATTTTTAAGGGTAAAAGTTTGCGGGCGCAGTTTTGAAGCATGACATGTTGGGTATCAATTTACTCGGCGTAACATTATCTTTCACAATATAAAAAAAAAATTGGGCTAACTTTACTGTTGTCTTATTTTTTCATTCGAAAACGTGCGCCTGTAAGACTGCTGTGCAAATACGGTGTGACAGAAAGTATTGACGACCGCCATTTTATTCTCTAGGGTGTTAGAAAAAAAAATGTATAATGTTTGGGGGTTCTAAGTAATTTTCTAGCAAAAAAAAATGTTTTTAACTTGTAAACACATCTAAAAAAAGAGGCCTGGTCCTTAAGTGATTAAGATTGTGAGGGGGGTAGAATCGGGATGTTGATTCTTTAACGATTAACCGTGCAGCTCTATTGCATTCACACGGCAATTACTTGCATGCCCCATGCAGGGCTGTGTTTTGCTAGTACAGGGATGAACAGGTGTTGCATGCATGCCTGTACTGGTAGTCCCATAGATGTCAATTGGGACACTCAGCTACACAGATACAGCCTCTGCATCCCAATGTGACTTTTGTGCGGTTGCGACCCTGAAAACATTCAGGATGAGTTTGGGGACATGCACCCACAGGGATGTCACATTAGGACACAGAAGCTGTGTCCGTGCAGCCATGTGTCCCAATAGACATCTATGGGACTGCTAGTGCGGTGATGCCTGCAATACCTGTGCATCCCCATGATAGCAAAACATGGTCCAGCATGAGACATGTAAGTAATCAATCAGCCATTTGAATGAGGCCTAAAACTTAAAAGAGGTTCATACATTTGGCTAGTTTATCCAAAACAAAAAAAAGGATTGGCTTGGAGTTGGGCTTTTTTTTTATTTTTTTATTTTTTTAAGGGCTGGAGTTCTTAAAGTGGTTGTAAAGGCAGAAGATTGTTTTACCTTAAAGCAGAACTACACTGCATCTGAGCACCATAAATCAAAAATGCTATTTGATTAATTTTTAATATTCAAAGCAAACTCCCCCATGCATCCATGTCACCATGCTTTATTTTGCTGAGAAATCACTTTGAAAACCACCCCCCTAGCATTTCTGGCAGTGGCCATCTTAAGTAAGGGCAGATGAATCATGTAGCATTCACTTCCTAGAATCCATCTGCCTTTAGCTTAGGCATGCATGCAGGAAGGTGTCCTTAGCTGGGAAAACCTCTCCTGAAGACTCCTGGGATGTTTGACATAATTTGCCTAGGCGCAGAAACCAAGAAGTAAGTGAAAAATGTAAAATAAAAATAAAAATGTAAAACAAGTAAATATAATATACTGTATATACTCGAGTATAAGTCGTTCCGAGTATAAGTCGAGGCCCTAATTTACCACAAAAAAATGGGAAAGGCTTAGTGACCGGAGTATAAGACGAGGGTGAGAAATGCACAGCTACTGTAAGTGGAAAAGAGGGTCAACAATGCCCATTTGCAGCCTCACTGTGCCCATTTGCAGCCATAGGTCCCCCAAACTTCAAACTCTGTAGTTAAGGGTTCCTAGATACCCCCTAGCTGCAGACAAAATTTGGGGTCTCTGAACCCAAATGGTCCCGAAATGACATTGCTGCAGATGGACACAGTTGACCGAATTTGGGGCCCCGTATCTCGGGGCCACTTAGTGCTAGGAACCCCAAATTTGGTGTGCAAACTCAGTGGAACTAGCACCATAAAATATCTAAAGCTGGGGTTTCTAGCACCAAGTGTCCCCGAGATACAGGGCCCCAAAAATCGGTTCAGAAAATGTCAAGCACTTTTCTGCAGCAGAGAATGACATGGGGTCTCTGAACCCAAATGGTCCCGAAATGACATTGCTGCAGATGGACACAGTTGACCGAACTTGGGGCCCCGTATCTCGGGGCCACTTCGTCCTAGGAACCCCAGCTTTGGATATGTTATGGTTCCACTGGGTTTGCACACCAAATTTGGGGTTCCTAGCACCTATTGCCCCTGAGATACGTGGCCCCAAATTTGGTTCAGAAAATTTCAAGCACTTTTCTGCAGCAGAGAATGACATTTTTCAAACCAAATTTGGGGCCCCGTATCTCGGGGCCACTTAGTGCTAGGAACCCCATATGGATATGTCATGGTACCCGTTCCACTGGGTTTGCACACCAAATTTGGGGTTCCTAGCACAAAGTGGCCCTGAGATACAAGGCCCCAAAGTCGGTTCAGAAAATGAAATTTTTTGCTGCAGAAAAGTGCTTGACTCGAGTATAAGTCGAGGGGGGCACTTTCAGCACAAAAAAATGTGCTGAAAAACTCGACCTATACTCAAGTATATAGGGTACTTTCCTATCTATCTATTAATGCTAGCAGCATAAGGATTACAAATAGTCAATGTTGATTGGGAGAGTGAAGCTCCACTTCAAAAAGAAAAAATTATCTGCATGCAGTCTTATGGACACACCGAGCAGGGCTTGGGAGCGAGCATGCACATGTGCCCCCATAGCAAGCAGCTTGCTATGGGGGCACTCGGGGGACTCAAGAAGAAGGGGATACGGGCTGCAAAACCATTACACAGAGCAGGCAAGTATGACATGTTTGTTATTTTAATAGAAGAAAATAACCTTTACACTCACTTTAAACTGACTTGACTAAAGAAAACTGAAAGCCGACAGCTAAGGGTTACTGCATTTTGTACACCATTACTGCTCTTCACACTGCTATACTGAACATGCCAGAGTGTCCATGATACTGGGTTTCAGCAGGTTAAAAATAGGCCCTGTCATATTACATATACCACCCCCAGCTGAGGCCTCCAGCCCTCTTCAGTAGCTCCCCTCTGATATAATAACAGTCTTATTATCTCTTCATAATGGCTGCTAAAACTAAACAAAGAACAGCAATAAAAATAGCAGAAAGTCAGCCAACAAATGTAAACTCCCAAGCTAACACTTCTCACTGTAAATCTTATGGAGAGCTCAACAAATTGTGGGGTCCTAAGAGAAATAAGGGAATACGGAATACTTCTCCTTCCACCATGTACTGGGTAAGGAACAAGAAAACTTAAAGTGGACCTGGACTCAAATTAGCTTGAAGAAAATAAGGTGCAACACGCACATCAAAACCCAAACTAGTAAAAGCTTAAAGAAGAACAGAACTCAATACTCAAAGATTTGCCATGTTATTGGGAAATCTAGAAATGTTATTTGTTCAAAAGCAGGACCCTGAAAACGATTTATTTTATTATTATTATGCAGGATTTATATAGCGCCAACAGTTTGGGCAAAGCACTTAACAAAATAAAGGCAGACATTACAGTTACATTACATTTTGGTACAAGAGGAATCAGAGGGCCCTGCTTGTTAGAGCTCACAATCTAAAAAGGAGGGTCAATTGATACAAAAGATAATAGCTGTGGGGGATGAGCTGATGGAGGAAGTAAAACAGTGTTAGTTAGAAGCAGGATAGGCTTCTTTAAAAAGAAGGGTTTTCAGGGATCGTCTAAAGATGGATAGATCAGGGGACAGTCAGACAAATTGGGGTAGGGAGTTCCAAAGGATGGGAGAAGCTCTGGAGAAATCCTGGAGGCGAGCATGGGAGGAGGTGACAAGGGAGCTAGAGAGCAGGAGGTCTTGGGAGGACCGAAGAGAGCGGCTTTGTTGGTATTTTGGGACTAGGCTAGTGATGTAGCTGGGGGCAGAGTTATGTATGGTTTTGTAAATTATTGTTAGTACTTTGAATTTTATTTGTTGGGTGAGTGGAAGCCAGTGGAGGGGATAGCTTCAGGGGAGAGGATAGATTGCCGACAATGGCCGAAAAGCCTGGGTGGTGACATCACTTATAGGCTTACTATGGGGCATCTGATGTTAGTACTCCCTCCTCTACTGTGAAGGCCACCACTGGGAGACAATAACCTGCCCAGACTGGAGTGCCCTGGGAATAGGTAAGTATAAGCATCTTCCTTCTACAGGGAAGTTAGTATATTTGTTAGAAGGGGGTGGGAGCAGCTTTAGGCTTAGGTAGGTAGAACCTGGACTTTCACTTTAAGGGTTCGTTCACACATGCTTTGCTCTCTGAAGAGCGATCTGTGTTCAGTAAGGTGTATAAAATGTTTTTGTCTAGGGGAAACCACAGGCAACACTAGTGACTAGTCCTTCACCCTCTGCCTGCCTTTTGTGCATGGCTTCTAGAGTTTAAATCTTAACAGGGAATTGTGTCCATGTCTGTCCAAATGAAGCAGACATTGCAAATTACAGGCTTCTTATCCAAGGTAAGGGAAGCTTCCACCCAAGAGAAGGATAAAGTTATGGAGTACAAATTGGTACGAAACTTCAGGGTGGGAGTTTTGCAGCGAACCTGAAATTTCAATACTCCACAGATGGTCCTGCAGGCCACTTGCCGTATAGCTCCAAAATTATAAGCTTCCAATCAGGCATAAGAATTCTGACCCTTTTTTGACATTCATATTTTTTCTTATAGTTACAGAGTCTCTTTATATACATACATAACTTACTCCTTATTAACTGTCAGAACAGAAGGTTAACCTTTCAACAGCTCATTACAAAAATATCAGCAAAATCCCAAATGATAATGTTGGATTTAACACACAAAAGTACAAGAGAGATTCGGACTGGCCTGAACATTTTAGCATTCAAATGGTGGTTGGACAAAGGACTGTACCGAATCGGACATTTCTACTCCCCTTCAGGTCCTTTATCCCTCAAGCATTGCATTAATAAACTGGAATTACCCACCTCAGAATACTTTAGATTCAAACAAATTTCACACTTTTTACACTCTATATGCCGTGACCCCTTGATAAAATTTCCCAAGTTGTGCGGACCCCTAACACTAAGGCCCCTTTCACACTGGGGCGGCAGGTGCGTCGGCGGTAAAGCACCGCTATTTTTAGCGGCGCTTTACCGTGGTTTTAGCGGCGGTATGCTAGCAGCCGAGAAAGGGTTAAAAACCACCGCAAAGTGCCTCTGCAGAGGCGCTTTGCCGGCGATATAGCCGCGGTGCCCTATTGATTTCAATGGGCAGGAGCGGTGAAAGAGTGGTATACACACCGCTCCTTCACCGCTCCAAAGATGCTGCTAGCAGGACTTTTTTTCCCATCCTGCTAGCGTACTGCAAAGCAGCAGCACTTTCAGGGCGCTTTGCAGACACTATTTTTAGCGCTGTAGCACCTGCAAAGTGCCCCGGTGTGAAAGGGGTCTAAAATTATTTTCATAGCGTGGGTTGTCAGCACCCAAGGCAAGACAAGTAATTTGTGCCCCTAACCCATGGACATTTAGCGCTGCCTGAGTCCCTTCCACTCGTACAGTATTAAAACCCCTTATGATACATTTTAGGATGTACCACTCTTTTTTCTTTGTTCTCCTTTCTTTCCCTTTAATCTCTCTCTATCCTAATTTCTTGTTTTTTTTTCCCCATCCCTCTCTCTAGCCATCTTTCTTGTTCTTTCTCTTATTCTTTCTCACCCTTTTTCTTTGTTCCTCCCCCTCTTTTCCTCTCCCTTCCATGTACTCTGTATTTTTATTCCTTCTCTTACTCCTTAGTGGGGGGGTGGGGGGGAACGGGATGAGTGGCAATGCTGGGGGGAGTTCTGATCAGCCAACTTTGGTGCTCTTGATCAAGGTCTTCTGCTGATCTGAGAACTGTAGTGGGGACTTTTAATGGCAACTATAATCACAGGTAGTGTTACTCACTGTGTCTCCGACTTTGTGGTCTCTCGTAGCAGTGACACCTTTGCCGAAATCAGGAGATAGGGTCTCCTCCAGCCCCTCCCATTTCGCATTCCTCACCAGTTAGCTGACCTCTAGTCTCTGGCCCCCAGCCATGCCAAGAACTGAATGGGCGGCTGCGAAGAGGCTGAGTGGGCAGCTGCAGGCTCCAGGAACAGCCCAGCTGGGCAACCGCAAAAAGGCTGGGAGAGCGGTGCGGGCCCAGGATTCAATGACCCCTGACAAATCATCATTCGACCCCCAGGTCGAGAACCACTGCTCTCTATGTTCAGAAAAACCACTTCCGCCTAAGTTCACGACATATGAACTATGGTGTGGACAGGGCTTGGAGCAGAGGGAAGGGATCTCGATCATTTACACGTCATTAGTGCTCCCGGACTCCAAATCCCTATTCATGACTAGATGGGAAGCGGACCTTCGATTCAGCTGGGATCTGGAGACCTGGCAGACGGCTTGCTTTAAATCCTTTAAGGGCATTTTAAATACATCCCTCACAGAGGCCAGTTTGAAAGTGATCTCTAGGTGGTACTACACACCCTTAAGATTAGCCTATATGTATACCTCAGCTGATCCCCTGTGCTTCAGAGGATGTCAACTTACAGGAACAATGGCCCACATTTGGTGGGAATGTCCCAGAATACGCCCTGTCTGAAGAAAAATCTTCAACATTATAGACAAGCTGGCCGGTAGCCAGGTACCTAGGTCCCCAATGGTAGCCCTCCTCAATGAAAAGATCCCAAAAACACCTTTGCATACTCGGAGGCTAATCCACTTCATATTAGTGGGCGTTAAACTAACTGTAGCTAAAGCATGGAAACAACCAAACATTTCCATTAAAGCTGCCCAAAGGAAAATATCCTGGATAATGTCCCAAGAAAAACTTTCTAGTATACTATTAGACACTGTCAACAAGTTTGAAGCCACATGGGAACCCTGGGCTCAACATGTGGGCATCTCCCTATTACCTAACATTTTGCCAGACTAAGATACTCTTTGATTTTACCCCAAAACTTGATGATAGACAATCTCAATCCCTATCTCCTTCTCTCTCTACTCTTCTTTCTTTAAACTTCCTACTCTATCCTATTGTTCTCTCTCAATGATCTCCTAATAAGCAGGATGATAGAAGTTTATATGGAAGTTAGCAGTTGTGAGTATTAGTCGCATATAGAAATTACCTGATTATATTATACCAACTAAGGTCGCGTGGTGGGATGGAGGGTCCGGCACAGGAGTTGAGACCCCCCCTCGGCACAGCTTGATCCCCTGGGGGGTGCCGGGCGCATAAGGAGTCTCCCCTGGTCCCCCTTGATCTCACTACAGCAAAGTTCTAACTTTTAATTCCTCGGATGCCCAACACGACCTGCAGCATGTATAGTGTAAGTGTAATGGGCTTCGACAACAACTTTATGGTTTTGCAATGTTCTGATGAAGTCGATGTACTGCTCATATCACTAGCTCGCAGAGTTCTTGCTAGATTCTTTGGAATTATTCCCGGTATGTACCACAGTGCACTTCTTCTGTCGTTCCGATGTTAAACCTGTATATGTCTGTTATACTTTAAAATAAAAAAAATTGTGACGTAAGAGAGATTTGGACTGGGTTTATGCTGTAACTATTCATGCAATTACAATCTAATAGAATCCAATCCCAGTCACAAGAGCTGAAATATGGAAAATGAAAGTTCTTTATATTATAGACAAAAAAAGTGTAAAAAATGTATGAAGACAGATGGCTCGGCAGACAAATATTTGCCTAATGCTTTTTAATGTTTACTTGATATTCGGTGAACACTGACAAAATACACAGTGGTTCATGATAAACAAAGCTTTTATTCAGCATAATGATCCTAGGATAACAAATGCTGTTTTATGTTGTACAGTTCAACTAGAGTAACATCGGAGAGAATGTATTGACACACCCAGCATTCTCATGCTTGACACACCTCTGCATCAGGAGAGGACACTGCGGGAGGAATGACCTTCATGGGAAGCCACCTGTGAACTCCAGGCTTGGTGGACTCAATGCTCAACCTGCCTACCACTGCTTAATGAACAAATGAGTTGGCACCCCCTTCCTTTTGTGGCCGGAATATCAGAATGAATCCAGGACGTCAGGGAACTTTACTAAAATTTTAACGGTCATTTCACCGAGAACTGATATTCTAGTTTTTGGAAGATGCTGGAGTTTAATCACCCAATGATTTGTTAATTGTTCTTTGGTGGAGAGGTCTCTACACTGTAGTCCGAAAATAGGCTTGTTATAGAAGCCATTACATAGGGGTTTCCACTCTTTGTCTAAAATTGGTCTTATTACATAGTTATTCCAAAAGCAGGCAGCCGGCAATGCGAAACATCCATAGATGAAAGTCCTTTTATTTTCTACAGGGTGACTACATAAAGAAAAGCTTACGTGTTTCGCCGCAAAGCCTTATGTCATAGCATTGATAGAATGCTATGACTAAGGCTTTGGGCCGAAACGCAGAAGCTTTTCTCCATGAAATCACCCTGTAGGACAAAAAAGAACTTTAGTATATGGATGTCTCAAGCTGCCGGCTGCCTGATTTTGCCATTTCTACTGTTTGGAGTGTATGGAAAACACTGACCAAGATGTCTCCTCCTCTTTTAATCTGGACGAGCATTGCTCATCTGTTGTTTGACTTATTACATAGTTACAGTGGTCCTGTTTGGCACAATGCAAGTAAGTATAGCTCATAACTGAGGGGCAGCTGAGGAAGCTGACATTCACTGTAGTAGTTGGCACTACTGCAGTGTAAGACTCTTAGGTGATTATGCTCAAGTGGTGTATGCGTTACCAAGAACACCGGTCAGTCCAGACTGTATTTTTTAAGGGCGTGGCAGCCCCATTTTATTTAAACTAAACAAACTTCACAGAAAGTCCTTCCGCGCAGGGGGTTCCACCATCATTGTATAACAGAAAAACTTCAGCCTCCCGGCTCACCCACTCTTACTTAGTCAAACTCCCAGCTGGAGCTTACTTGCTCAGCCTCGTGCTGCTTGGTCGTGGGCCGCATCTGCCTCCTGCAGACATACACGCTCAGACTCCTAGAGACCGCCTGTCTCTCTTTCGTGGAGCCGTCTCCACCTGAAAGCCTTCCCGACTCCTACAGCAGGCCACCTGGCTGTAGGGTGTAGCTGTTCCCAAGTGTGAGCCCTGATCTCTCTTCCTGAGCGGAATATAAACCCAGCCCACAGGTGTGCAATCATCATGCCTGTCTTTGCAAAAACCAGGCTGAAGGTGCTAATATACACCGTGACCTGGGGTCGCCTCTCCACAGCAGTCATTGCCACAATCTTCCGGGTCCTGCTTAGATTTTGTGCAAGGGGCTCAGCACCTCTGCCATTCATAGAACGCCTTATATTATTTTCAATAAACACAAGGCATTCTCCAAACTAGACAAGATGAAGAGGAAGGGTAGTGACATCCCAATCTCACGTGGGACCCGAAAGATCACAGCTATCACTGTAGTAGCGTTAACTACGGTACTTCAGTGATTGTCAGCTTTCCCACCAGTTGCACCAATGTAAGTATGCAATGTAGATACCTGGAGTTCAGCTTTTTTTAATATTATGGAGAATGCAACAGGAAAAGTTGGACCAACCCAAGATGGTAGGGAACACCTAAGCCATATGAGACACTGTGGTAGTACCAAGAGCTATAGGAAAATCAGGAGTTAATTCAGCCCAGATAGTTACATCTATTACTTAAATATATTTAAGTGGACTTGCCCTTTACAGTGGAGCAGTCTTTATAGGGGCATGTTTTTAGCTGGGCCTAAAATAATCTTATAGGCAAAAACTGCGGTGAAAATCTACATAATTTCAGTGTGTGAACTTTTTTTTTTCTATTATTAGCTTTAATCCTCTTTAGGTATTTGGCTTGCTGCGGTCCTCACACGTGTAAATGTGAAAGGGTCTGTTTGAAAGGTAATCACAATTTGTGACTAATCTGAATTCACAACACATACAGATACATTGTTGGGTCTTTGGAAGCTTTCGGATTCCACTGCCAGCCCACAGGGTTGTAGAACAGTTATTTCTTTCCTCAATCTTCTAAGAGTTCTCTCCAAAGTTGGACAAACACATTACAATCACTGATCTACTTGGATAAAAATTAAATAGATGGATTAGGTGGAAGATGTACTAAATACTGTAGCTTTTGGTAAACCCAAAGAGATTGTATAATCAGACTGTAAATTTTGTGGCCAGATTTAAAGGGTTGTAAACCCTCAAGGTTTTTCACCACAATGCATTCTATGCATTGAGGTGAAAAACCTCCTGTAATGCTGCAGCCCCCCCGAGACCCAGTTTTACTTACCTGTACCCCCTCTATCTCGCGCCAGGGACAAGCACACCAGCAAAAGCCGGCGTCTCTGGTCCTGATTGAATGGATTGATAGTAGCGCAGCCATTGGCTCCTGTTGCTGTCATTCAAATCCAATGACGTGGGCACCGGGGGGCAGGGCCGAGTCCTCCTGTCTGTGTGTATAGACGCAGAAGCAGGACACGGGATCGCGCCCGCACAGGTGTCCAGGAAGGAGAGCACTTCTCCGAAGGGGCACTCAAGAAGAGGAGCCAGGAGCACCACAGAAGGACCCGAGAAGAAGAGGATAGGGGCCACTCTGTGCAAAACCAACTGTACAGCGCAGGTAAGTATGACATGTTTGTTTGTTTGTTTTTTTTAAAAACCCTGAACCTTTACAACTCCTTTTAAACTGGCCATAGATGGATAGAATTATGGTCAGTTTAGTAAGGACCAGTCAAATTTTGATCCATTTATGGCTAGTAATCACCTTCTGTTGAACAGGAATATTGGAACATTTTGCTTGATCAGTGTCTGTAGCCCCTGATCAGTGTATTCTGACAGCAGAGGGGTCCGGCTGTTAGAATACAATATCACAGCACGGAGGATTCCTCCATCCACCTCCTTTGTATGTATGGGCAATCAATTTATTTTTGTTTTCGTTTGGCCTGCTTTTATTTAAGAGTGGTGGATCCTGGATGATTGGAAGGGGAGTGGGGTGTACTTAGAATAGCAAAACCAGGGCAGACAATGCAGCCTATTTTCATTAACCGCACACTGCAGATCAGAACCCTGGGGGCAGCAATGACACTCATGGATGGTTATTCCCCATAATGCGCCCCTATGCAAGCCATCTATTGGCAGACTAGGCCCAATATGCTGATAGCTGGCCTGCGTGTGGACAAGGAAACAACTCCTGCAGCCAATATTATCTGATTGCATATCAGAGAGCAAGGAGCTTACAAGTTGCAAGTTGATGTCATTACTGGATATGTTTATCGTATAAACAGTTCTCAGGTCCCAGCAAAATTTGGCACAGAAAGCCATAAATGTGCAGACCTGGCCTTTATATTTACATACGCATACTATATGGATAAATCTACACCCAACCAAAAGTCCAGATAAGTCCCCTTATACTATTTTACATAGCAAGTTTTCCTCCAAGCCCGATTTTCCCGTGTTGGAAGAAAAGTCCAGTGGAACCATGATGACATCTAATGCCGCGTACACACGGTCGGACTTTTCAGCTACAAAAGTCCAACAGCCCGTCCGACAGACTTTCGATGGACTTTTGGCGGACTTGCGGCAGACATTCTAACGAACTGACTTCCCTACATACGATCACACGAAAGTCCGACGGATTCGTACGTGATGACGTACACCGGACTAAAATAAGGAAGTTGATAGCCAGTAGCCAATAGCTGCCCTAGCGTGGGTTTTTGTCCGTCTAGCATACAGACGAGCGGATTTCTGGGTCCAGCGTAGTTACGACGTAAAGATTTGAAGCATGTTTCAAATCTAAAGTCCGTCAGATTTGCGGCTGGAAAAGCCCGCTGACAGTCCGGAGAAGCCCACACACGATCGGATTGTCAGCCGTATTTTGTCCGTCGGCGTCTGTCGGACTTTTGTAGACGAAAAGTCTGACCGTGTGTACGCGGCATAACAGTCAACATTTGGCCACATTTGCACCTCCCTCTCTTCAATAGAAAAACTCAAATGGAGACACAGGTTATTGTTTGAATTAGGTTTAGGGCAGACTTGGTTACTGAGGTTATGTGTGACAATATAAGTGTTGTGGAGTTGCTGGTTCTGCAATCCTACAAGACTCAAGCATCTGACAGCTGGTATATTACAGAAAAGAAAATGTTACAACAAACCATTATCTTTGCGAAAACTGCTCACTTTAAATAGGTAATACCCTTTGCAAAAGTGTTGGTGGCAAAGTAAATTAAAATTTACAAAATGTCCTTTAGTGGAACGGGATTCTCTATGCCAGCAGCCAGAGGCGTTTCCTGTTTATCTATTCTGCTATAGGAGGATATGAAAGAAATGAGAAAAACAAAACACGTATTTTGAACTGATCATATTATTTCATCATAGTCAGGCCTACTACTACTGTCATTAGATGTGAAAACCTATGAAGCCTACTATAATCTGACATCTATGTACTCCAATGCACCAAGATATACTACAAAGTAAGGCCCTCGTGTACACTGGATGTCAAAAATGCCACTTTTAACCACTTGAGCTCTGGAAGTGGATTTTGTATTGGATTTTTTTTGTTTGTCAAAATTCTTTGGAAAATTAAAAAAAAAACTTTTTTTTTCACAATTTCTTTTACATATTGTCACCGGTGCAGTACAAAAAAAAATCAAATCGTTTATTATTTTTTTTAAAAAATCCTGTCAACAGATTAGCCCATTGTCACCACTGTACTACTTTGGGGAGGGGTGATCAGGGATTGTTTGTTTTTTTCTGGTATTGCTTATATAGTGATGATCACTGTAGTTTTAGCTGTCTTGAATGGGTTAACGATTCATGAACAGCTAGTTTATGGTTGTGATCTGTGATTGGCTAAGATAATCACATAGTACAGGTAGCCAGGTGCCATGTGATTGCTTTGGGCCAATCACAGACGACAACAGTAAACAAGCTCTTCATGAATGGAAAGCCATTCATGACACGTTGTTTAGATTGTTATCATGTGATCGCAATGACCAATTATAGAGATCACATGATAACCTGGTTACTGATTACCGGTAACAGTAAGTTGCAGTCGCAAGAGGAGCGCGCTGCATGCTCCTAGCTCCTTGGAGGCCAGATCACATAAATATACATGACTGAGCCTGTCCATGCCACCCCACCGCAGTATATCTGCAGAAGCAGGATGGCAAGTTGTTAAGGGCCTCTAAACACTACTCTATGTTAGCCTATGTGTCCATGCACACACAGGCCTTTAGACACAGAAAAAATAAACCATCACATGCATGTTCAGGAGAGGAGCATTTCAGAATAAATTAATATTCTGGCCAATGGAATGAATGAATGCCTAAATGCTTGGCACGCCTAAATGCGTTTGCAAAAAAAATACATACAGCTATTGTATGGTATGCCCAACTTATCTCACTGGAGAATTAAAAATTAGGTCAACTGGATCATACTGTATGAAACTGTACAAAAATCCAACTCTATGCCATTGTTTAATGGTCTACCCATGGGTAGGTCATTATTACTCTCCAGGTCTGCAGCTCTCTTTAGTTGTATATTCCCCAAATTCTCTTTTCATTATGATATTTTCTTAGATTTTTATAACATTTAAGTGTTATCTGAGATGTTGTGATCCAAGTGTCACATTAATTCTTCAACACTGACATACTGTACTGCCATATCTAGGATTACATTTCTTCTGTAGGTTTATTCTATATCATTTCTTTTACTCCGTCCTTTACTACAGGATAGTCTGTCATTTCTTTAGTTAGACAGTTCTTCTTTAAAGTGTTACTCCAGCCAAATCTAGCAATGGCTAGAGTGAGGGAGTTCCAGAAAATCTATCAGGTTGTTATTGCCTTCAATCTAAGATTTTTGTGGCACCTCGTATACAGGTTACTCCATAATCTCTTGTTTCTCCTCATTACCCTTCTAGGCTCGTATGCCCTCCTATTGATCCAAGCGATTGGTACACGTTGTAAAACACCTTTCATTGTTGTATCACCTATTTACATCGCACCTGAATGGGGAAGGAGGAGCACCCAGTGTCCGGAATAATGCAACTTTTGATGGGAGAATACAATTATTTATTGAATGTATAAAAACATACAGATCGAGCCAAAGCATTTTGGGGGAACTGCCTCTTCCTTCTTCAGGGCTAACATACAAACAATGTTTTCTTAGGGTCATAGTCAACATTTTTCATCTTCCAAACATGGCAAGTCCCCCTCCTCAAGAAGGCACATATACAGGCCCATATGAAGTTCACCAATGAACATCTAAATGATTTAGAGAAGGATTGGGAGAAAGAGCTGTGGTAAAATGAGACCAAAATTTAGCTCTTTGGTATTACCTTGACTCGCCATGTTTGGAGGAAGAAAAATGCTGACTATGACCCTAAGAAAACAATCCCTACAGTCAAGCACAGAGGTGGAAACATGCTTTGGGGCTGTTTCTCTGCTTAAAGTACAGGCTGATGTTGCCACATTGAGGGACCGTGTATTGTAAAATCTTGGATGAGAACCTTTTTCCCTCAGCCAGAACACTGAAGATGGGCCATGGATGGCTATTCCAGCATTACAATGACTCAAAACAAATCACCAAGGCAACAAAGGTTTGGCTCAAGAAGAAGCACATTAAGGTCATGGAGAGGCCTAGCCAGTCTCCAGACCTTAATCCTATAGAAAATACATGGAGGGAGCTGAAACTTCGTGTTGCCAAGCAAAAACCAAGAAACCTTAAGGATTTAGAGAAGATCTGTAAAGAAGAGTGGACCAAAATCCCTCCCGAGATGTGTGCAAACCTGGTCACCAACTACAAGAAACGTCTTACTACTGTGCTTGCCAACAAGGGTTTCTCCACCAAATACTAAGTCATGTTTTGCTTGGGGATCAAATAATTATTTTACTCACTGAACTGCAACTCAATGTATAATATTTGCATCATGTGTTTTTCCTGAATTTTTGGTTGACATTCTGTCTCTATCATTTAAAATACACTAATGATAAAAAAATTAGAGACCCTTCATTTCTTTGTAATGCCCCGTACACACGGTCGGATTTTCCGATAGAAAATGTCCGATCGGAGCGTGTTGTCGGAAATTCCGACCGTGTGTAGGCTCCATCGGACATTTTCAATCGGATTTTCCGACACACAAAGTTGGAGAGCAGGAGACAAAATTTTCCGACAACAAAATCCGTTGTCGGAAATTCCGATCGCGTGTACACAAATCCGACGGACAAAGTGCCACGCATACTCAGAAAGAGAGATGAAAGCTATTGGCCACTGCTCCGTTTATAGTCCCGACGTACGTGTTTTACGTCACCGCGTTCAGAATGATCGGATTTTCCGACAACTTTGTGTGACCGTGTGTATGCAAGACAAGTTTGAGCCAACATCCGTCGGAAAAAATCCTAGGATTTTGTTGTCGGAATTTCCGAACAAAGTCCGACCGTGTGTACGCCCTATAAGTGGACAACTTTACAAAATCTGCAGGGGATCAAATAATTATTTTCCCCGCTGTAGGCATAGGACACACTCCCTTACCACGGCCCCTTAAAGGAGAATTATACAAAAAAAATGATTAGTTAAACCCACAATTGTTTCTTTTTACCATTACTATTTCTTTATTTTGGCTTGGAAATTTACAAAAGCACCAATTTAGAAATTAGATGAAAGGTTTAGCACTGGGAAACACTTTAAGATAAAAAGTTCATTTTCTATACAACTATATAGATCAGACCAAAATGAGGGACAAATGAGGAGAAAAGAAGGGCAGAGGAACTTTGTTCCAAATCAGGGACAGTTGGGAGCTATGCCAGTGAGGACGCAGCTCAAAAATCCAAAAAGGGGGACCAGCAACACCATTTACCCACAGAACCACCAGATAACTACCAGTAATGCCGCGTACACACGAGCGAACTTTACGGCAGACTTTGCCCGGCGGACGGGATTTCGTCAGACAATTCGATCGTGTGTGGGCTCCAGCGGACTTTGTTTTCTCAAAAGTTGGACGGACTTAGATTTGAAACATGTTTCAAATCTATCTGACGGACTCGAGTCCGGTCGAAAAGTCCGCTCGTCTGTATGCTAGTTCGACGGACAAAAACCGACGCTAGGGCAGCTATTGGCTACTGGCTATGAACTTCCTTGTTTTAGTCAGGTCGTATGTCATCACGTACGAATTCGACGGACTTTGGTGGATTGTGTGTAGGCAAGTCCGTTCATTCAGAAAGTCTGTCGTAAAGTCCGTCGAAAAGGCCACCGGGCAAAGTCTGCCGTAAAGTCCGCTCGTGTGTGCGCGGCATTAATGTTTAAATCTGTCCAGCGCGGTCTCCAGCTCAAACTAATCTATTTGTAGGACAAGATAGAATAGCTACATAAATATTAAGAATCAGGAGACAAAATAATTCTTTACCTTAGGAATTTGTAGCTATCCAAAAAAACAAGACACTCAGTACATCTCTGCAATACATGCAATATCCCCATATTTTATTTGGGGACTGCCAAAAGAGAAAAAGATGGTGCTTTCTGTGCATTGTTGTTGCACAGAGCAGGTAAAAATTGCCTCTTTTTATTATTTAAAAAAAAAAATTATTTGACTTTAGTATCAATTTAAGGCATAATACATAGGGGCACATAAGGGATGTACAACGTCACATTCTGGCTTTCTTTCTGCACCTAGATGGCTCAGGTGCTGATAGACATGAATGGCTGTATATGGGTATACACCAGTAAACCTGCATACTGTATAGTATACAGATTTATTCCTTGGGCATAGAAAAAAGCCTGAATTTTTGTATGCACCTAAAGCGTCTGTGTGCATGGGGCCTAAAGGGTTAGGGCTGGAATTACTGTAGAGAAAGTACCCCAGGTCATCGAGGGATTAGCAGCGAGCGTCTGACACCTGGACAGGTGATATGGATTTGAGCAGATAATCAGAATCCGGCTGTTTGTTTAGTGCCAGTGGTGCAGGAAAAGTGTAAACAGGAGCTCATCTATATGATCAGGATGTAGGGAATGAATTACAGACGGACCATGTTCTTCAGGATGATGACCATCTTCTCCCTATGAGAAGAGAGTAACAAGCAGTGACATGCTCTGCCTATCAGAGGCCGGGACGCCTTTCACTGGCCAGCTTACTGCTTTGTCTGAAGCCACATTATGTCCAGCTGAACTGACATAAACAGCTTTGTCCTTACCAACGTTCGTCCAGTGCCGCTACAGACGCTCTCATACATTCCCCCTGCAGACCGGCAGCACAGAACCGATTATGTTCTAAGAATACAAAGTGTCATTTACGGGTCTGAGGGGTAATGCAGACAGGAGACCCTTTCATCGTCTGTGGTGTGACGGAGCAGATGATGTCCATCCAGAATGACTCTAAATGATGAATATCTACTTCAACTAAGTGCCAATATCTCTAGATCTACTGAGTGCTCAGATAAACTACAACGCTGCCAACACTCACATTTTATTCCATGGTTTAAATTTTCAAGCATATTTCTACTTCTGCAGTCAAATTTGAGAAAACCTCACAATATATTTGTTATGTGCTCCATTCACACAGCAAACCTACATTTTTTAAAAATATTACTTACCTTTTGAATGTTTCTTAGGTGGAGGTGCAAGGTTTTTTTGAGCAATATTAAGTCAGCCATAGATGTTCAGCAGGGACAGACTGAGATTAAATCTATGGCAGGCTGATTGTACCCAAGTCAACCCATCAATAGCCACTCGCAATAATCATTGTGTTCTCCTGACAGGGACGGCACCCTGTGCCCTACACCGGGAGAAGACAATAGCTTCACGGGAGGGATTCCTCCATCAACACTGACTGTGTTGATGGGGGAATCAAGTGATTTTCTTTCCTGCAACCCGTGGATGCAGAAGAAAAAAGCGCACCATCTTTGGCCGGCCTTATGCCCCGTACACACGGTCGGACATTGATCGAACATTCCAACAACAAAATCCTAGGATTTTTTCCGACAGATGTTGGCTCAAACTTGTCTTGCATACACACGGTCACACAAAGTTGTCGGAAAATCCGATCATTCTGAACGCGGTGACGTAAAACACGTACGTCGGGACTATAAATGGGGCAGTAGCCAATAGCTTTCATCTCTTTATATATTCTGAGCATGAGTGGCACTTTGTGCGTCGGATTTGTATACACACGATCGGAAATTCCGACAACGGATTTTGTTGTCGGAAAATTTTATAGCCTGCTCTCAAACTTTGTGTGTCGGAAAATCCGATGGAAAATGCGTGATGGAGCCTACACACGGTCGGAATTTCCGACAACTAGGTCCTATCACACATTTTCCGTCGGAAAATCCGACCGTGTGTACGGGGCATTAGAGTCAGCCTGTCCCAAGTCTGTTCTCTTTAACATACAATGCAAGAAGCCCCACCTCTACACCTTTCATTAGGACAGACGATGTTCAGAACTAGTTACAATCGATAATGAAGATCTGCCTGCACAGTATAGACACAGTTACTTATGGCAAACACAGCTCCCCTGGCCCCTTGTAAACAAAGGAAACTACATGGGATTTTTCCTAGCTGGAAGGTCCAGAATAGAGCATCTAAAAAAGGTACGCTGCACTTTAGAATGTTTTTTTAAGTTGTGCTATGTGAATGACAACATGAAACAAAAATAGAGGAAATGTTATCCTAATTTGGCTGCAGAAGTGAAAACACAATTTAAAGGGTAAAAACAGTTGCTATATCTGTCTCAGCACCCCTTGCCATGTAAAGCCATACAGTGTGACTGTACAGTTTTCATTAGAAATACCAAAAAGTATGCACTGCAGAAGTCTGCTTGATGTACAGTATATAAAGGAAAGCAGCACGAGGGTCATCGGCTTTAACCCCAACACTGCCCTCATCAGCACCTGCTGCTGTCTGAAGTACCCAGAGATATCTCAAAGTTGGTATATGTATATATGCTAATTGGTTAGCACTTCTGCCTTGGCAGCAGTAGGGTCGCTGGTTCAAATCCCAACTACCGCACTACCTGCCTGGAGTTTACATATTCTCCCTTTGCCTGCATTAGTTCCCTCTGTGTACTCCGGTTTCCTCCCACACTCCAAAGACATGCTGGTAGGTTAATTGGCTCCTGTCTAAATTGGCCCTAGTATGTGTATGTATGACTGTGAGTTAGAGATCTTAGATTGTAAGCTCCTTGAGGGTGAGGACTGATGTGAATGTATTGCATCCTGGCGCCTGGAGCAGTCTGGATTCCTGCAAAGTGCCTCCCCCCCCCCGCGGGTGCGCGGACTTAGGTTGGGCTGGCCAAAATGGAGGCCCGGGCTTTGCGGCCTGCTGGAGCGGGATACACGCTCCTTTCTGCGTACCAGCGCCCTCCTCTGGTGGGTGGTGCTTTGATGAGCAAGGCGTGTTCTCACTGCCCGCCCACCTCCGACATCATCTTCCCAGTTTGACAGCTGGGGATGAGGTTGCGGGCATGATCAGTCGCCCATTCCTTACCGCCGTTGTGGACGAGGCGAGCCACCTCAGTGCCCTCTGTCAATGGCATCTCAGTTCTGCCCATCAGTGTCACCCCAGTGCTGCCCATCAGTGTCACCTCAGTGCCACCTGTCAGTGCTGCCTATCAGTGCCACCTTAGTGCTGCCTATCAGTGCCACCTGTCAGTGCACATTAGTGCTACCTGTCAGTGCCACCTCAGTGCTGCCAATCAGTACCACCTGTCAGTTCCTATCAGTGGCACCCTAGTGCTGCCTATTGGTGCCCATCAGTTCCAACTTCAATGCCGCCTCATCAGTGCAGCCCATCAGTGCTCATCAGTGCCACCTCATCAGTGCCCATTAGTGCAGCCTATCAGAGCACATCAGTGAAGGAGGAAAAAAAACTTATTTGCAAAATCTTATAACAAACAAAACAAAAGTTAAATTTTTTTTTTTTTTTTATAACATTATTTTTTTTTTCCGCTTGGCATCATGCATGAGCAATTCTTATTGCCCGATGCCCCAGACATGCAGTTCTGGGTGCTGGGCAGAGGATTTAAAAAACTGGTTCCTAACTTTTTCAGCTGGCTCCTAGATTCTAAGCAAATTTGTGAAGCCCCGATATATATACATACACACACTATATTATCAAAAGTATTGGGGCGCCTGCCTTTACACGCACATGAACTTTAATTGGCATCCCAGTCTTAGTCCGTAGGGTTCAATATTGAGTTGGCCCACCCTTTGCAGCTATAACAGCTTCAACTCTTCTGGGAAGGCTGTCCACAAGGTTTAGGAGTGTGTCTATGGGAATGTTTGACCATTCTTCCAGAAGAGCATTTGTGAGGTCAGGCACTGATGTTGGAGAGAAGACCTGGCTCACAGTCTCCGCTCTAATTCATCCCAAAGGTGTTCTATCAGGTTGATGTCAGGACATAATGGAGGCAGTGCAGAGATTGTCTAATCAGAACAAAATGCATGGCTTAGTTTATAGTTTGCACTCCTGCTACTTTTTTTCCCTTTATAATTCTTTATTCATGGCTTTGCATATTACAGACATTATGCTGAACACACGGCACACAAGGCCACAATAACACAATTTCAACAAGCCATTAAGTACAGAATACTCAAAAAAGAACAAAAGCTGAGTAAAGCAAGCCAAAAATTAAAGAAAAAAAAAAAAAGATAGCACTCAACTTCAGCTGCATGTCTGGAAATAATGCACAGTTAAGCTAACCTGGCTCACCTGAAGTCAAGTGTATATCATAACCTGACTATAAGACTAGAACAAGTAACTGGTCCGGTGGGGTTGTACTATACAATAACAAGTATCAGTGAAAATAAAATAGAATCCAAAAAATGGATAAAACATCTCATGCTACTTGACCTGTATGCTAATGAGGAATATAATATAAGTAAAGGCATGTGAAATAAGAAAAAAAATCATATACTGAATACATGTATAAACCACATAAAGTTATAATTATACTGAATTCTCTATGCTAGTGGTCCCTGGTGAATATAAGAGGTTTGTCTCAGAGAAGTGACTGTACACAAGGTGTCAGGTGGGACACATCAGACAGGCCCGATGTACAGAGATGACTACAGAGTTTCATGACGGTCTGTGACCACAACTGAATGTGGATTACCAGGCTCTCCACAGTGTACGCCCTTCACAAAGACTGCACATAGCTGCAAATACAGCGGCTGCCTTTAAATGCGGCAAATAACATATTCATAAAACAGGCTTCCTAAAATCTGTTGGCTTGAAATGACGGCCAAGTGGGAGCCAGAATAACAGAGATAACCTCATGGTGTTACAAGATTCTCCTTGGGCTGTTTAAAGAGGAACTAGAATTCCGCTGTCACAAACTGCAAGCAGGCAGGCTCTTTATTGCAGAAGAGCCATGCAATGTCTCTTCTAGAATACGCTACAACTACTTGTCTGCTTGCAGTGTTCTCCGGTGTGTAAACGGAGCTGCGCATGCATGGTCCTTGTGTGCCGGGATGACTGCATTCAAAGGTGTGACACTGGCCAAAGAAGACGGACAGAGACCATAACCCAGAAGAAGATGGCAGCAAGGGACAAGGAAGAAAAGGTAAGTTTAGCTTCGCTTTATAGGAAAACCATCCTTTAGATCAGTGGTGATTCTCCTCAAGTACCCAGTGATCAGTGATCAATCCCCAAGTACCCTCAACAGGCCATGTTTTGGGAATTCCTCTTAGATAAAATAGCTGTCCAAAATACCAAGCCATTAACTCCGATTTAAAGCACCTGTGCAAGCTAAAGGAAAACCTGAAAACATGGCCTGTTAGGTGTACTTGAGGACTGAGGTTGAGAACCAATGCTTTAGATCAGTGGTATCCAAACTGCGCCCCTTTTGCTTGTCTTTATCCGGCCCCTGGGGCACTACCCCTCCCACTGATAAGAGACACTATTCTGCCAACTGACGCCAACAATGGGGCACTTTACCTCCCACTAATACCAAATGTGGTGATGTTTACTCCCATTGATGTCAGGAAAATTTCCACAATTCCACAATTCAGCCCCATAGAGCCTGAAGGACAATAAAACGGCCCTTTGTTTAGAATGTCTGGAGTCGCCTGCTTTAGATTGTAAGTTCAAATGAGCAGGGCCCTCTGATTCCTCCTGTATTGAATTGTATTATAACTGTACTGTCTGCCCTCATGTTGCAAACTATTGGCGATATATAAATCCTGTATAATAATAATAACTGTAAACCTATATTCCATACTTAGATTTAACTGCACAGATGGATAAGGAGCTGCATTGGAAGAATTGCAAAGTAGTGTGATAACTGGACGCGGGCAGAGCACATGAATGCCAACCAGAGTGTTAAACTGGAGTGAGAGGGAGGATGTATAAGCAAGGTTGCCGCACCGTGTAGCCACCGCCTGTAAGGAAGTAGGAAGTGATGAAACGCGTCGGGGTGTGGTTACGCGGCGACCAAAGGAGACGTCAGGATCAGAACAAGCGGTATCCGGAGGTGGTGAGATGGTTTAGTCTATCACTGAGTGTGATGAATACCTGACACCATATCTGTACTAAGGGCACAAATTGCTTTTAATGTGTGACTGGCTTTGTAATTTAAAATAAAGTGTTTGGCATGGTTATTGTACTATTGGAGGCATTCTTTTTTTCTTTTATATAACATCTAGCCATTTATCAACCTTGTGGAGGCATATCTATAGTGACATCTATATGAGGTGAGAGCTGGTGTATTAAAATATAGAGCATGGACTTCTACTGTTAAAAAAAAAATATATATATAGAGCATGTCATTCCAACCATGAGAATGGGAATCTGGCGAGTTCTTAGGTAGATAGGTAGGTCCTCATATTACTTAGTTTTGGTAGGTCTAAAGTTGGTTCTAATGCCACTGGCTGTGTCAAGTGGTGTTGGACCCATCAAAGAACCCCCTAGCGTCCTCTGGAGGAAACCTAGGGTACCATGGATCCCTGGCTGAGAACATATGGAGAAAGGGGTGCTTTATATAGAGCACTGAGGAAGACACACATTTAAATTTAAAAAAAAGGATTCCTCTTCTCTGCCTTCCTTGGCGTCTGTGTGTCACTGACCATTGTGATATGGGGGGTGGAGGGCAGTTATTAGATTATACTGCATGAATACACTTTTTAAGTTTAATATATGACTCCTAGTAACATGAATGTGTGACAGGGTGGATATAAATCAATGATTTTTTTTTTAAATCTGATTTTTTTAAATTTAATTAAATCAGATTTTTTTTATTTAAATCAATTTTTTTTCTATCACATTTATTTTAATAAAATGCTTTTGGAGTAGAGATCTATCTAAAGCTAGTTTTCTATTTAAGATACATTAATAATTTAGTTTATTCAACATGAATTAGAGCTTAGTTATGTAACATAAGGGTGTATATTCTGCAATATTTACATTTTTAGTAAACTCATTCAATAAATCCAATGCTCTGCAAGCTGAAAAAACATGCACTGCATTGATGCATTCACACAATTTTACAGTAACCATGAGATAAAACAACGTTCAGGAATATTCCTTTATCCCATTGTTTTGCAACTCTACGTACACTACAAACTGTATGATTAAATCGGTTTTGATATTGCTGTTTTACTAACCTGACAGCTTATTATTCTAAATAGGAAACCTTCATTTTGTTTGCAAATATTAAAGATTCCAACTACCAGCAAGAATAAGTCCTTACATTTAAAGAGCACCTGTCATTTCAGATCCATCATGGCAGCGCCTGTTAGCGGGCATCACCTCACCTGCTACCTTCACGTCACTTACCTTGTTGTGCCACTGCCACATCACCAGCCGTCCCAGCCGTTAAAGTGAATGGGACTGTCGGTGAGTCAACAGCGGGTCAGAGGAGGAGCCGCTGCGGGACAGACAGTTGCTCTTTAAAAATTATGATTTAAATCAAGCTATTTTTCTAGTGATTTAAATCAAATCCACCCTGATGTGTGACGATGCCTTTATGTAGTTGCATTCAAAAAATATACATGTTCATCTTAGTGTGACATTTGGACTCATTTTTAAATATAGTTCAACCCGTTTTCCAACCCAGTGCTGAAGAAGTGTATGAGCTCTGCTAGCTCCTTTCATTCCTATGACTGGTCCATACTCATGGCAGCCGTCCAGCGTTCTAGAGCAGTGGTCTCCAAATTGTGGGCCAGGGGCTAGATGTGGCCCTTAGCTTACCTTTACCTTTATCCAGCCCATGGGACACTGTTACTCCCACTGATATGAGGCACTAATCCTTCCACTAACGCCAACATTGGGGCTTTCTTCCGTGGACACCAATGATAGCGTACTATTCCTTCCACTTACACCAATTATGAGGCATAATTCCTCCTATTAATACCAATGATGGGGCAGTATTCCTCCTCCTACTGACCAAAGGTGCTATGTAATTTTTACTCCCACTGACCATCAAGCCTGAGATATGGTCTACTTACACCGAAGATGGGGCATTTCCTACTCTCCCTGGTTACAGTGTGGCCCCCTTACGTCTGAAGGGCAGTAAACTGGTCCTTTGTTTAGAAAGATTGGAGACCCCCTGCTCTAGAGGAATGAATGAGCTTGGCAGCAGAAATGCGCAGTAGGAGATGGACACCCTTGTGAGCACCTAATCCTAGGTAGCAATGTGTCCTTACAAAGGGTGCAAACCCCAACAGGTCTGCTTTATGTTATCCTGTGTACGTTTATCAGAATGCACTTTGCAGAGAATTTTGTTACAAACAGTTAACCGGTAGAAGTGGGTAGCTATTGGAAAAGATGATACACAGGGAATAAGTTATTTAACATAGACTTTTAAGAGACCCAGACTCCTTGGCAGCTTGCTAAGCTGTGATGAGAAGTATCCCTGTGTATTATAGTGCATTATTCAATCACTCTCTAACCATATTACCCTGGCACACGTGGATTGGGGGCCGCATGGGAATTGTGACCTAGAATTACTGAACGCAGCCCTGCAGGCTCAGCTCTCACACAGACACGCTTCATTAGATATTATGTATTTCTCTTCATCTATGAAAATGTCTCCTTGTACAGCACACAATTTCACAATGCAGACAAGAAATCTGTATTTTTTTCATGCGGTGGAGAGCAGTACAGTTTCATTTCCATTTTAGGTTAATTTTTAATGCTGAATTCCATATTAACACCATATAAATTATACCAATTTCTAGAGTGACGCTTCTCTGAGAGGCCTGCAAAATGTCCCCGCTGTCACCTATATATTTATCATCTGTGGTCAGAAATAATACATGATCACATGGTCACACCTCTTTGGCCTCTCTAGGTATGCACAGCATATCTCTTAAAACTGAAATTCAGATATTCGGATTTTTGCATAGTTATGCTGCTCCAGCTTGGACCAATGTAAATATACATGCGCCATACCTGGCCAAACCCCACAGAATAAACATGTAATAAAATTCAATAAAATGTGAATATCCATATAAAGTGAACGATGTGCTCCAATCCAAAAAAGTGCAAAGTGCTCCAAAGTTTTCAAGGTGCGCAAAACACCCCCTCTTGTGTCCCCACTCACCGGATGGAATGGACCCTTAGCTTTTCAGTCTAGGGGTCACTTCAGGCTTATTATGGTGGCCAGGAATGGCAGCTTTACATCAATTCATCAGGCAGATCTCACATGTTTAAAATACTCATCTGATATAGATATATATATATCTATATCAGATGAGTATCTTAAACATGTGAGATCTGCCTGATGAATTGATGTAAAGCTGCCATTCCTGGCCACCATTATAAGCCTGAAGTGACCCCTAGACTGAAAAGCTAAGGGTCCATGCCATTTGGTGAGTGGGGACACAAGAGAGGGTGTTTTGCACACCTTGAAAACTTTGGAGCACTTTGCTATTGTTACATTGCTACACCATTAGCGCAAGTATATATATTTAGAATATTTTGTGTTCACAATCCCCACAGAAGCCATAAATCACTGTAGTAGGCATCACTATTACAGCGATCACCTCTAGCTTCCATGCAGCTGCCCTGGTGCTTGGAGAATACGGGAGATCGCTCATTTGGCACGGCCACCACTTAGAGTTCACTTTGCATTTTCTCAATGAATGTAAAGAGTGCTCTGATTGGACGAGGCGGAGAGGCGGTAACATCACGGTAACTGTCAAAGTCATTTAACAACCACTCAAAAGAACTCATACTATTGAGCATGCAAAAAAAGTAAAGAACAAAGTGAACAACCAAACCACAAGCATTTCCTTTTGTATAACAAATATCTGCACTGTTGAGAATAAAGCCAAATTCTAGATGTATCAAAAATTTAAAAAAATTAAGAAATAACTACAATTGTCTCCAGAAGCACAAAAATTACATTGAGCACACAAGCACATGGTTAGGAACAATTAAAAACTACCCAAAACAATCTCCCCCATCAGTAAGTGTAAGCTCCATAGACCAGCTGCTAAAAGACTCAATAGGAGTCCTGTGCTTGGGTGTCTCAATGCACATAAAAGATGAGCAGAAACATATGAAGGAAGAAGTTCTATATCCATGGCAATAGGATAAATGGGTTGCAATAACATATCAAGATCCTGAAGTCTCAGCATTATAATCTGTATGATAAAGAGATGGGCGGATGTAATCCAATATGGCGTCGGGACTCCATGCGTATCAGGACTATCTGTGCCTAACTGTTAAAGTGACAACTGCATCCCTTATTTCTCGCATGGGCATGGGGGACAGGAAAACATTCCCAGAGGGGGGTCACAGAAATAAACAAAACTTTTAATTTTTCCCTCTCTATCTCCCCAAAAAATGTAAATGTGTCTTGTGTAAGCATTTTAAATCCTTTCACCAATCATTCAATTAACACAACACCATCAAGGTCACCGCACTGATGGGACTTGGAAATAGTGCATTTCTGGTACATGCACAAAATTACTGGGGTTCCCCACTATCCAGCATTAAACAAGCAAAGAGATAATTGTGAAGCTGGTTATACTGTTCATCACTATTTCAAAAAGCCAACTCCAGGCAACAAGAAAAACCTATCTGTTAAGTGTTTATGCTATCCAGGAAATACTGCAAAAGTGGGAAAGTCAGAATGCTCCCAAATTGCACAAATACTAAACAATCCTTCCTTTAATCCAGTTGTGTATCCATTAAATACATTTTAAATAATGATAGTATAAGTGCCTAAAATCAGTCTTTACATTAGCTTCCCATATTCCCCTGCATTTTAGGAAAAGACTTTGAAAAGAAAGGGCCGGCACTGTGACCTGACCAGGGTTCTTTTGCTGCAGAAAACAAAGGATCAGGACAGCTGCACTCCAAAAGCATCCAATTTTCTTCCAAATCTAAAAGCACCCAAAAAAGACACTAAAGGCAGAGGAAAGTCAACGCGTTTTGTGCTGTCTCTGCACGAAACGCATTGACTTTCTTCTCTGTCCTCACAGTGTCTTTTTTGGATGCATTACATTTGGAACAAAATTGGATGCTTTCAGAGTGCAGCCGTCTGGATAATTTGTTTTCTGCAGTGCTTATAGCGATACAAGCTGATTTGGCACCTGAATATTTATTGGGGTGCGGAGGGCAGTGGCTGTAACCCACCCTCGCCCATATCTCACCGGGATTCTTTTGCAATGTGCAGGAGAAGAGTTTACAGAAATGACTTTGTTGATATGTTGCTGCTCTCTCACTGTCCAGTAAGCAGGTTTGGGGTGGGCAGGTTACCAAACAGTGTTGTTTAACTGTAATCTGGAAAAGTCACAGACCCACCATGGGGTGATTCTAAAAGGGGCTGCATATGTTAATTTTTGGCATATATACAGTATGCTTTTCAACTGTTGGTTGCTGGAATTAGGAATAGGCAGCATGTATTTTCATACTTGCAAACTGCTTTTCCCAGAGTGCTGCCACTACCACAGCTATATCAAAATGAGAAACATAAGCTTCTAGGAAGGTTGAATGTCCTCCCTCTATATACAGTCTATTTCAAGGCTTAACTTTTAATCTGAATTCAAGTGTTCCTCCGACAGGCTCACTTCTGCATCTTCTGGCCACTCAAACAGAGCAACTGTCCAGAACCAACTGAGATGCCCAACATACCCCTCTGGCTGAATGGGCAAAGTACAGGTTCATTAAAAAGGGCTTGTAAGGGTCCAACAGGATTTAGTTGTTTAGTCAAGGTAAGGCACAACATGGAGAGCAACAGTAATCAACAATGCTCTTAATATGTAAGCATGACAGACACAACATTAAAAAAATTACCGATTTCCTCTCCTGTTTCAGCTCCTGGACGAAGCGGATAAGCTCTGTCATAATCTGTGACGACATGTTTTCAGAGATGACTTCATGCTGCCCGGCATAGTCACTCATTTCGTTCAGTGTGTTCTGGAAGGCTTTGCATGATGTGTATCTGCAATATGAACACACAATACAAAACAATGTAGTCAAAAATAAGTTTCTATAGAACAGCCTTTCTACCTTTTTTAAACATGGGGGAACCCTTGAAATAGTTGTCAGGTCCCAGGGAACCCCTGCTAAGAAAGGCCCCCTTACATTGGTGGTTAGCGAAGAAATGCCTTTTGTGGTCATTATAAGACCTCCTTACATTGGTGATTAGTGGATGAGGTGTCCTCTTACATTGGTGGTTAGTGAAGAAATGCCCTTTTACATGTGTGGTCATTGTAGAGCTACCTTACATCGGTGATCAGTGGGTTTCCTCTTACATCGGTAGCCCAGCAGAAGGACCCACTTACATTGGTTGTCATCGGCAGATTGACCATTTCAAACTTGTGGTCAATGGGAGAAGGGCTTCATTGGCTTACATTGGTAATCAATAGGTGCGGTGTCCTCTTACACTGGTGGTCCGTGGAGAAGTTCCCTCTTACATACCCTGTTTCCCCCAAAATAAGACCTAGCGTGATTGTCAGTGATGGCTGCAATATAAGCCCTACCCCCCAAATAAGCCCTAGTTAAAGTCCTTGTAGGTCTTCTTTTCAGGGTAGGGCTTATTTTCGAGGAAACAGGGTAGGCCTTATTTGGGGGGTAGGGCTTATAGTGCAGCCATCACCGACAATCACGCTAGGTCTTATTTTCGGGGAAACAGGGTAGGTAAAAACAAAAGGTAAAAGCTGCGCTCAAGGTGAGAAGTAAAATGGAAAGTGTAGTGAAATCAAAGCAGCCTGCACCGAGATCTAGTCTCCAAATCCCATCATAGATAATAATGCAAAAAAGATGCGGCGCTAAAACATAATTATAAGCTATTAAAATGAATTAACATGAAATAACCATATAAATAAATGATAATAACAGTGCAAGATGAGTATAAACAATGACATACACTAATGTCCCAGAAATTATTGTGGTATCGGGGTATCTTCTGCCTCAGGCTGGTGACTTGGGGGGGTCCTGAGATCCTTGGACTGTTGTCTGAGTCTTTTCTCCCCTTGGAAAGGATATCAAATCAGAATAGGGAGAAGCTTGCTAGGAAAAACCTCCATGATACAAAGGCAGGCTTAGTAAGAATCGCTAACACTGTGTATCAGGTGACGTCACTGGCTCCTCCCGACGCATTGCATCACATGTCACGTGACTTTATCAAGGGTAAAATCAAGGGATAAAGTCACGTGACATGTGATGCAATGCGTCCGGAGGAGCCAGTGACGTCACCTGATACACAGTGTTAGCGATTCTTACTAAGCCTGCCTTTGTATCATGGAGGTTTTTCCTAGCAAGCTTCTCCCTATTCTGATTTGATATCCTTTCCAAGGGGAGAAAAGACTCAGACAACAGTCCAAGGATCTCAGGACCCCCCCAAGTCACCAGCCTGAGGCAGAAGATACCCCAAGCCCCAGCCCAAGACCACGCCCACCCGACGACCTTGAGGAAGGAGAGGTGGAGGAAGTGTGCGAGGTTTCAAGCCCACCAAACTGTATCACGCTATGGATTGTCCTTTTGTTTTTGAATCCTGAGATATCATCTGTCGCTTACTGGTACCTTATGCTGAGGTTGTGGGGAGCCCCAAATTTTCCCTGTGCCGTTTTTGACTGCTGTAATAGCAGTCATCGGGATCTGGTAAGCACATCTGAAATTCCACCTTGGGTGTGAGGAACCATAGAAGATTTCCCCTACTGCATCCTCATCTTTTTTGTGGCACTTTCTGGCACTTTTTTCCTATTTTATCACGGATTTTCTTTTTTGGTTTTGGACTTTATTTATTTACTTATCCACGTATATGTATTTTATTCATTCACAATAATTTCTGGGACATTAGTGTATGTCATTGTTTATACTCATCTTGCACTGTTATTATCATTTATTTATATGGTTATTTCATGTTAATTCATTTTAATAGCTTATAATTATGTTTTAGCGCCGCATCTTTTTTGCATTATTATAAACAGGGTAGGTAGTCCAAGAGAAGGACACTCTTGCATTGGCTGTCATTGGGACAATGGCCACTTTAAAGTGGGAGATGAGCTCTATGGGCTTACATTGATGATCAATAGGTTTGGTGCCCTCTTACACTGGCGGTCAGTGTTGAAGTAACCTCTTACACAGGTAACCCAAGAGAAGGGCCCTCTTGCATGTGTTGTCATTGGGAGAATAGCCACTTTAAACTTGTGGTCATTGGGAGAAGGGCTCCATTGGTTTACATGGGTGATCAGTGGGTGTGATGCCTCTCTTACACTGGTGGCCAGTGGAGAAGTTCCCTCTTACATCAGTAGCCCAAAAGAAGAACCCTATTACTTTGGTTGTCATTGGGGAAAATGGCCACTTTAAACTGGTGGTCAGTGGGAGAAGGGCTCAACTGGTTTACATTGGTGATCAGTGGGTGCAGTGCCTCTCTTACAATGGTGGTCAGTGGAGAAGCCCCCTCTTACATCAGTAGCCCAAGAGAAGGACCCTATTACATTGGTTGCCATTGGAAGGATGGCCACTTTAAACTGGTGGTCAGTGGGAGAAGGGCTCCATTACACTAGTGGTAATTGGAAAGAATGCTTCCCTTGCAGATAAGTAACTACTGACACCAGTATTCATTTTACCTATTTGAGAAGACATTGCTCACAACTCAAGAAACCTCTATAGCAACTTCTGGAGGAACCCTAGGGTTTGACGGAACCCTAGTAAGCAAGTCTGCTCTAGTAGGTTCTGGAGGCAGAACTGCTTAGATTTTTAACTATATTCCTTCAACAAAGTTGTCTCATTTTCTGGAACAGAGAGGGTTGTTATTATGCGAATGAGTCAGAGGATCGAGACATCTAGAATATTGTTTATCTGTGCCCACCCTGTTATAAGGTTACTGGGAGTCATTCAAAGCTATGCAATGCTGGTCCCCACCCATACATCTTCATAACTGACATATAAAGGAGTCGAATATCTTATTGGTTAATGGGAGCAGTATTTGTTTCATTCCTCATTCAGAACTGCCTAAGCAAGACACACGGGTCCCAGTTATTAATACTTCCACATGTGCCTTACTGTTTTAGCACATACAGATAGATCATTATTATCTTACAGAAACTGATATTGCTGTTGTAAAATTGTATTGCAGTTTACATGAAAACAGTACTGTTCTTTAAAGCCCAGTGCACAATGCATATCCTATCTACCAATTATCCTTTGTAATGACTTGAGCTAACAGTAATATTGGTGGTCACGTGGCTGCAGAAGTTCTCTCCATATTCAGCACACGGTCAGACTGGGGGGTGACTGAACCTGTTGCCCTGCATCTCCCAGCTACTGGATACACCATCACTCTATCCTAGGAATTAATGCAAAGTCAACAGGGAATGTTGGGCCTTGAAGACTGAAGGGGATCATCATTGACTTGCTGTTTGTAAAAAAGTGGCCAACTATGGATGCCAGTTGTCAGAATACAAGCCGGCACTGCATATTTCTCGATGTAAGCTGGGGATGGGGAAATCAAGTGAACTCTCTTGGTAAGCCCATGGGCCTGAACAAGAGAAATGTAACATGTATGGCCAGCTTTAGTCAGAGTCAATAAAATAGCTTATCTATCCCAGACCAAGTAGCTAGAGGGGTCTCAAACTGGTGGCCCTCAAGCTGTTGCAAAACTAGAAGTCCCATCATGCCTCTGCCTGTAGGAGTTACGCTTGTAATTGTCAGCCTTGCAATGCCTTATGGGACTTGTAGTTTCGCAACAGCTGGAGGGCCGCCAGTTTGAGACCCCTGAGCTACATTATCAATCTCTACATTTTGTAGAACACATTCAGAGAACGCAAGCAGGCAACGCTATGTCAAACGGTACTAAAAGGTAAACACTGCCATAATAACCTCAACATTTTTGCTCACTGAAAATACATTTTATTTTTACCTAAAAATTAAAGTGGAGTTCCACCCACTTTTACAACTCTTCAGCATCCCTCACTAAACTGTGCACTGTAGCCGAATTGGATATTTTTACATTTTTTTTCTCAGCACCTACTGTATATATGCTGTATTCATTTTTCACTTCCTCCTCCCTGGCCGTGGCCCATCGCATCATTTCCTGTTTGCAATGCCTTCTGAGAAGGGGCGGCAACTTCCTCTGACACTGCCGTTGCTAAGGAAACCTGACATGAAATCTATTACACTGCTTGTGCTGCACTGAGCATGTGCGAGATTTGCAAGGATGAGATCCAGGAGGAAATACAGTCTGGCTTCAGATGCCCACACTTAAGATGGCCACGGCCTGCTGTAAGTTTATAAAATAACAAACTACTGCTATAAACTAACAAAACAGACCTTAGTTTACAGACTAACTTTACTAGAATACATTAAGCTTGTGTATTATAGGGGTATTTTTATTTAAAAAGTATAATTTCGGCCGGAACACCACTTTAAGCTCTGCTCATTTGCACAGGGCTCATGGGCTGTGCCAACAGGTAAAGAGACCCTGTCACCACACTATTAATTTCACTTCTTCCTATAAGATTATATGTATAGTTATTGCATTTTATCAGGGATGCGCAAATCATATCGCCCGACACCCGGGACGTGCAGTTTCGGGTATCGAGTAGGTGGTTTTTATTTACATTTAGTCCTGCTACGGGTAAGCAGTAGGGTTTACTTTTTTCTTTTTGCCCCTTAATGGGGCGGACACTGGAGCTTGATTTGGCTGCTCAGCATGCGCTTGTACTGAGCACCCAAGTGTTTCCGTGTGCGAGGGTAACCTGAAGAAATTCAATTTCTGGGTTTTTTTCTCATTGAGCCCAGCGCCTCAATTACTCGCTCAGCAGATGCGCTTCTGGTGAGCGCTAAGAGAGCCAGACACTCCCCTTTCCTGATGAGCACCCAATCGGTGCTCGTCACACTGCAAGGTCTCTCCCCTTCCTGTTTGTCCCCCGATGCAGTGCTGGAGACAGGCAGGTAGACAAGTAAGAGATAAACAGCGCAATGTTAAAAACATTAAAAGTTTGAGTCACCATAAAACCCCTTTCCTTTTTAAAAGGCCCAGATATTCCTAAAAGCACCTCTGCCTAATAAAAAATATCAACCTTTCATATTTTCCATCCAGGCAAAGCCATTTCAAGATGTAAAGGGACATAGATCCATTGAAAATCCCTAGTAAAAAAAAACTGTCTTCTTCAGTAGTATTATAACTGAATAAGACGGTTGTCTCATTTTTATTAAAATATAAAAATACGGTTTTGGTTTAAAAAAAAACATTTTATCAGGACAGGTAGATTGTCATGAGGGACATGTAGATTGGACCCCAATTTAGTCCCTTGGACAAGCAGTTTTTTTAAAAAAAAATGCCCACACCCCTGTTTATGGATGTTATTTACTTATAAAACCCTCCCCGGTGTAGGCACCCAAAAGTCCTGAGACTGCTGCTGGGTGTTGCCATCTTGGATATGATGTCATCAGACCCAGAGCTGTCACTCCTGTCACACTCTATAGCACGGTGCCTTCTGAGCTCATCAGGGGCGCTGCATAGCATCCCATATTTTTACACAGTGTTATGCATTTCCATGTGCTGTTAGGGAACTCCAATGTGAAAGTGGGGGGCTGAGGACTCTTATCTGTAAGAAAGGTTACTGATATGATGGTGGGACCTCCTTTTAGACTGGGCTGCCTCAAGATTTTGCATATTTTTAGAGGGTGCCTTGACTAAGAGGTTGAGAATCACTGCTCTATAGTATGCGCTTCTGCTTTTCCCCTGGCTGCTACATAAAAAGTTAAAGAGGAACTGCAGACTGCTAACACAATTTGTAATAAAAGAAATCTTTGCCATTCTGAAGCTTCCCTCCAACCACTTTGCATATTATTTTATATATACTGCGATTCTGTACTTGACAAATATTCTCCAGAAATCTCCCTCCACTGAGTCTGGCTGCAATCATTTTAACTGTGGGCGGCTGAAGCTGCTGCCTGTTTACTTCCTGGATTTACAGACACACAGAGGCACATCTCCAGCTCTCATTGGCCCTCTTATGACTCATCCCCCCCTCCGTTCCTGGCAAACTCTCACAAGAGTGAGAGAGAGAGAGCTGTGCACGATATCATAAGCCTAGGCTTATTACCAGACAAGAAACAGGAAGTGGGCTGTATAAGGTATTTACTGGCAGAAAAAAAATGTTTTACTATCCAAAGTTAAAACAACAACAGGTGCAGAGGATTTAATAGATGGAAAGATGAAAAATGACTGAAGTTCCACTTTACGTCAGGAGGTAAGGGGAGGTGGAGCTTGGCCAGCACAGACAACAATTAGACACTTACAGAAGACGAGACGACTAGAAATGAGGGAGAGGGCTGTTTTGACTTGACTTGAGAATTGACTAGTTATTTTTCTAGAAAACTCAACTGCGCATTCAAGTGAAAAAGAAAATCATTTATGGAAAGGAAAAACACGCTAGTAAGCTTTTCAAATATTTCAACAAAACTACTCACAGCGCTGCCCCTTTAAATGTTCTGCGTCTACTATATATAAGTAGCAATGTTTATATCCCCATATGCACATTCATAAGTGCTCTCAATGATATGTGCCTAAATACTGCGTGTGTCACTCATGACTTTACCCCTTTAAATGTACATACAAATCATATAGCCGTGATAACATACAAGCCCTCAGAGGTTTGCTAGAGAACCTTAGTGAACAAACAGCATCATGTAGGCCAAGGAACACACCAGACAGGTCATGGATAAAGTTGTGGAGAAGTTTAAAGCAGGGTTAGGTTATAAAAAAATACCCCAAGCTTTGAACATCTCACAGAACACTGTTCAATCCATCATCAGAAAATGGAAAGAGTATGGTACAACTGCCAACCTACCAAGACATGGCCGTCCACCTAAACTGACAGATCGGCAAGGGAAGCATTAATCAGAGAAGCAACCAAGAGGTCCATGGTGACTCTGGAGGAGCTGCAGAGATCCACAGCTCAGATGGGAGAATCTGTCCACAGGACAAATATTAGTCGTGCTCTCCACAAATCTGGCCTTTATGGAAGAGTGGCAAGAAGAAAGCCATTGTTGAAAGAAAGCCGTAAGAAGTCCTGTTTGCAGTTTGGGAGAAGCCATGTGGAGGACACAGCAAACATGTGGAAGAAGGTGCTCTGGTCAGATGAGACCAAAATTTAACTTTTTGGCCTAAAAGCAAAACACTATGTGTGGCAGAAAACTAACACTGCACATCACCCTGAACACACCATCCCCACCGTGAAATATGGTGGTGGAAGCATAATATTGTGGGGATGCTTTTCTTCAGCGGGGACAGGGAAGTTGGTCAAAGTTGATGGGAAGGTGGAGGGAGCCAAATACAGGGCAATCTTAGAAGAAAACCTGTTATGCCCCGTACACACGGTCGGACTTTCCGACAGAAAATGTGTGATAGGACCTTGTTGTCGGAAATTCCGACTGTGTGTAGGCTCCATCACATATTTTCCATCGGATTTTCCAACACACAAAGTTTGAGAGCAGGCTATAAAATTTTCCGACAACAAAATCCGTTGTCGGAATTTCCGATCGTGTGTACACAAATCCGACGGACAAAGTGCCACGCATGTTCAGAATAAATAAAGAGACGAAAGCTATTGGCTACTGTCCCGTTTATAGTCCCGACCTACGTGTTTTACGTCACCACGTTCAGAATGATCGGATTTTCCGACAACTTTGTGTGACCGTGTGTATGCAAGACAAGTTTGAGTCAACATCCGTCGGAAAAAATCGTAGGATCTTGTTGTCGGAATGTCCGATCAATGTCCGACCATGTGTACGGGGCATTAGAGTCTGCAAAAGACTTGAGACTGGGGTGGAGGTTCATCCTTCAGCAGGACAACGACCCTAAACATACAGCCAGAGCTACAATGGAATGGTTTGGATCAAAGCATATTCATGTGTTAGAATCCAATTGAGAATCTGTGGCAAGACTTGAAAATTGCTGTTAATAGACGTTCTCCTTTCAATCTGACAGAGCTTGAGCTATTTTGCAACAGAAGAATGGGCAAAAATGTCACTTTCTAGATGTGCAAAGCTGGTAGAGACATCCCCAAAAAGACTTGCAGCTGTATTTGCAGTAAAAGGTGGTTCTACAAAGTATTGACTCAGGGGGGCTGAATACAAATGCACGCCACACTTTTCACATATTTATTTGTAAAAAATGTTTAAAAACCATTTATCATTTTCCTTCCACTTCACAATTATGTGCCATTTTGTTTTGGTCTTTAACAATGATGGCGAACCTTGGCACCCCAGATGTTTTGGAACTACATTTTCCATGATGCTCATGCACTCTGCAGTGTAGTTGAGCATCATCGGAAATGTAATTCCAAAACATCTGGGGTGCCAAGGTTCGTCATCACTGGTCTATCACATAAAAACGAAATAAAATACATTTACACTTTTGGTTACACAAGCCAAACAATGCACAACGTTACAAACAATTTTCCTTATCTTCTGTGTTGTTTAAATACTACATTATTGTGTAGAAGACAAATAATCATTCACACTTAGTCCATCCATAATCCTTTAGTGTGATTACAACAGTGCAATCTCTCATGTTGAAATGAATCACTCCAGTGCAGCGCAGACACAATATCATGCCCCTCTCTTGTGCCCACACTCACCAAAACAGTATAGATCAAGTGCACTTCAAATACCGGTGTGTCTGGATAACCAGATGCTGTATATGCGTTCTCCTCGGATGTCCTCTCCTCCATTCCGTTCCTCTGTCCTTCCAAGCTATGTAGAAGCCCGGATGTTTCTCATGGGTGAAGGAACAAAAAAGGGAATGCTCCTATAGTGTAAATCTATTTTATTAAAACAAAATTAAAAAAAAAAAAACAGGTTTCATTCGTTGACAAATGTTACAAACACAAACCAGATTGACTCGTAAGCACCTCTCGAGTCGGATATGAAAACCCCGCCTAACGCTTTTCGCCCCTCTCACTGGGCGTCTTCAGAAGTCTTCTGAAAACGCCTACTGGTAGAAGCGAAACACGTTAGGTGGGGTTTTCATTAGTGACATCATACCTGACTCGAGAGGCACACGCCAGCTCGAGTTAATCTGATCTGTGTTTGTAAAATTTATCAACAAGGGAGTGCAACCTGTTCATTTAAAATGATGCTTTAATAAAGTAAATTTACACTATGGGAGCATTCCCTTGTTTGTTCCTTCACCTATGAAAATCATCGGGGCTTCTAAGTAGCCTGGAACAACAGAGGAAAGGAGTGGAGGAGAGGACATCTGAGGAGAACACATACTGTATATCTGGTTATCCAGACACACCAGTATTTGAAATGACCTTGATATTTATTGTATTGGTGAGTGTGGGCACAAAAAGAGGGGGCATGATATTGTGTCTGCACTGCACAGGGGTGATTCGTTTCAGCACGAGAGACTGCACTTTTGTAATCACACCAAAGGATCACTGGTGGACTAAGTGTGAATGATTATTTGTCTTAGGCTGCATTCACACATTGGTCTGGTGAATTGCGATTTCAAAACGCCCAGGGGTGAACGTCAAATCGCACAACGCACATTTCAGAAACGCAGTGCAGTTCTGCCGTGATTGTCCCGCTGCAATCACGGCAAACCACACTGCGTAAAGCTGGTCAGGAGCTTCTTTTGAGCGACATGCTTCACGCTATGCAGTTTGCCGCGACTGTAGTGCAGCAGAACCGCACCGCATTTTTAGGTGCCATTAAAATACACAACTGAAATGTGCGCTGTGCGATTTGTTATTCACACCTCAGCGTTTTGAAATCGCAGGGAGAATTGTGGCAAATCTGCCCGCGATTCAAAATGCCCAGGTGTGAATGCATCCTTATGCACATTGATGTAGTATTTAAACAACACTGAAGATTAGGAGAATTGTTTGTAACATTGTGGATTATATGTTGTCACACCTAAATGAATTTTATGTACATTTAAAGGGGTAATGTCATGAGTGACACATATAGTATTTAGGCACATTATATCATTGAGAGCACTTATGAATGTGCATATGAGGATATAAATATTGCTACTTATATATAGTAGACTCAGACAATTTAAAGGGGCGGTGCTGAGTTTTATTGAAATATTTTGAGGTGCATGCCTTACTAACAGCAGCAAACCCACCAGCGACGGCCGTTCTATAAGGGGCGCTGCCCCCCTAATCTCCATGTGCTGCCCCCTAATCTCCATGCGGGGAGCCGGACTCATAGGTTTCTATGAGCTTTTTTTTTTTTTTTTTTTTTTTTTTAGGTTGGGCTCGGGGTGAACCCACCTACTTGTGACATTAGCAAATCAATTTTCGCTATTGTCTTCTGGCTTCTCCACCCAGCCAATCAGAACAAGGGGCGTATCTTAAGACCAGATCAGCCGCGACCTGGATAGGGTAAGGGTAGACCTGGTGGGGGGGGTTTGTTTACCCCCCCCCCCCAAAATAGAGCACCAGCCGCCACTGTAGCCCACAATTAGCCCAAGTTCTTACTGATGCGGGTTAGAAATCATGCGAGTTCAGTTCGGCAATGCAGTCCGACTTCGGGGGTGATTTGACAGACATTTGTGCGGAATCATGCACACGTGTCTATTCAAATCGCCCCCTGATGTCATCAAAAGTAGAACAAGAACTACTTTTGGGAATCGGTGCGGCGCAGAAAAGTTGACGGCGCGCCGATTTGGACGGTGCCATTGCCAGTAATAGCCGCTGATTTGGCATGCGATTTGACGTGTCAAATCGCATGCCAAATCGGCCCAATGTGAACGTGGGCTAATATTAGAAGTCAACACACATAATTTAACCATAGCTCAATTATTTTAACAACATAAGAGGGGTATATAGGGGAGTAGCATTTTAAATATCATTTTTAAGTGAACAGATAGAGAGGGGCAGCACTGTAACCTTTTAGTTGAAAAGCTTTTCAAATACTTGATTTTTGCTTGCAGTTTTTTAAATAGGTGACAGGGTCTCTTTAAAGGATATCATTACTTTGATATAGTTATCCAGTAATCCCTCTCCCTATTACACCCAAAAGTTTATTCACATGTCCACACTCTTGCCAGATCTATATAGTGTGACCAACGAAGAGCTGAACAGACGTTGCTGAAAACTCCCCTGGCTGATCCCGTTCTTCTTCTATCCCATTTATTCATATAAAGAGGCCGTCTATTGTGTATCCCAATGATAGATAGCCTCGCTATGGAAATAAATGGGATTTTTTCTGCACATACACAGAAGTGAGGGAGCTCCCCGTGATCTGCACAGAGTGGATCTGGCAGAATGGGGGCTGGTATGGGGGTAAATTAAAGGAATACATTATGAAAGTAATCTGTTAAGCAATAATTAAAATAGTTAGGTGTAACTTGCAGTGTTGCTCTGAGAAGTGAAAGAAAAGCGCGAGGAAGAGCGAGGAATTTCCAGAAATAAATCTGGGGGTACAGAGCAAGTGACGAGGTTCACATAGGTTTTTACTCGAATTTCAATTGTATATTCTTGCAGTAGCTCTTGATTTTCACAGACTGTAAACTACTGATAGACATGGTAAATACAATTAAACTAACAACACAGCCTCATATGGGAGGTGCTCACCCTAGGCTGGCAAGGTTGACTTTACTCCTCCCTGTGCAGTGTGGTGGCCTGGCACTACTACGACTTATTACTGGGCGGCCATCTTAGTCACTACTCGTTAGGGGTTTACGCATTCCTGAGCTAATGTGGCGGTGTGCCTTGAGGCTGCCACTCTGGGTTCCCTCCAGGAGTTTGGGAAATTGGTCTATAGGGGTCCTCGGGCTTACCCTACTTTGCCACACCCCACTAGGGCTACGGATCGGGTCTGGGCTGTAGCTATGAGGAGATTTCTTCAGCCACATAAATGGTCTCCATTCAGCCCGCAATGGGGCAACACCAACCTCCCACATTTTTGATCCCTACCTGACCCTCAACTTTGGGCCAGGTACGGTATTAAGACTCTGCGAGATGTGTTCTCAGCAGTCACCCTGCTTTCCATTCCAGACCATAGGGCCAAATTAAAACTGCCAGGCTGGATGATATTCCGATACTTTCAATTGCACCATGCCGCAGGAACTCAGTTTCCTGTTTCTCCGAGCCTTACTATGGACTCTATTGAGGAACTTCTGGCTCAAGAATCGCTGCCCAAACCCCTGTCTGCTCTTTACCTGGATTTGCTTAGCATTGACTCCCCTAAAATGGAACGACTATGGGATCTTTGGAAGACTGACCTTCCTGACCTTGATAGAGAGGACTGGGAGAACTGTCTTGAGGATAGTACCAAACTGTTAATTTCCTCATGGGACAAATTAATTCAGATTAAATATCTCCAGAGATCGCCAGAGCGTACCCGCTGTGGGGATGGTATAGGTACATATCTTCACACGCTCTGCAGTTGTCCAGGGGTGGCTCATTTCTGGGGAGAGATGGTTGAACTTATCAATTTCCATCTTCAGTTGGCCCTTCTGATCACTCCTGAACTGATATTATTAGGAATTCAGGATGATGAACAGAGGCCTAGATGCACTAAACTGCAAATCTCTTATCTGTTTTATTATGCTAAAAGAGAAATTGTACTCAAGTGGAATACCGGTCCCTCCCCCCTCCGTAGCTTCTTAGGAAAAGTCTATTAACGCTGTTCCTCCCATGTATAAGTTGACATATCAGCAGGAACTGCCCTAAAAAGTTTAATAGGGTGTGGCAGCCATGGACTGCGTAGGTGAAGAGGGTTCTCCTCTTGCAGATTGTATACCTGTCGGTGTGGCTGTGATACCCTCCGAATATGTTCTTTGAATGTCTTTGAGGATGGGCACTGTTATCATAAATTTTCTGTTGAGCTTTGTCTACACCTAACTTCTATTATGGGGACTATGGGGGAGATTTACTAAAACTGGAGCACTCAGAATCTGGGGCAGCTGTGCATGGGAGTCAATCAGCTTCTAACTTCAGATTGTTCAATGAAGCCATGACAATAAAACCTGGAAGCTTATCGGTTTCTATGCAGAGCTGAACCAGATTTTGTGCTCCCCAGTTTAAATAAATGACACCCCCCCCCCCCGTCTGTTTCTTTATTGTCAGTGTGTAATATATATAGTATATATATAGTGTGTAATATATTACTTTGATTATTTCTATATTATTGACTTTGTACTATGCCTTTGTTTCAATAAAGGAACTATAGGGGTAGGGCCATCAGTTAAGGTGCACTGCGAGGCGCAACGTGCATTTCCATATTTACGAAATGGTGCGCCGGTAACAGAGTGCGAATCCCCCTTTACTATATCGATCTCGACGCACAGGAGAATGCAATCTGTGCGCCACTATGGACATGGCGCATGGCATCTCCAAATCAATACTGACAGAAGATGGAGGTGCCAATATTATGGGGTGATGTGAGGAGGTTTAGTAACAACTGCCCAAGTAACAAATAAGCCCAAAATAGAATGAGAAAGTAACTTTTTCAGAGAAAACCTGCTGTGCCTGCAAGTACGTTTAGAACTGTGTGAGATCAATGTAAGCAGTGTGCATACGCAAGCGGTTGTTGCGCTCGTTCACATGCGTTTGTTCACTGCACGGCCAAAATCTTAGTAAATTTTAAGCAACGTACATGTAATTGCATGGGTTGATTGGGCGCACCTCTAAACTTGACACATTTTTTTTACGCTGGTTCATCTTTATTTATTTTTCTAATTAGATTTGCACACAGGTCATGTTAGCATGTTACGTTGCCAACATGTGACATGCACCTTGTTAATCTAGCTCCTCCTAAAAGGGTATTTAACCTTCCCCCTCGAATGCATATGATTTCCATGAGCTAGCTTTTGCTTTTAAAGGGGAACTCCACACTCCATTCTCCAATGCTCTTGTCTCCCCCTCTAACCCCTTGGATTTTTTCATGGGCTAACTTTTGCTTTTAAAGGGGAACTCCACACTTCATTCTCCAATGCTCTTGTCTCCCCCCTCAAACCCCTTGGATTTCCATTGGCTAACTTTTGCTTATAAAGGGGAACTCCACACTCCACTCTATTCTCCAAAGGCTGTGAGCTGCCTTCACCAATTCAAACCACATTCTTTTTCAGAGCATACAACAGGGCCAGCTACGAAAGGGGCGAGAAGAGCGATCGCCCAACCCCCTCCTGAACCATACAAGGTCACATGCACTCAACATAGCTGGCTGCCTTTGGGGCATGTTGGGCTCAGCCCAATACCAACCACAAAGCACCTTGTACCCACTAGTTTAAAGGGGTTTTCCACATTCCATAAAGCCCCCTGTCTGCAGCCCCCCACAACCCCAGCCTAGGGTTGTGTGGAAGAGGCCCTTGTCCCCCTGAATATGGGAACAAGGTGGTTGACTTTTGGGGTGCCCGAGCCCCTCCTGCCCCCATGCATCCACCCCCTTTCATGGGCTGGCTTGCTGTGTGTTTTGGTAGGGGTTTGTTAGTGTGTGGGAGGGGCACAATATTTTTTTAGTTTGGGGTGGGATTTTTCACGCGGGGGTTCGCATTTTAAGCCTTAACAGACCCAAATGGCCTTGAATGTATTGGGGGGGGGGGGGGGGGCAGGCTATTTTTTTGTTTTGGGTTAAACTCTTGCAGCTGCAATGTAAATTTGTAAATTTTCTCTAAAGCCGTACATCTTTGAAGCAGCATTTTGCATACATGCTACAGATGCACCACTTTACAGGCAGAGTAAGTCCCCCCCCCAAGTTACTAGCTTTTAAGCAACTTTGCATTTTTAAAGGCACTTATCCTTGTTTCGTTTTAGGGGTTGTCCAAATTGGTGACATTGATATATGTCCCTCAGGGTGGGACCTGGGCCCCCCTACCCATTTTAAGGCCAATAACTAGAATATAAGCCAGCCAAGTTGGGACTCACAAAATTAACAAGTCAGTTCCCATAGACTGCAATGGTATTTGTTGTATAACTTTCACCCGTGTTAGGCTCTTTGTTTGCCCCCTGGACTGGGGGGTGTTTGTCCCATCTGTAATTTTGTAGCATGCTGGATGATGTGTCTAATTTTGGACAGGGGGGTGGCTTATTTTGTGCTAGCTGCATTTGGGTTGTTCCGGACATGCTCAGGGACTTTGGGTTTTTTTTTGTGCTTTTTTCTAGGCATGCTCAGAGAGTGTGCACATTGGGTGAACTTGCATTTTGTGTGTTTCATGGACTGTGGATGTGTTTTCAATTGCCTAATTAGCACACAAACCTATAAAGCTTGCAGATTGCATTCTTTACCTTGCCCTGAAAAGAGGCATGTGTGTTGCATTATTTTGCAAAATCTTCCTCAAGTTGTTGTGACTACTAAATGTTTAAATCCTTAATAGCAATTTTAATTCCTGTTAATTTCCTCTGCAAAATGGTCAGACCTCAAAACCATATTTTGTTAGTGTCTCAAATTAATATACATGTGCGTTTTTGATTTCCTTGCTCTTTTCCAAGTCCTGTTTTGTTGACCAATACAATTTGTAGCAATTTTTTATGTTTTATGTGTTTTGTTAATAATTTGTTTTGCAGATGCATGCTCAATCCAAGTAATGCATTTTACACCCCCACCCCCCCAAACAATTTTCATGCAATAGATTTCCCAGCTGCAGCTTAACTAGGCTGATTGGCATGGCAAAACAAAAGGTGTGATTTGTCTAAAAGGTACTTTCCTGGTGCCTTCATGGTAGCATATGTATGAATTGTGCATATGCTGCCGTGGATAGGCACCAGGAAAGGAAAATTAGAGAGAGGTAAGTATTTAATTTTCCATTTTAGCGCAGTGGCTCTCAGCCTGAGTCCTCAAGTACCCTCGACAGGATACGTTTTGGGAATTTATCTTAGCTAAAATAGCTGTGCAAGATTAAGGAAAACCCGCCAACATGGCCTGTTGGTGGTACTTGAGGACATGGTTGAGAACGACTGATTTAGAACACTGAGCTAAAATCTAGCTCAAGACAATCGTATTCTAATTGTGGGCATTTGAGGGAAACCAAGTGAGTGTTAGAACCCCTGCTTGTCTTTTTTAGGTTGGGCTTTGTGTCCCTTTTCTGAAAATTGGCTTCACTTCCTGTCACATAGCCAAACAGGAAGTGAGGGTAAAACCTTACCGATGCCTTTCCTTGGGGACACACAGGTCAATCTTACTAGTGTCCCCATTAGGCATATTGCACTCTAGCGCTTTGTTGTGTACACCCCAAATTATTAGGTATTTTGGGGTTTATTAAAGGCAAATCCACTCTGCAATACAAGTGTACTCGCTGTAAATTTGAGGGGAAGCACTGGTGATTTTATCATCCAATCATGTAGAAGCAAAGATGCTCCTGACTATTCCCTCCCTCCTCCCCTCCCAGTCCCTCCAACATTCCCTCTCCCCACTCTCCCCCTTCTTTCGTACTAAGTTTTTTCTTTTCTTTTCTCATTCCTCTTCCTTACTATCCTAAAATCGTACTTATGTTACAGGCTGAAGATGTGGAATGGGTTAACTGTAAATGAAGAGACTATTACTATTACATATAGACTGGAATGAACCAAATGGTTGCCCTTGTTTATAATGTATTTCTAACTCATTGTACTTCTATGACCTTGTTCCCTTCTCCCGCCACTCCAGTAGGCTGTTGTTATTACTATGTTGGGTTTTTTTTTACTATATCTCTTATGTGCAGCTGAGATATGTATGTATTATTTGTTTCTGCCTGTGTTGGGCGTCAATAAAACTATATTTGAAAAAAAAAAAAGAAGCAAAGATGCTGTTTTTTTTTTTTTTCTTTGCATGTCCCCCCCCCGGATCTCCAGCAAGTGCACTTGTAGTGCAAAGTGGATTTGCCTTTAGTGAATAAACCCCAAAGTCCAATATACCTAATAATTTGGGGTGTACACAGCAAAATGCCAGAGTGCGATTTATCTAATGGGGAAACCATTTGAATTGACCTGTTTGTCCCCAAGGAAAGACATTGGTAGGGTTTTAGCCTCACTTCCTGTTTGGCTGTGACGGGAAGTGAATAAATTTAAAGGAGAAACTGGCAAAATTTGGGAGGTGTCTTCACCCTATCAGGAGTGCAGACATCCCCAAAAACTGACAAGACTTCTAATCCCTCTGCACTCTATCCCCAAGCAAACATAAGAAAGGATTTCATTTAGTTTAACTTCGCAAAGACACATTCCTAAGTTCAACCGTGATGCATACATTAGACCTTGTTTAATAGAAAACACCAATTGCCTTTCACTAGAAACATTTGTTAGTCCAGTCCTGGAAATCTGCATCTGCTTTACTATTAATTTCCATAAAAATTGGGTTCCTGCAGCTAAATGCGTGACCGCTGTGTATGTGAGATGCGCAACTGCTGTGTGCGCGGATGTATGTTCCCATGGCGCATATCTGGTTCTCGGAAGCGGTGGCCAGCACACAGGAATGACATCACGCCCCTACAGGAAGTTGCTTGTACTGCTGCTAATTTCTTCCCAACACCATGTCCCACTCACTGTTCTCTGAGGAAGAGATGATCCTTTTGCAAATTAAGATAATTTCTGATTTATTTTTACATGGGGTGATGTTTGTGTGGGTCATGTGTATATGTCTAAATGATTTGGCCTCAAAACACACACCTACTTTCTGTGTACATATTCACTTCTGGGCCAATGTATATTGCTTCCTGCTTCAGTGTGTGTGTGTGTATATATATATATATATATATATATATATATATATATATATATATATATATTATATATATATATATATATATATATATATAAAAGTACAGCGCTATAAAATTAAAATGAGTTGATACAGATATGTATGTACTAAAACTAGGTAACAAAGCCACTCGATCGTTTAGGTAGAAAAATGGAATTCCAGACAGAATAAAATCATATCAACATGTGAGGGCCTCATGAATGATCCGCCTCACTGAACTCACACTGCACTAGGATCTTAATCCATGAACTCAAGTCACTTATGAATTATATGGATATGTGTATTTTGTGCACTTCATGATGCATTGGACTTTCACCTCTTAATTTTTTGTTGTGCATTGTAATGATTTTACATGATTAATGTTTAATAATCATGGTTAATATTTGCACTTTAAAGTGGAGGGCCACCCTGAAAAAAAAAGTCACCCAAAATCCTAAAAAAAATTTTTAAAAAAATGTGAAAAAAATAAAAATTTAAACTTACCTAAACCCTTGTTGCTAGGCAGTCTTCCTAATCTGCCTCTTCCTATTCCGCAGCGTGTTCTTCTCCTCGGTGAGCGGCCCCGTTGTCTTCTGGGAACTGTGTGTGTTCCCAGAACACCACGGGGCCATTCACAGAGTGGAGCGCCGCTCGCGCGTGTGCAGTAGGAAGCTGGCAGTGAAGCCACAAGGCTCCACTGCCTGTTTCCCTTACCTAGGATGGTGCCGGGACCCGAGAGCCGAGGGACCGGTCGGCCTCGGGCGCCCGACATCGTGGGCTCCCAGGACAGGTAAGTACTTATTTAAAGTCAGCAGTTAAAGTGTTTGTAGCTGGTGACTTTTAAATTTTTTTTTTCAGGCCAGAATCCCGCTTTAATATCTAGTTTTGGTACATGCATATCTGTATCAACCAATTTTAATTTTATAGCGCTTCACTTTTTGTCATTTATCTGCTTCTGTGCCTACTATCTGGGTTATAGTGCTTAGCTGCTGTATGCTATTGTTATTTTATTATAGCGTGGATATTTCTCTTATTTTTACTTATATATCTACAGATGTAGGTTCTTGTGTCCACCAGCAGACAGAAGTTGTGTAGATGCCACACTCCCAATTTTGGAGGCATAATAATGGTCTAGCACAGGGGTCTTCAAACTACGGCCCTCCAGTTGTTCAGGAACTACAATTCCCATCATGCCTAGTCATGTCTGTGAATGTCAGAGTTTTACAATGCCTCATGGGGTGTGTAGTTCCACAACAGCATGAGAGCCGTAGTTTAAAGATTCCTGATCACTCTACGGTGTCTTTAAAAAATTTGGTTTTTCATGTGCCTTGTAAAATGCCCAAGAAATATCGTTAGGAAAATACAAATGGGTCATGGCACATCTACATTCCAAATTTGGCACTTAAGATGGTCATGCACTATGCAATCTGATTGGCCAATCTCTGTACAACTCGATATTTAGGCAAAATAGGTAATAGGAAGACGCACTTGAACAATTAATTCAAAATATAGGAAATCAAACAGGCTCTTGCACTAAATCTAATTTATTTAAGATCTAACAGATTGCAGTGTATGGTTAAAGATCAAGATCTGATAAATATTAATTTATTGGGTTTAGAAACACTTCTCTGTTGAAAGATTGTATTGAAAGATTTGGGTAAAAAAAGAAAAAAATACATTTCAAAGATATATTAGAAGTGATAGGAATGAGATTAGCATCAAAAGGGTTAATTAACTGAGAACACCTACTAATTGCCTAACAAGACACATCCAATGAGATGAAATTAACCAATTGTATTGGGCGTGCGCTATTATCAATGAGAAAACCGCAGTTACCCTAGCACCAGTTGCAGTTTACATATGCGGGTATTTATTACGTTTATTTGCGCTTCAATGTGCGCTGGGTCACACTTTTAACCACTTCAGCCCCGGAAGAATTTACCCCCTTCCTGACCAGAGCACTTTTTGCGATTCGGCACTGCGTCGCTTTAACAGACAATTGCGCGGTCGTGCAATGTTGTACCCAAACAAAATTGACGTCCTTTTTTTAGAAACAAATGGAGCTTTCTTTTGGTAATATTTGATCGCCTCTGCGTTTTTTATTTTTTGCGCTATAAACAAAAAAAGAGCGACAATTTTGAAAAAACGCATTATTTTTTACTTTTTACTATGATAAATATCCCCCAAAATATATAAAAAAAAACATTTTTTTTTCCTCAGTTTAGTCCGATATGTATTCTTCTACATATTTTTGGTAAAAAAAAAAAAAATCTCAATAAGCGTATATTGATTGTTTTGTGCAAAAGTTATAGCGGCTACAAAATAGGGGATAGATTTATAGCATTTTTATTATTTTTTTTTTTTACTAGTAATGGCGGCGATCTGCGATTTTTATCGTGACTGCGACATTGTGGCGGACACATCGGACAATTTTGACACATTTTTGGAACCATTGGCATTAATACAGCGATCCGTGCGATTAAAAATGCATTGATTACTGTAAAAATGTCACTGGCAGTGAAGGGGTTAACGCTAAGGGGCGGTGAAGGGGTTAACTGTATTCCCTGGGATGTGATTTTAACTGAATGGGGAGGGACTAACCACAGGAAGTGACAGATCGTGGTTCCTAGCTAATAGGAACACACGATCTGTCTGTTCTATCTGAACAGAACAAGGAAGTGTGTGTTTACACACACTTGTCCCTGTTCTGTGTCTCCTGGTCACGCTCGCTCGTGGCCGGCGGTCATCGCGACCGTCAGCCATGAGCATCAGCACCCCCGCTGTGCAGCCTGCCTGCTTTCCGGACCCCGCGAGATAACGTACAGTAACGTGATTTCGCGCAGGGGAGCCAGCCTGCCGCAGTAAAACTACGGCGGCTGGTCCAGAAGCAGTTAATGAATAACTTTTCCGGCGCATCAATTAATATATGAACTGGTGCAGTGCCTTCTTCTTAGTAAATCACCCCCCTTCTGTTTGTTAAACAACACAGCCTCCTGCAAAAATGTATAAAGAGTAGTCCACTTTTATTGAGGAAAAAAAACATTCCCTGGGTGATCTATGTACATTGCAATGATTCCAATAACCTTTGTTGCAAATTCCTACCTTTTGGCATTCTGAAGAAATAGCTGTTTGTTTCTCTAGGTGCAAAGTGGATATGAATGGGAGCGACTATAGTATATAATCAGTTGCTGCACCTGCAGGGTTCCAATAAATAAAGTGGGAGGGTCCGCATTCCTTTAGATGTGATTTCCCTTTGGGTGTTTCGCACCAAAAAAGATGTTTTTGTTGCAGAGGATGCCCAAAATCTGACTTGCATCTTAGTGTTGACTTATGGGAAAATTTGTAAACCAATCACACAAGCAGGAAATTACATTTCAGTGGCGTGGAATTCTGTAAGCCAAATGTCTACAGGACATCTCCAGGATGCTGTGTTGCATTGCATTTTACAGAAAATGACAGCGCTGCAGAGGGGAAAGGTCGTTTTTAAAAACAATCAATTACAATATGACTTGTGTAGCAATTGTATATGCTATGTATTTTTTATTTGCTTTTTTCCCCCCATGAATGTGGAGTTACCCGTTTGAAAAATGCTTACCTAGCACAAAGTGCAAATAAAACCGATGTGCTACAACCCACAGTAACCAATAAAAACCCAGCTGATCGGCGTAGAAAGATGTTTTCTGATTGGCTGTTTTGGGATACTCTACAGTGCTGCACTGTGTAATACATAAATCATCTAGATCAAATATAGCATGTGATTGAATAAAGAGGAAGTTTTAGCGAACAAACAGAAAAGTCATCAGCATCCTTTAAATTTTTGTGTGCTTTTCCAACTGCACCCTGCACAGAGAACACTCATGTGTCACCCCATATCCGATCCCCACCCCTCCAAAAAACATCACACTCACTTTGACTCTTCCTCTTCTTTGGAGTTCTTCTTATTCTGGTACTTTTTCGAAAGATTCCTGCAACAAAAAAAACACAAAGGCGGATATTGTTAAATGAACTTTCATCTGTAAAAAGAAAATAATGATTTCAACATCTTAAGGGTTTTCCACTTCTGCAAACACAAAACAAATAAATGTATCACAACACAGCAACCAAGAGTCAAGCTACTTCAGCTCCAGGAGGTTAACCCCCATTCGTAACCAGACCATTTTTTGCAATACGGCACTGTGTTATTTTAACTGGCAATTGCGAAATACAATTTTTGTCCTTTTTTTTTTCCCCACAAACAGAGCTTTCTTTTTGTGGTGTTTGATCATCTCTGCGTTTTTTATTTTTTGCGCTATAAACAAAAACAGATCGACAATTTTGAAAAAAAAAATAATTTTTTTTTCTTTCTGCTGTAAAACAAATACAAGAATAAAAAAAAAATCTAATTTCTTCATCAATTTATGCCAAAATGTATTATGCTACATAGTTTTGGTGAAAAAAATCCCAATAAGCATATATTGATTGGTTTGCGCAAAAGTTATAGCATCTACATAGTTGCAGTATATCACAAAAGTAAGTACACCCCTCACATTTTTGTAAATATTTTATTCTTATCTTTTCATGTGACAACACTGAAGAAATGACACTTTGCTACAATATAAAGTAGTGAGTGTACAGCTTGTATAACAGTGTAAATTTGCTGTCCCCTCAAAATAACTCAACACACAGCCTTTAATGTCTAAACCGCTGGCAACAAAAAATGAGTACACGCCTAAGTGAAAATGTCCAAATTGGGCCCAATTAGCCATTTTCCCTCCCCAGTGTAATGTGACTTGTTAGTGTTACAAGGTCTCAGGTGTGAATAGGGAGCAGGTGTGCTAAATTTGGTGTTATCACTCTCACTCTCTCATACTGGTCACTGGAAGTTCAACATGGCACCTCATGGCAAAGAACTCTCTGACGATCAGAAAAAAAAAGAATTGTTGCTCCACATAAAGATGGCCTAGGCTATAAGAAGATTGCCAAGACCATGAAATGGAGCTGCAGCACGGTGGCCAAGACCATACAGCGGTTTAACAGGACAGGTTCCACTCAGAACAGGCCTCGCCATGGTCAACCAAAGAAGTTGAGTGCACGTGCTCAGCGTCATATCCACAAGTTGTCTTTGGGAAATAGACGTATGAGTGCTGCCAGCATTGCTGCAGAGGTTGAAGGGTTGGGGGTTCAGCCTGTCAGTACTCAGACCGTACGTCGCACACTGCATCAAATTGGTCTGCATGGCTGTCATCCCAGAAGGAAGCCTCTTCTAAAGATGATGCACAAGAAAGCCTGCAGTTTGCTAAAGACAAACAGACTAAGGATATGGATTACTGGAACCATGTCCTGTGGTCTGAGGAGACCAAGATAAACTTATTTGGTTCAGATGGTGTCAAGTGTGTGTGGCGGCAACCAGGTGAGGAGTACAAAGACAAGTGTGTCTTGCCTACAGTCAAGCATGGTGGTGGGAGTGTCATGGCCCGGGGCTGCATGAGTGCTGCTGGCACTGGGGAGCTACAGTTCATTGAGGCAATCATGAATGCCAACATGTACTGTGACATACTGAAGCAGAGCATGCTCCCCTCCCTTCGGAGACTGGCCCCCGCAGGGCAGTATTCCAACATGATAACCACCCCAAACACACCTCCAAGACGTCCACTGCTTTGCTAAAGAAACTGAGGGTAAAGGTGATGGACTGGCCAAGCATGTCTCCAGACCTAAACCCTATTGAGCATCTGTGGGGCATCCTCAAACGGAAGGTGGAGGAGCGCAAGGTCTCTAACATCCACCAGCTCTGTGATGTCATCATGGAGGAGTGGAAGAGGACTCCAGTAGCAACCTGTGAAGCTATGGTGAACTCCATGCCAAAGAGGGTTAAGGCAGTGCTGGAAAATAATGGTGGCCACACAAATTATTGACACTTTGGGCCCAATTTGGACATTTTCACTTAGGGGTGTACTCACTTTTGTTGCCTGCGGTTTAGACAATAATGGTTGTGTGTTGAGTTATTTTGAGGGGACAGAAAATTTACACTGTTATACAAGCTGTACACTCATTACTTTACCTTGTAGCAAAGTGTCATTTCTTCAGTGTTGTCACATGAAAAGATAGCATAAAATATTCACAAAAATGTGAGGGGTGTACTCACTTTTGTGAGATACTGTACATAGTAGGGGAGGTAGAAAAAAGACACAAGTCCATCAAGTTCAACCTATGTGTGTGATTTTATGTCAGTATTACATTGTATATCCCTATATGTTGTGGTCGTTCACGTGCTTATCTAAGGGCACTTTTACACAAAGGCGCTGGGGAGTTGGTGGTAAAGCAGCGCTTTACCGTTGTTTTAGCGGCACTTTTCGGCCGCTAGCGGGGATTATATAAACCCCACTAGTGGCCGAAAAAGGGTTAAAATCGCTGCTGCCTACTGATTTCAATGGGCAGGGGCGCTTTAGGAGCAATGTATACACCGCTCCTAAAGCGCCTCAAAGATGCTGCCTGCAGGACTTTTTTTAACGTCCCGCAAGCGCACTGCTCCAGTGTGTGAAAGCACTCGGGCTTTCACACTGGAGTGACAGGAGAGGCGCTTTGCAGGCGCTTTGCATGCATTATTTTTAGTGCTATAGCGCCTGTAAAGCGGCTTCAAGAAGCTACAAACTATGAAATATTTTTACTTTTTTATTATTACATTTTTTTTACTAGTAATGGCGGTGATCAGCGACTTATAGCGGGACTGCGATATTGCAGCAGACAAATCACACACATAACTGACACTTCTGACACTTTTTGGGGACCAGTAACACTAATACAGTGATCACTGCTAAAAATATGCACTGTGATTGTACTAATGACACTGGCAGGGAAGAGGTTAACAGAAGGATGATCAAAGGGTTAAATGTGTTCCTAGGGTGGGCCTACATATTGTGGGGGGGGGGATGCTTTTACTAGGGGAAGGCAAAGATGCTTTGCAAAAACGCAGGATCAATGCCTTCCCCATTGACAGAATGACAGATAGCCTTGTTTACATAGGCAGGCTGCCGTTTTGCTTGTGTCCCAAACGATCGTTGGGTCCCTTCGGACATTGAGTCCCGCTGATTGGCTCCCGCTGTGTCCAATCACAGTGGGAGCGGGTCACCGGCGGCGCATGCGCACCCTAGACCCGTAAATATCAGGTCACGAACTAGGTACATGATCTGGTACAGAGCGGCCGCCCTGCCACAGTAAATGTACACTAAGTGGCTAGAGAAGCCAGCCGTGGATCAGTTGCTTGTAATGGCCCCCACCGCTGCACCGATCACCCCCGACTATCCCCTGTGTCCTCCGGTCCCCCTCCATGTCCTCCTCCATGCTGCCCCAGTTCCCCTCTGTGCTCCTCCTCCGGTCCTTCTAAGAGTCCTCCTCTGTGCTGCTCCGGTCCCCTTCTGTGTCCTCCCCTGTGCTGTTCCGGTCCCCCTAGATCAGTGGTTCTCAACCCCTCTAGTGCCGTGACCCCTTGATAAAATTTCCCAAGTTGTGGGGACCCCTAACAGTAAAAGGCTGGGAGAGCAGCGTGGGCTTCAGGAACAGCCCAGGATCTGGTGACCCCTGGCAAATCGTCATTTGACCCCCGAGGGGGTCTCGACCCCCAGGTTGAGAACCACTGCCCTAGATGCTCCTCCGGTCACCCTCTGTCCTCCTCCAGTCCCCCTTGTCCCAGGTAATGTCAGGATGGAGAGCAGAGAAAAAAGCCTGCAAATCTGTAATTTACCTGCTCCTTCCTTTTCTGAATGTACAGAGTCAGTGATCACTGACTGAGCATTGTAAATTGTGTTTACAATGCTTCCGTTTGTGAATGGAGAGGAGCCTCTGTCTCCTGTCCATTCATCTTCAGTGCAGCTGAGGCTGCTTAGAAAGGGACTGGGGAATCTGTCCTCAGTCCCTTTTTGTGTCTCAAAGGGGAGATGTCAGGGATCTGTTTAGGCCCCTTATATCTCACCAAACCCCCCCCCCCCAACAGGGTTGATTAAAAAAAAAAAAAAAAAGTAAAATTGTAATAAATAAATATTTAAAAGTAAAATTGTAAAGATAATAAAAAATGTAATTAAAAAACACTGACACCGCCCACTCCCCCCCTCCAAAAAAAGAAAGCATTGTAAAAAATAAATAAATAATAAAATACATAAATTGTAAAAAATAATAAAAATTAAATTGTAAAAAATAAAAAATTGTAAAAAAATAAATAAAATAAAAATAAAAAACGACTGACACAGTCCACGCTTCATCAGTGCTGCATATTAGTGCTACAGTCACATGACATTAAAAAAAAAGTATCGGTATCGACGAGTACTTGAAAAAAAGTATCGGCACTTAAGTAGTATCGGTGCAAATCTAATTTATTTAATTTATTTATTTCAGGTATTTATATAGCGCTGACAATTTATTCAGTACTTTCACATATATGTTGTACATTCACATCAGTCTCTGCCCTCGGGGAGCTTAGTCAGTAACACACAATGAGAAAATCGGATTAAAAACACTGCTTTTAGAGCGATCGCCCGATAATCTGATTGTTAGTACACAGCGTTCAGGGTTTCACCAAAAGTTGTGCCACAACTCTGGACCTGTAGAGTGCTCTGCATCTAACACAATACACAAAGGTCTGGAAAGGGCCACATTGGGCTACATTGCAGAGCCCAGTGCCCAAAGATCACATTCCAGCCTAGCCCCACGATCCTTAGTCCCGCAAAGTTGGGGTAAGGCTTCCACAGCTGTTATTGATTAATACGCCGATCCAGATAGGAGCTGTGCAGAGACTAGCTGAAGCAGCATAATTGAAATCTTCATGGAAGACACCAAAGAAAAATTTATATTAATTATGGTGTGTGAAAATTTTAACTGAAAAAGAAGGCTAGCAAAAAATATAGTAAAAAAATATGTACGGTAAGTTTTTTTCTTAAGGGTCGAGGAATAACGTTTAACTTCCTAGGACACTAGCAAAAAAAAAAAACTGAGGCATGACATTTGGGGGTATAGTCATATGGGGACTGGCCTAACGTTAATTATTTGCCAGTATCCCAAGCTCCTGAGGGGGGCAATTTCTCCAATTCCTGTGTCCCTCAATGGACATTAAAAAAAATAAAGGATAGTGGGTGGAGTCATGCAAATCATTCCTTTTATGCCCCTGCCATGCAGTGACTTCTGTCTCGAACCCTGGCACCAAGTTCCATCCCCTTACTGCCCCCATTCAATAAGTTGGTCCTCACTATTTTTTTTTAATACCGTTGCCAGATGAGCCATGCAGTGACTTTTGTCTCGAACCCTGGCACCAAGTTCCATCCACTTACTGTCCCCATTCAATAAGTGGGTCCTCACCAGTTTTTTTTTTTATGCCCCTGTTACCAGATGTGCCATGCAGTGACTTTTGTCTTGAACCCCGGCTACAAGTTCCATCCATTTACTGCCTCCCATTCAATAAGTGGGTCCTCACCGGTTTTCTTTTTTATGCACCTGTTGCCAGATGTGCCATGCAGTGACTTCTGTCTCGAACCCTGGCACCAAGTTCCATCCACTTACTGTCCCCATTCAATAAGTGGGTCCAAATGGGCTACTAAAGTGTTGTCGTTGGTGGTTAGCTGGTAGTGCTTAGTGACATGGGTGTAGCTTAGACCACAAATTGGGGAGCTGGCTGCCTTTGGAAAAGCTGGTATAGAAAGATACATAGAAGTGGCATAGCTGGTATATCCGCAATGTTTGCCATCATGCAGGACACTTGGAATAAAACCAACTTTAACCAACACCTGCATTTACTGCAGTAATCTCTTATTTATGGCTCAACAGCAACCACTGCTAAGCTTGTCATGAAAGCATTTATTCTGGTTTCACAACAACCGCACTCAGGGTAAAAAACAAGTTGACCCGAACATTTCAAGCCTTTCAAAAGAAAGCCGTCTAATTAGTACAAACAAAATGAAAATATGAGGAATTTCACGGTACAAAAGTGAGAGAATTATAGTTCCATTTTGGTTGCGTGACAAGCGCGTATTAAATTGCTGGACGGGTGCTTCCTTTTCTCCAATATTATTATGTAAACGTAACAAGAACTCTATATGATATAATTGAAGGTAAATTACATGCTTAAACATGCAGAGAATGTGTGCCCTCAGCACAGTAACCATATCCGTATGTTTCATATGTTTTACATTAGGAGAACTGACCCTCTACATATACGTTATGTAGATGATTTGAATTCTCTTACGGGCAGCTGTGAGAAAAGTAGACTGAGGCCTCAGATAGGCACATGGGGGTTTTGTACAGAAGTGTAAGAAAAATATGTGCGCCGCATTAAGAAAGGAATAGTTCCCTAAAAGACACAAAGAAAAAAAAGATACATCCAATTGATCTTAAAAACTGTCTTATTGTTACATACAGGTCAAAAATAAAATATTTATTAGGTATTTTATGCCTTAAACATATATTATTGAAAGTGGATCTGAGCCGTGCATCAATCCCGCATGGATGTACCCTCAGGTACGTGCATGAAGATCCATGTAGCCCTCCTCATTGATTAGAACAGGCTGGCTACCGGCAGGTAAACTCTCTGCATGGGTATGTATTGGTCAGTGCGTCCATGCAAATGAGACCTATTTCCCCATCAGTCATCAGATCACCAATCATCAGAGGTGCAGGTGACATTAAGATCCCAAACAAACCTTGTTTAATGTGTTGGTGTGTCCTGAAACAGATAGAACGTGCTTCAATTTTTGGAAAGCACCGTGAATTTTATATCTGTTCACTTTAGAGCTTCTAAATATACGTGGCCTTAGAGAAGTATTAAAGCTGAATTCCAGGAATTCAGCCAGTTTGTAAAAATGCAGGCACACTATGTAAAAAGTGCAGATCCAAGGAGGTGCATGCCGTCTCCTAAACGTATCTCTAATTTTTATATCTAACAGATTTATAGCTCTGTTGGAGCATTGACTGACACTCAGGGCTGTGAGAGAGGAAAGTGAGGCATGCAGAGCAGCTTTGCCTGCTCCTTCCCTACTGCTGCACATTCAGAGAAGCCTTTGTATTTTGTGAATGAGTTCACATAATGCAAAGGCTTCTGTGATTGGACAGAAGGAGGGTAAGGGCAGGCATAGCAGCTGCACCGACTCTAATACTGAAGAAGCCTAAACCTGAAGCATCAGCGTTTGGCTAACGGAAATACAGCCATCCTCAAGGAGTGCAATAAACCTGTCAGACGTAAATAATACAGATAAGCCCAGAAGATGTCATGCACCTCCTTGGACTTAGCTCATAGTGTGCCTTCACTTTTTACAATGGAGCTGAATTCTTGAAATTCAGCTTTAAAAAAAAGGATTTTAAAAAACTGCTGTATGATGGGGCAGCAGGGAGGGATCAGAGATGGTCATGCACAGAGATGGGCTTAAAGCGGAGTTCCACCCAAAAGTGGAACTTACACTCATTTGTCTTCTCTCCCCCTCCGGTGCCACAATTGGCACCTTTCGGGAGGGAGGGGGGACACCGCGGGGCTCCCTCTTCCTGGCCCCGGGCCAGTAGGAGAGAGAAGCGGGGCCTTGCGCATGCGCAGTAGAGTTCCCGGCATGAAGCCTTAAGGCTACACTGCCGAATACCCTTACCCGCAATGGCGGCGGCAGCACCCGACAGCTGATGGAAACATAGCTGCGGTGCTGACATCGCTGGACTCCAGGACAGGTAAGTGTCCTATTGTTAAACGCCAGCAGTTTCAGTATGTGCAGCTGCTGGCTTTTATTTTTATTTTTTGGATAGAACACCGCTTTAAGAAAGCAAAGTCCTGCTCCTCTACCAAGATGGACACCTCCACAGACAGACCCAGTAGGAGGGAGGTATTTTGGATTTTTAAACTGGAGACTTGTATACCTAGAGGTCTAAATTTTGAATAGGAGATTACCCATTATTATGAGTCATTTGTACTTTTATCACTGTCATTGTTGTCATTCTTTCTCCATTTCACCATCTATTTTTTTTATCTTTTTTATTTTTTCTCTCCTACGTATAACATTTTTTTTATATACCATACTTTTTGTGTTAATCATATCAAGGTAGGATTGATTTATGCATTTCTCATCATAAACATTGATTAATACATACAGTATAAACTGTTGTGCTCATAATGCTTTACATACCCTGGCAGAATTTATGATTTCTTGGCCATTTTTCAGAGAATATGAATGATAACACAAAAACTTTTTTCACTCATGGTAAGTGTTTGGCTGAATCTATTTATTATCAATCAACCGTGTTTACTCTTTTTAAATCATAATCACAACAGAAACTACCCAAACGACCCTGTTCAAAAGTTTAAACACCCTGGTGATTTTTGCCTGATAACATGCTCACAAGTTGAAACAAAGGGGTTTAGACCCTTTCACACAGAAGCGTTTTACAGGCGCTCTATCGCTAAAAATAGCGCCTGCATAGCACCTCTCCTTTCACTCCAATATGTAAGCCCCAGGGCTTTCACACTGGAACGGTGTGTTGGCAGGATGCTCAAAAACTTCCTGCAAGCAGCATCTTTGAGACGCTGCAGGAGAGGTGCATACACCACTCCTAAAGCGCCCCTGCACCTTGAAAATAATGGGCAGCGCCGCTGAATCGCTGGCAGCTGGGGTTCAAAGCGCTGACGCCCATCCGCCCCAGTGTGAAAGTGCCCTTAAAGGTAATCTGCTTGCGTGCAATTAGTTTGTGTGTATAAAAGGTCAATGAGTTTATGGACTCCTGACAGACCCTTGCATCTTTCATCCAGTGCTGCACTGACGTTTCTGGGTTTTGAGTCATGGGGAAAGCAAAAGAATTGTCAAAGGATCTGTGGGAAAAGTTAGTTGAACTGTATAAAACAGGAAAGGATATAAAAAGATATCCAAGGAATTAAGAATGGCAATCAGTGTTGTTCAAGCTCTAATCAAGAAGTAGAAAATGAGGCGTTCTGTTGAAACCAAACCACGGTCAGGTAGACTAACTAAAATTTCAGCCACAACTGCCAGGAAAATTGTTTGGGATGGAAAGAAACACCCACAAATAACTTCAGGTGAAATACAGGACTCTCTGAAAACATGTGGCTGTTTCAACATGCACAGTAAGGAGACATTTGAAGAAAGATGGGCTGCATGGTCGGGTTGCTGGAAGAAAGCCATTACTACCCAAATGCCACAAAGTATCCCGCTTACAATATGCCAAACAGCACAGAGACAAACCTCAAACCTTCTGGCACAAAGTCATTTGGAGTGATGAGACCAAAATTGAGCTTTTTGGCCACAACCATAAACGCTATATTTGGAGAGGAGTCAACAAGGCCTATGATGAAAGGTACACCATTCCTACTGTGAAACACGGGGGTGGATCGCTGATGTTTTGGGGATGTGTGAGCTACAAAAGGCACAGGAAATTTGGTCAAAATTGATGGCAAGATGAATGCAGTATGTTATCATAAATACTGGAGGAACATTTGCATTCATTAGCCAGGAGGCTGCGCATTGGACGTACTTGGACATTCCAACATGACAATGATCCAAAACACAAGGCCAAGACGACTTGTCATTGGCTACAGCAGAATAAAGTGAAGGTTCTGGAGTGGCCATCTCAGTCTCCTGACCTCAATATCATTGAGCCACTCTGGGGAGATCTCAAATGTGCAGTTCATGCAAGACAGCCCAAGAGCCTTTTGCCAAGAGGAATGGGCAGCTTTACCATCTGAGAAGATAAACAGCCTCATCCACAAATACCACAAAAGACTTCAAGCTGTCATTGATGTTAAGGGGGGCAATACACGGTATTAAGAACTGTAATGTAAACTTTTGATCAGGGTCATTTGGGTAATTTCTGTTTTCATTATGCTTTAAAAAGAGTAAACACAGTTGATTGATAATGCATGGCTTCAGCCAAACACTAACTATGAGTGAAAGAAAAGTTCTTGTGTTATCATTCATATTCTCTGCAAAATGGCCAAGAAATCATAAATTCTGCCAGGCTATGTAAACTTATGAGCACAACTGTAGATGGCACACATTGCTTCAAATAATTGATGGTACACAGTAACAAACCGATCACTAATGTGCTTCCATTATGTCTGCGGTTTGGGGGTGTCTTTTCTTTTATCAATTTTGATTCTGTTCCAGAGCATATACCGTATAAACTCGAATATAAGCCGACCCGAGTATAAGCCGACCCGAATATAAGCCGAGGCACCTAATTTTACCACAAAAAACTGGGAAAACTTATTGACTCGAGTATAAGCCTAGGGTGAAAAATGCGCAGCTACTGTAAGTGGAAAAGAGGGTCAACAATGCCAATTTGCAGCCTCACTGTGCCCATTTGCAACCATAGGTCCCCCGAACTTTAAACTCGGTAGTAAGTATTAAGGGTTATTAGATGCCCTCTAGCTGCAGCCAAAATTTGGGGTCTCTGGACCCAAAGGGTCCTGAAATGACATTGCTGCAGATGGACACAGTTGATCAAATTTGGGGCCCCGTATCTCGGGGACACTTGGTGCTAGGAACCCCAAATGTGGTGTGCAAACCCAGTGGAACTAGCACTACAACATATCCAAAGCTTGGGTTCCTAGCACCAAGTGGCCCCAAGATACGGGGCCCCAAACTCAGTTCTGAAAATGTCAAGCACTTTTCTGCAGCAGAGAATGACATTTTGGATGTGTTGTAGTACTAGCTCCACTGGGTTTGCACACCAAATTTGGGGTTTCTAGCACCAAGTGGCCCCAAGATACAGGGGCCCAAAGTCTGTTCATAAAATGTCATTCTCTGCTGCAGAAAAGTGCTTGACTCGAGTATAAGCCGAGGGGGGCATTTTCAGCACAAAAAAATGTGCTGAAAAACTCGGCTTATACTCGAGTATATACGGTATATTCATTTGTTTTAATTTTTTTCTCAATAATCTTCATTGATTTTAATTATGATCACTGGGCTGACACACACAGGTACACGTACATTTTTCCTTTTCTTTTCTTTTTTTTTATGTGGAGAAATACATCGGTCACTTTATATGAACAACTTATCAATAATAATTACAACGGTCACCTTAAATTAATAACTCAACAATATTGTTTTGCAATTTTTTACAGTTTTGACATTTCATTTTCCTTATATACATCTGCTGAATAGTATATATTTTGCAATCTTGATGTTTGTGGCAATTTTTACCCATTTGATTGCATGCTTGAGCACCTGTGCATTTTGTTCCTCTGTGTCCATCTCTATCACACGACAGCCAGTAATGCTCTTATAAACACCCCTTATGCTCAGAACACCCATCCCCATGATTAAGCACCAAGGGATGGAGCAAAACACATTGGGGGGCATGATCTGGCTAGAGCATGGGCTGAGGCTGCCATATATCCCACTTCATGCACATGGGTCTGCTTTATAATGTGCGGCTTATGGATTATTTCCTTTGACAATACTGAAGACTAGTTCTTTGCCATTTTTTGGGCACAGCTTCCACAGTTTGGGTCCCCTTGAAAAGTACTTGTTACTTTGTTTCAGAAATTAGGGGAAAGTGCACATCTAGCAAGCACATATTTTGAGCTATTTTAGCGTTTACCATAAAGTAATTTTTGATGTGGCTTTTATGTTTTCAATGCTTGCTCTTCTCTTTTATTTAATATTGAAAATAGAGATTTGTATCTTAGCCACTAGAGGGTGCTGTGTATCAGACTTGGTGCCATTCATCTTCCCTTCTTAGCAGCAGTGGAAACATATATATCAGCCACACAGGGAGAGCATTGTTTTCAGTGGGTTGGCCAGCTCATTAATTTCCACTGTGAGAAGGAGCATTAATGCACAACCATTGTGTTGCACTGCATAGCAGGAAGCAGAGCTTGAGTATGTAAGGATCAAATATGGCTGGGTCCATTAACCCAGAGCTCAACAAACCTCAGACGCCAGGTCGCCATTGCAACCGTAAATTTCAACCTGGCGCCTGGGCTGCCACCCCGAATGCTGCGTGCCCCTCCCGCTATTTATCCCGGGCTTGCCCATCTGCGGGCCCAGGACCGGCATAGCGGGTGCCGTTGGGGAGAGAAGCAGGGTGGGAGGAAGAAAAGCAGACACACATCGGCTCTCCTCCCCTTCTAGTTGTTGACCCAGAAGTGATGTCATTTCCAGATCCCTGTTGAAAGTTTCCCGGCCGGGAAAGAATGTAGTGTAGTGTGATGTGCATTGCATTACATTGAGTGGAGGAAAGGGGAGACATGCATGGCATGGTTTTGGCCTCTCACCAAAAAAAAAATTCTTCTTGTCCCCTACGTGATAGAAAAAAAAAAGTTAAGTAAAAAAAAAAAATGTTTTTTAAATTGTAAAAAATTAAAGATACACCCAAGTACATAAACGTCTGCCCCCCCCCCCAAAAAAAAAAGAATTGAGGCCCCCAACCCCAAATATACACACATACATACGCACGCAGCGGGGCGCCTATGCCTGAAAAACTTTGATTGCAACACACATGTTACATATCGCTGAGCATGCTGGACTGAGAGTGATAATTCTAGCACCAGACCTCCTTCATAACGCTAAACTGATGACCTATAGGGGGCTTTTAAAGCGTCACCTATGGAAAATATAGGGTACTGACATGTTTAAGGTTTGACATGTTAGGTATCTATTTACTTACTTTACGGCTTTTATATTTTCCCAAAAAACATTGCGCCAATATTGTTTAACATAAATAAAATGGAACTACCGCTATGTTCTTCTCTAGGGTGTCTGCTTTCAGAAAATATATAATATTTGGGGGTTTTATGTAATCTTCAGGCCTAAAATTATTTTTTATACGTGTGCAAAAAAACCCACAAAAATGGCTCCGGCTGTGAAAGGGTTAAAGGATAAGTTCACCTTCGGGAACATGCTACATCCGTAAAATTTGCTAGTTACATAAAAACTGGCTCCTAACTTTTTTAGCTGGCTCCTAGATTCAAAGCAAATTTGTCAAGGCCTGCGTTAACGACTGAAACAATTTTTTAAAGTTTTTAATAACATTGAGATCATGGTTTACATTGTCACTTCATTTATAATAATGAAATACTAAGCACGTTAAAAAGAATTAATGAAAGGAAACATGGGAGCTACTTGCCAACTTGCATGATTAGGCACTGGTATTCCTTATTTACTACTTAGAGAGCCACTGCACTAGAGCAGGGGTCTCCAAACTTTCTAAGCAAGGGGCCAGTATTTTGTCCTTCAGACTTTAGGGGGGCCGGACTGTGGCAAGCAGCAGTGAAAATTTTCCTGGCAACAGTGGGCGTAAACATCTTCATATTTGGTTTTAGTGGGCGGAATAGTGCCCCATCAATGGCATCATTAGAAGGAATGGTGGCCCATTCTTGGTGTCAGTGGGAGAAATGGTGCCCAGTCCTTGGTGTCAGTTGGCAGAATAGTGTCTCATATCAGTGGGAGGGATGGTACCCCAAGGGCTGGATAAAGGCAAGCAAAGGGCCACATCCGGCCCCAGGGCCACAGTTTGGAGACCAATGCACTAGAGCATGCAGGCGCCAGTGAAATGTTGGGACAAGTGATATGCACATGCTTGTTCCAGGTGAGTAACGTGCTAACCAGAAAAATAAGGACACTTCTAAAATGCACAAATGCACAAAAAATGGTAAAAACGCTCAAATAAATATGCCTAAAAAAATCACTCTGCTCAGATGTGAATGTATCTTGTGCGCATGCTTTTAAGATGAGTCCCACAAGCCGACCATCCTGGAGAGTTTGCGTGTGAGCTCCCCGGCTGGACGTTGCAGGACGCTCTGGATCTGGTGAACAGAGCCGGGGAATATGAAAGAGGTAACTGCAAACATTTTAAAGGGATTAAATAAGAAAGAAGGCAATTTATAAACATGGCAAATTAATTTACATACAAATATAGTTCTGTGGATGTTTGATCTCTGTGGACACCCAGGCTGAAAAGCATTCTAGCTGTGTGAGTGGCCGTCTGACACATCACAATGTTATTGGCATTCAATGAGTAATCTGAACACTGGCAGGACCTCACAATCAAAGAGAATCTCCGCACATCCAGTAAGATGAATCACGTGTGCCAGATGAAGAGTATGGAAATACTTTCTTTCAATGAGCTCAATGACCTTATTTAATACAAGCCAGGACAGCACAGTGTTTGATTCCCCTTAACTTAAGTTGAATGAGCGAGTTAATAACACACTATTGATTGCAATGGATTACTGCAGCTTCTATACTGAATATAAGTGAACAAAGTGCAGCGCTAAACACATATTAAATGCACACAAATGAAGTGCAAAACTGTGCAATAAAGTGCATAAATCAATGTATTGAAGAAATAATCATACTAGAGTCCATAAAGACAAGAGTGCCATAGGAGAATCCGTGCTGAGAATGTAGATCAAGAGACCACAAACGTGACACGCACCACACGACCACAACTGGAGGCTTACTAGAGAGCCAGCAACCACCGTTACTTAGGCGGTCAAATAACACTCAATCAGATCTTGCGTTTCTATCGGATGGAATAAATTTGAGATTGCTACATTATTGCGCTATGTGGAGTTTTTAGATATTATATATACTCCGGCATCGAGCACCACTGAGGGTTTCCTGACGCTGCTTCCTGGTTTGTCTGGGATTCCTCCGTCACTCTCCACCCGTGGCTATTTGAGAGGACATCTGGGTTCCCAATGAGTGGATCTAAGATCTGATTGGGGTTGTATCGGGGTGATGTCTGCAGATGCTCTGCTGTACCTCCCGTAGGGAATCTGTTACAGAGATCCTCTCAACCACCTCAGCGTCAGTCTGAGCGCTGACACTCTGCAGAGCAGACCTCTGTCTAGCAGCTCCGTGAAGAGCTCGGCCTGTGGCCACCCCTTCCTCGGCTCTCCCCCCCCTCCCTCTATCCCACATCCCCTACATCCTATCCCCCTACCGACCTACTCCAGACGCCGTTCTTAGTCGGCCAGCCGCTCAGGACACTCCGCGGCTCCGGCCCAGCCCCCCCGCATTACCACGCCAGTCCCTCTCCCCTCTGACTCTCCAGCAGCCACCTTCAGCAGCCGGTCGGCCGCTCAGGACACTCCGCGGCTCCGGCCGCTCTCGGCTGGCAGCCCGCAGCTCTCCACTCCTCCCCCCTGCAGCATTCAGCCGGTCCCCTCTCTACCCATCCGGACGCCGCCTGGTCAGCCGGCCGGCCGCCCGGGACTCTTCGCGGCGCCCGGTCGGCAGATTACAGCACTTACCGTCCCCTCTACTGACCAGCCGCTCCGGCGGGTCCGCACCCCTCTTCCAACCGATCATCTCCACCGGACGGTGTGGGCATCAACGTTAGGACAGCCCGCGGTTCGGGCCTAGCCGGCGGCCATCTTGGTACTCCCTCTGCCGGCCAGCCACGGCTTAGGCCCAGCCGGCGGCCATATTGGCACACCCAGCAAACGGTGCAGCATCCTAGGACTTCCTCCTGAGGCCATCAGCCCCCAGCCATCACCGCCGATTGGACCCACTACCCCCTAGTCATCTATCCAGTCATACCCCCCCCCCCTCTGTGGCCTCCACCGCAGCCGCGGTCCCAATCACCACGTTCTAGCCGCTAGAGTCGGTGGGACGGACCACGGCTGCAGCCTAGCCCAGTCAGCTTGCCACCACAACCCCTCACTGTTGTCCAACAGAGCCCCGTGCCCTCTGCACCGGGAATCGCCCCTCCTGCTACTGGACCTCACTGCGGGGGCACTAGAGATTCACCGGGGGCCAGTCTACCTCAATTCGCCTGAGACGCAGCCACCGCACCAGCTCCCCCTCCTTCACCTTCGGGACCTTCAGCACAGGTAAGCCACCGGGGGCACTCGAGAAGTTGATCCAGGGGCTCTTGTCCGATCGCCCCTCGGGGGGGTCAGGAAGGAATTTTTTCCTCGACTGCACCATTGGCTTACGCAGCCAGGGGTTTTTTTTGCCTTCCTCTGGATCAACGAGAGGGAGGTAGGCAGCCACCTCCCTCCAGTACCTCCGCTCCAACACTCAGCCGTCACTCTCACCACTCCAGAGCAGTGGTCAGCCATCCGATCCCTCCATCCCCCTGCAAGGCTATCATCGCCACACCAGTGCTTTCGTCATACAAATTTATTTCCTAGCAACGCCGCCTTCAACATCATGTGCAACTTCAAGTACACAGCAGATACCCTCCACAGGCTAAGATACACGGCCGCAACTTTACCGACCACCACGCAAAAAAGACTAAAAAAAGAACAATCACTAAGGACCAACCCACAATCAACCATCAAAGGCAGGGAGACACCGATCCAACCACAACAACTAGCATGCGCCCTGATCAACACCAGATCTGCAGTCAAGCACAGGCTGGAAATCCGCGAGTTCATCACCGAAAACAACATAGACTGCCTCTTCATTACAGAAAGCTGGCTAACTTCCGACTGCAACACCATCCTAACTGAATTGGTGCCCAAGAACTACAGTATCCTATCTGAGCATAGAATAGGAAAAAAAGGAGGAGGTCTAGCAGTGATTTTCAAATCGCACCTAAGGCTCACCAAACCAAACTTACAGAACTCAGTGCCTTTCATGGAAACACTCTCACTGCATCTTCAAACAACACCTCAAGACACCATTCACATACTACTATGCTACAGACCACCTGGACCAAAGACCAATCTCCTCACACCGCTCACTGAATTCTTCTCAATGCACACCTTGAAAACCAAAAACCTTCTGGTACTTGGGGATTTCAATCTATGGGCAAACTCCGCCCAAGACCCTATTGCAACCGCCTGCGTTAACCAAATGGAAGAACTTGGCCTGCAACAACTGATAAATGCTCCTACGCATGGTTCAGGACACACTTTAGATCTCATCTTCAAACAGAATATGGACATCGACGTATTGAACATCACCCCACTACCATGGACGGACCACCATGCTATCAAATTTAAAATCACCACTAACACCACTCTCCAAAAACAGAAACGGGCAATAGCAACACACTGGAATAGATCTCAGAAGAAACTACACTCTGAACTCTTCAAAACTACATTGTCGAGCAAAATTCTTCTGCTAAACCCAAACCTCTCAACGGAACAAACACTCAACTCCCTAAACAATGCTTTACTACAAACAGCAGACTCCGTGGCGCCAAAACGCAGAACACCGGTCCGCACAAAAAACTCGAGTTGGTTTAATGGCACTCTCACCCTACTCAAGCAAGAACGCAGAAGAGCTGAGAGAACTTGGAGAAGAAATCCCACCAAGGAAAACCATGCTAACTACAAAGCACTCACGGTGAAATACCACAAGGCAATCTTCAAAGCCAAAAAAGAACATTTTGCAGACACCATCTCATCCGCCTTAAACCGCCCACGGGAACTTTTCAAAATAGTTGCTCAATCAATAAACCCGGCCTGCCTAGAGCCCCCTGCAAACGATACTCAAGAATTCTGCAATGAGTTATCAGATTTCTTCATCGACAAAATCAACAACATTCGGAAAGCAATTCATCAGAAAATAACAACCAACCTCACCCAACCAATGCAAAAAGAGGATATCGACACGAACATCACTCAACCACCAAAGTTCTCTTTGTCCCCAATCACCACGGACACGACTAAAAACATCATCAGAAGCCTTCGCGACAGCACATCACCGAACGACATCATCCCCACCAAATTGTTCAAAGCATGTTCCGACATCCTGGCCCCCACCCTAACACATCTCATAAATCAATCATTCAAAGAAGGGACTGTGCCAACCTCCCTCAAGCAAGGCATCGTCAAACCCCTGCTAAAGAAACCTAATCTCGACCCTAAAGACCCTAATTGCCGCAGACCAATAACAAGCCTCAACACCATCTCCAAGATTATAGAGAAAGCAGTAGTACAGCAGCTACAACACCACCTGGAGACACACCACCTCCTGGACCCTCTGCAATCAGGCTTCCGCCCAGGCCATGGCACAGAAACAGCACTTCTCAAAATATGGGACGACGCCCTTGAAGCAGCAGATGACGGGGAACCCAGTCTCCTGGTACTGTTAGACCTCAGCGCAGCATTCGATACAGTGGACCACAATACTTTACTTGTCCGCCTCTCAGAAATTGCAGGAGCCACAGATTCTGCCCTAAAATGGTTTACATCCTTCTTAGAGAACCGCTCTCAGACAGTGAAACTGGGAACATTCACCTCGGAATCTCGGGCAGTCTCCTGTGGAGTCCCTCAGGGCTCACCCTTGTCACCAGTGCTATTTAACATCTACATCCGCCCGCTTCTCAATATCATCAGGAAAACGGACCTCTGCTTCCACTCATACGCAGACGACACCCAACTCTACTTTCCCATTAATGGACAGAAAGATCATCATCAGCAACTACAGAAATGCCTCACTCTAATAGATGACTGGATGACCGCTAGCTCCCTCAAACTTAACGAATCAAAAACAGAACTTCTTCTCCTGCAAGCCAACAAAAATTCCAAAATTGAGACTCCGTGGACACCACCCTCCATCCTCGGACAGTCCATCTCCCCCAGCACCAAAGTCAAGAGTCTCGGAGTCATCTTTGACTCAGGAATGACAATGGATGCACAAATAGGATCGGTGGTGAGCGGATCTCACCACCTCCTCCGCCTGCTTCGCAGACTCATCCCCTTCATCCCAGAAGAGGACAAAGCGGCAGTTGTGGGAACGATCATCAATTCCCGACTCGACTACGCAAATTCCCTCTACGTAGGTCTACCCCAATACCAGCTTGCGCGCTTGCAACTCATGCAGAACACGGCGGCAAGGCTGTTAACAGGGAAAAAGCCCTGGGAATCCATCTCCCCATCCCTAAAGAGCCTACACTGGCTAACCGTGAAGAATCGGATCACATTCAAGACCCTCTGCCTCACCCATAAATGCATACAAGGAAACGCTCCGCAATATCTCCGGGAAAAAATAAAACACTACACACCGAATCGCAGTCTTCGATCAGCTAACCAAAACCTCCTCCTCATTCCCAAATACCGCTACAAAGCAAAGGGAGAACGTAGATTTGCAGTCCAAGGACCTCGACTATGGAACGCTCTCCCAACCAACCTCCGCATGGAAGAAAACCACCAGGCCTTCAGGAAAAAACTAAAGACCTTCCTTTTCTAGAAGCTGGCTACAGAGAATACATCTAGCGCCTTGAGGCGATTCAGTTCGCGATTTGCAGCGCTCTACAAATTATTCATTCATTCATTCATTCATTGAGCGTTATTTGACTTCCAGAGTAAAGGTGGTTGCTGGCTCTCTGGTAAGCCTCCAATTGTGGTTGTGTGGTAGATGATACATTTGTGGTCTCTTAATCTACATTCTCAGCATGGATTCTCCTATGGAACTCTTTTCTTTATGGACTCTAGTATGATTATTTCTTCAATACATTGATTTATGCACTTTATTGCACAGTTTTGCACTTCATTTGTATGCATTTAATATGTGTTAAGGGCTGCACTTTGTTCACTTATTTCTTATGTGCCTGGTATCTGGGTTATAGTGTACAGCTGCTTGTTTTGGGTTCCAAGCGCAGATATAATTTTTTCTTTTTTTTCTATACTGAATATGCTTACAGATAACTACACGACAATACTGAGTATAAGCAGGTCACATCTCCTTGCCACTATGAGCAGATATATGATGTACAGGCAGATGTACGGCCCTCTGCAAAGTCTCGAGGGCTCCCACCTCCACCTAACTGGCCCAGCCTTGTGAACACCCAAACCCTCAGAGGTAGAGGAACTGGGAGGGAGATCTCACTGCTGGAGTATCCCAGACATATAAGGGGCCAGAGGACGACTCAGACTCAGACTTCTTCTGTACGTGCAAGTGATGTTTTTTTTTTTTTCTGCTCCTATGTGTGCATGGACAGGCCAATATAGAGGGGTGTTTAGAGGCACACAAAAAAAAAGTCAAATGCCCTTAAAAACAGTGTTTTTTGACACCCAGTGTGCATGATGCCTTACCCCTGGTTCATTTGAAAGGGGCTGCCGTGCCTCCTGAGTAACACAGAGAAAAGGTCCCTGCTCCATTTTTGAAACAGCAAGTGCAGTGTGGTTCTCAGTGTGGGAAGCAGCTGCTGTGATTTCCAGTGCGTGTGGGTGCCATTAGGATTAATGTCACCCGCACACATCTCCTGCGTTTTTCCGGCACACCGGCACAAGTGTAAACAGGGAGAAAAGGAGAAAGCGTAGGTAGCAAAATCAAGGGGTCTGAAGACAAAGCCTTGGGGGACCACTATGCAAATAGGAAGATGATGAGTTTGTGTTGTAGGTGGCACTGAAGGAGAGTTTAGATAGGTAGGAGGAGAACCAGGAAAAGGCAGAGTCTTAGAGGCAAAGAGAGTGGAGTTGAGATTTAGAGGCAAAGGAAGTGGACTTTTTTGAGGAAAGAGTGGTCAACTGTATCAGTTGACCAGCAGTAGAAAGGTCTAATAGTGAAATATGAAGTAGTGGCCTGTGTTGCAGGCAATAGCGAAACTATGCAATGTCCCAAGGCTTGTTATCCATAAGGTAGCAGCTCAGATGTTGTAGCCTATTCATTCAACTCCCCCAAATTTGTGGTTACTGTTTTCTCTACACCGCAATAAGGAGAGGACACGAGCAGAACATAAACAAGACAATGACAGCACCACTGAGAACACTGCAGATGGGAGAAGCCTGACATGAAACTCATTATTAGATCGTGTTCATGCAACAAACATACGGCATGTGTAAGTCGATCAAATCCAGATTTTCCACACACAGCCTCATTCCTCACCAAGATTTATATGGATTAGTTGTGAAAGTTCTGCAAAAACTCTTCTGTTAGAAAGGATCATTGTACACAAGTGATGCTCATTGTAAGTCGATGGATGTACACTGTTCCAGTACTCCTGATCAAAGTCTGTGGCTCAGAAAGTACCAAAGCCAATAAATCACTGACGGCCAGTCAGCTAGCATTTTCAGAAGAGGTCCATAATGGCAGCCAGAATAATACAGGGTTCCTTTAAAATCCCTTTTACTGTAAGATTTCGGAAGCTTCTTCTACATTTTCGCATTGGGTTCCCCAATGCACTAATTTCTCTAAATCTTATTTCCAGCCGTGCTTTGTGAATGGTCCTGCAGTCGTCTGGGACCTGTGATGTGTACAGAAGGCTGCAGGGGGGGCCAAACTTCTGGCCCAGATCACTACGTTGCATCTGACCGAAACTGGGAGCCGGTACCTGTCAAAACCAGGGAAGGAGGAGGATGCAAACAAGCAGTACTGCTTTAATTCTCGAGTTCAGATCCACATTGGGTCCATCATAAAAAAAAAAGTTTGCAAATATGCAATAAAAAATATTTAGTATTTATAATTTAATTTATATATTATTTATTTTCATTTATATATTATTTATTCATATTTATTATTTTACTATTAATAAATATTTTAAAAAACACACCATAAATGTGAATAAAGGTTTTTGAGATCCTGAAAACCATGTTGCACAAGTTTAATTATACAGCAAAGTTTCCTCAGAAATTAGTAGCAATTATATCCCCTATGCTACATGTAACTCACCCACGGTGTGTTTCTGAACTTGAATTCTGCATAAGAAAGGAGCAAAGGCAAGCAACAGAAAAGCTAAAGCTTAAAGCGTAACTCCACTTTTGTTGAGAAAAAAAACATTCCCCTCTGGGTGATATATGTCCTTTGCAAGGATTTTAACAAACTTTGTTGAATATTGTTACCTTTTGTTATTCTGAAGAAATCCCTGTTTGTTCCTCTGTGCCCCTGTGCTAAGTGAATCTAAAGCCGTGTACACACGAGCGGAATGTCCGACAGAAAAAGTCAGACGGAAGCTTTTCATCGTCTATTCCGATCGTGCGTATGCTTCATCTGACTTTTTTTTTTTCGAAAATTCTGGCGGACCTAGAAATGGAACATGTTCTAAATTTTTCCGACGGAACCAATTCCTATGGGGAAAATCGCTCGTCTGTACGCTGTTCCGACGGACCAAAAACGACGCATGCTCTAAAGCAAGTACGAGATTTAAGCTATTGGCTACTGGCTATTGAACTTCCTTTTTCTAGTCCCGTCGTAAGTGTTGTACGTCACCGTGTTCTGGACGGTCGGACTTTGGTGTGACCATGTGTAGGCAAGACCGCTTGAGCGGAATTCCGTCGGAGTTCCATCGGAGAAACCTTCGTAGTTTATTCCGATGGCAAAACCGGTCGTGTGTACGCGGCATAATTGTAGTGGTTTCATAAACCAACCAGCTGCTGCAGAATCAGGGGACTAATGAGGAAATTTGCAGGGTCTGCATTCCTTTAGGGCCCTTTCACACTGGGGCGGTTTGCAGGCGCTATTGAGCTAATAATAGCGCCTGCAAACCGATCCAAAAGTGCCGCTGCTTTGTCTCCAGTGTGAAAGTCCCGAGGGAGCGGTGCGCTAGCAGGACGGGAAAAAAAGTCCTGCTAGCAGCATCTTCGGAGCGGTGAAGGAGCAGAGTATATAACGCTCCTTCAGGGCTCCTGCCCATTGAAATCAATGGGACAGCGCGGCTTTACCGTCGGCAAAGCGCCTCTACAGAGGCGCTTTGCGGTGGTTTTTAACCATTTCTCAGCCCCTAGCGGGGGGTAAAACCGCCCCCGCTAGCGACGGAATACCGACGGTAAAGCGCCGCTTACAATAGCGGCACTTTACCGCAGACGCCGCCCCTGCCCCAGTGTGAAAGGGCCCATAGACTTGATTTCCTATTGCAAGTATCTTATCAAAATTACATTTTTGTTGCAGGAGATGCCAAAAATCTGACTTGTATCTTAGTGCAGACTACTGGGAAAAACAGTGAGCCAATCACACAAGTAGGAAATTATGTTTTTGGGGGGCGTTCTGTATACATTCTGTGTACAGAACACCTCCAGGTAGCCAGATTGCATTGCACTTTACAGAAAATTACATAGCTGCAGATTAAAAAGGAAAGGTAATTTTTAACAACATTCAATTACAATATGACTTGTGTCGCAAATTGTATATGCTATATTATTATTTTTTCCCATTAAAGTGGAGTTACCCTTTAATCACTTCAGGACCGCCCCACATACATTTACTGCGGCAGGGTGGTCCTTAAGCGCAAAATGACGTACCTGTGTTGTTGGCTCTGGGCTGCACGCACCGCCAGAGCCACGCTCCCACTGTGATTGGACACAGCGGGAGCCAATCAGCGGGTCCGGCGGAACTCGATGGCCACCGGGACCCACCAATCCTTCAGAGAAGAGACAGAACGGTGGTCTGCTTATGTAAACAAGGCAGACCGCCGTTCTTTGAGGGAGGAAAATGGAGATCTTGTGTTTCTGCTAAGCAGAAACACGGATCTCTGTTTTCCTCCAGTCACAGCATTCGCCCTACAGTTAGAAGTTACTCCCTAGGAGCACACGTAACCATTTGATTGCCCCCGATGTTAACCCTTCCCTACCAGTGTCATTTATACAGTGACAGTGCATTTTTTTAGCACTGACCACTGTATTGATATCACTGGTCCCCAAAAAGTGCCACTTAGTGCCAGATTTGTCCGCTGCAATGTCGCAGTCCCGCTAAAAATCACTGATCGTCAGCATTACTAGTAAAAACAATAAAAAAATAAAAAGTTCATAAATATATCCCATAGTTCATAGATCCTTTTTTACCAAAAATATGTAGCAGGATACATATTGGCCTAAATTTATGAAGAAATTAGATTTTTTACATTTTTTATTAGATGTGTTTTATAGCAGAAAGTAAAAAATATTGTTGTTTTTTTTTTCAAAATTGTCGGCCTTTTTTTGTTTATAGCGCAAAAAAAAAAAAAACACAGAGGTGATCAAATACCACCAAAAGAAAGCTCTATATGTGGGGAAAAAAAAGGACATCAATTTTGTTTGGCTACATCGTCACATGACTAGGCAATTGTCAGTTAAAGCGACGCAGTACCGTATCGCAAAAAAAGGCCTGGTCATAAAGGGGGTAAACCTTCCAGGGTTGAAGTGGTTAAAGTGGTATTCCAGCCGAAATTATACTTTTTAAATAAAAATACCCCTATAATACACAAGCTTAATGTATTATAGTAAAGCTAGTCTGTAAACTAAGGTCTGTTTTGTTAGTTTATAGTAGTAGTTTGTTATTTTATAAATGTACAGCAGGCCGTGGCCATCTTAAGTGTGGGCATCTGAAGCCAGACTGTATTTCTTCCTGGATCTCATCCTTGCAGATCTCGCACATGCTCAGTGCAGCACAAGCAGTGTAATAGGTTTCAGGTCAGGTTTTCATAGCAATGGCAGTTTCAGAGGAAGTTGCCGCCCCTTCCCAGAAGGCATTGCAAACAGGAAATGATGCGATGGGCCGCGGCCAGGAAGGAGGAAGTGAAAAATGAATACAGCAGATATACAGTAGGTGCTGAGAAAAAAAATTAAAAAATATCCAATTTGTTTACAGTGCACAGTTTAGTGAGGGATGCTGAAGAGTTGTAAAAGTGGGTGGAACTCCACTTTAAGAGGTAAAAAAAAAATCATAAATATACGGCATGTTTTTAAAAAAGGAGATACTGTACATTGCTAAAAAGCTAGGCAAACTCAGGGAAGAGGGACCAGTGTATAATTTTACACCTTTTGCGTCATGGTGGAATTCGGCGAGATTGACATGAGAGCTCATAAAATCTTCAGCCTGATCTCTAATCTGCTTTTTCTGAAGAAAGCCAGGGGCAATATGATGAGGCAGGACTGTTTTTACAATGACACTAAGATATTTTCACATAAACATGAACCTATACATAGCGACTGTTGAACAGATGCTTATACCTAAACGAGCAACAAACTTCAGCGTTCAGGGGGCGTGGCCTGGACATGGCTGAGTGAGGCTGCTTTTTCTTGGAGCTCCCGGCCTGTCCCGAAAAACCCGGCTTCATTCGTCTTATTAGAGGCATGATACCGTCCAAAAAGCACAGGACAAGAGCATCCACCCGGGGGACACCAGTTGGAAGGAGCCCTGGTGAGATTCGACACTATTTCCAGCAACTGCAAGGTTCATCCCCAGGAGCCACAGTAGCGGCGCCACGAGGCCCTCCACGTGGAGAGAGACATAGAGCCTCCGCACAGAGTGATTCTCCCGTCTCACCCTGCCACAGCGGGGATATTAACAACCCACCGGAGACCATCGGAGGACCAGCGGGGGTCGCGATGACATCCCAGCAACCACCTGTACCCCTTATGCTTGATCAGGACATTCGGGCCCTACTACAGGCCCTCCCCACCCGCTCAGACATCGAGGCGCTCATCCTCAAGTTAGAGGAAACGCACCGACGGGACATGCAAGAGATACGTGGGGAGGTAGCCACTCTAGCGGATCGCATAGACACAGGGGAAGCTTCGGTCACCACTCTGGAGGGAAGAGTTGCAGCACTAGAACAGGATAGGAACCATCACCGGGATTCCACCATTGCTCTACAACTGCATCTGGAGGAAATCGAGGACCGGAGTCGCAGGAACAATCTGCGGCTCCGAGGAATCCCGGAGGATATAGCAACAGAGAACCTGGGGGAGACGGTGAGGACAATGTTTTGCACTGTACTTGAAGATCCAGAACTCAACATTGAGCTGGACAGGGTTCACCGTGCTCTAGGCCCACGGTCCGAAGATCCGGACAGACCGAGAGATGTAGTATGCAGATTACATCGCTACACCCAAAAGGAAAGCATCCTGCGCCGAGCCTGGGAACATGGTGAAGTGGAAGTAGGTGGTAAACAAGCGAAAATACTGCCAGACCTATCGAGAGCAACGCTGAGGCGCAGAGCCTTACTGCGCCCTCTCCTAGATCTTGCCAAGCAAAAAGGATTAACATACCGATGGGGTTACCCACTCTCTGTGTTGTTCCGTAAGGACACAAGCTCCTTCTCCCTACAAAGACCAGAGGACCTCCCGGCGCTATTTAGGTTCATGGATACGGATCCAATACAGATACCTAACTGGCTGCAATTCCTGCATCGGCCACAGGGAAGATCGGGCCCTCTGAGGATGCATGGACCCCTTCCTCCTCGTCACTTCAGGAACAGAAGGAGACGCAGGACGGCCTCAGAGGGAGAGCCACGTGAGTAGGCCTTGGGCCACCCATCCCCATCCATTGTTACACGCCCAAGATAGAACGAGAGGTTGCCAACCCCCACACGCAGAGAACTGTAGCGGGATCTTCGTTGTTAACCGACGAGGAGGATTTTTGGATAAGCGTTATCTCCGCTTCCCCCTGGCCGGCCCCCCCTCTCCGTCCCTCCTTCCCCTTCACCCCTCGGGACTTTAGCTGAACACATCTTTGGGCAGCACTGTGGTCTAGAGGCCCCATGGGAGAGCTGATGTACACCCACGGACCGAATTCCTAAAACAATACCTGCCCCCATACCGGTTAGGAATCACCCCAGACATCACAGTACTGGGAGCTTGGAACCTACAATTACCCATCCATCAGTCACCACATAAACTAGAATCACAAAGTCACATCCTCTGTGATGACACGGAAATGTACATGTAATATGGTCACAGGAGACTGTATGGTTTAGTGACATGGAAAGAGAATCGAGAGACGCTCAAAATCCCTAGCCCTGCGTACCAGGGGAAACTCGCCATGACCCCAAGACAGCAACAGGAACCATGACACGTGCCACGGAAAGCTCAACATGGAAGATCACAGTTGTTAACAACACCACAAATATAACAGCGGGGATCTATGTGCGGGTGGTCGGGGGGGGGAATAGTGGAGGGGACCTCCCGTTTAATGGTTCGCGGTGATTACTGTCCGGGTCCAGGATTGTTTTGGGCCTTCTGCGCATAGCTTAAGACGAGACTGAACACTGTTGGCCCTGAAGCGCTGCGCGGACCGGTAAAATGAGGGGTTGGTTTAGAGCCTTTTTCTTGCTGTTCTCTCTGGGACCGCCTCGGAGAGCCCGTCAGATGGGTGTGTCGTTGGAGGGGATGGGTAATGGGATCTTCTTTGTGACACCTACTGTGTGCCTTAATTTAGGCAGTTAGGCTCCATAGGGTTTTAGTTCTGGAAACTCTGAGTCAGTTTAGCTCACTTAATGTTATGTTAATTTATGCCTTTTGTATGTTATGTTATTTTTTGGTTGATCTTGTCTTAAGCTAATAGTACATTTGCAACGCTGCATTCCACTAGTCTGCTATGTTACTGTATTAGACACACTGCGTGCACTATTGGACACCATAGATTGCCGGGGGTGGAGGGAGAGGCCCGGGAGCTCACTTCCTGGCCCTGTCTATCCACAACCCCACATAGGACAGCGCTCCATTCCCAGTGTAGCGACTGGGGAGCGTAATAGCCCATTTGGCTAACTTAGCACCCACACCCAGCTGCACTATCTAGTGACAGCTTCTTTTATTTCTCTCTCTCTCTGTTCTGCTCTAGCTTTTTCTTTCCCTGACACCCCCCCCCCCTTCCCCCCCCCTCCACACTTCTTCCCTACCTTCCCACCCCCCCTCCTTGTACCCCCCACCTCCCCCTCTCCTTTACCCATTAACTGACTATTGATATACTCACCACCCCAGATCATGGCACCCTTAAACATAATTTCCCTTAACGTGAAAGGCCTGAACACGCCAGAAAAAAGACGAATGCTGACTAATGACATGAGATGCATGGGAGCAGACATTGTTTTCCTGCAGGAAACCCACCTCAGAGAGGGTTCCCTGCCGACACTTCAAAACAGATATTTCCCATCGGTTTACCACTCCAGATACACAGAAGCCAAATCCAGGGGAGTTTCCATCTTAATTTCGTCCAAACTCTCATGGACACTCATAGACGCAAAATATGACAAGGAAGGCAGATTCCTTTTTCTAAAAGGGATGATTGGGAACTCCAAAGTTACCTTAGCTAACTTGTACACTCCCAACACACATCAAGACATATTCCTCAAACGTCATCTAGACCTACTATCACACTTCACTGACGGAAACTTGATTGTGGGAGGTGACCTGAATGTCCCCCTTGTCCCCACGGAGGATACTTCCACTGGAACCTCCTCCACATCGCGGGACTTGCGTAAACGCATCGGAACGACACTACACAATCTCCAACTGATCGACGCGTGGCGCCTCCTGCATCCGGGAGAAAAAGATTTTACCTTCTTCTCTAAACCTCACCAGACGTACTCCAGAATCGATTATTTCCTGATCCCCCACAGAGACCTGCACGCGATTAAAGAAACTAAAATAGGATCAATCACATGGTCGGATCATGCCCCGATCACACTAAAATACACTCTTCCAGACTTACGGTCGACACAGAAACCACCGTGGCGACTAAATGAAGGTCTTCTGAAAATCCCAGAAATATTAGCTGAAGTGGCCAGGGAAATTGGCCACTATTTTTCCTCCAACACCACCCCTGACTGTGACACTGGACTAGTGTGGGAGGCCCACAAGACCGTAATTAGGGGAATACTGATCAAACATGGCTCACGACTTAAACAACAACGTACAGCACAACTAAACACCTTGCTGAAGAAATTAGACACACTAGAAGGGAGACACAAACAGACTCCCACCAAACAATTAGAAGCAGAGCTAAACCTGGTCCGGACACAGATCACTGACCTTTTGCGTTATAAAGCGAAAGCGGCCTTACAAATCTGCAAAAGGAAAAATTACGAATCCGGTAATAAATGCGGAAGATTATTAGCACAATCACTACGAGAACAAAAAATGGCCTCATATATACCCCACATCATGTCCCACACGGGACGGAAAGCCTCGTTGCCCCAACATATAGTGCAGGAGTTTAGCTCATTCTATTCCTCTCTATATAACTTGACAGAGTCACAAATCCCCATTGAAAACACGACAGAATACATAACATCCTCCCTCATGCCGACCCTCCCAGACGATGCAAAATCCATTCTCGAAGAACCTATTACGTTGACTGAACTACAAATCGCTCTAAAACATTCTAAATCGGGGAAAGCACCAGGCCCAGACGGGCTTACAATCCCCTACTACAAGACCCTACTCCCCTTCCTGGGCCAGCATATGGTTGAACTTTATAACACTTTAGGCTCAGGGGGTAAGTTTCATAAGTCCACGCTGCAGGCACAAATCTCTGTCATACCAAAAGAAGGTAAAGATCCGGGCCAATGTGGGTCCTACCGCCCGATATCCCTTTTGAATACAGACCTCAAACTTTTTACAAAGATCATTGCTACCAGACTACAACAACACCTCACCTCACTTATACACCTCGACCAGGTGGGCTTCGTCCCAACGAGGGAAGCTAGGGATAATACGATCAAAGTTTTAAACCTACTGCATATCGCGAACAACACCAAATCCCCATGCGTCCTACTTGGAACCGACGCCGAAAAAGCGTTTGATCGCGTAAGTTGGAGATTTATGTTCGCGACGCTAAAACACATAGGGCTGGGTGACAAAATGTTGCAATGGATTTCCGCAATATATACAGACCCAACAGCCAGAGTAAGGGCAAATGGGGTACTTTCAGAAACTTTCCCAATTAATAACGGAACCCGTCAAGGGTGTCCCTTATCACCTCTGCTCTTCGCACTGTCCCTAGAACCTTTCCTATGTCATATTAGACATAACCCAGATATTACAGGGATAGAAGTAGGCAACAAACAATTTAAAGTCTCCGCATACGCTGATGACCTAATGTTTTCCCTCACAAACCCAATCATTTCCCTCCCCAATCTCATGAAAGAATTTCACATATATGGTAAACTGGCTAATCTGAAAATCAATTTCAGTAAATCTGAAGCGATAGGTCTGGGTATCCCACAACCACTACTCACACAACTCCAGAATAGTTTCCACCTGAAATGGAACACTACAGCATTGAAGTACTTAGGAACATTTATACCCCCAACCTTTTCCCACCTATTCAAGCTAAATTTCCCTCCCCTCCTAAAAAAAGTCCAACAGATGCTAGAGAAATGGAACACGGGCCTCCACTCATGGTTCGGACGTTGCAATATCCTCAAGATGACAATCCTACCTAAATTCCTATATCTCCTACAGACCATCCCCATACACATACCAGCAAACTTCTTCAACCAGACACGCTCACTATTTATCAAATTCCTCTGGGCAGGAAAAAAACCAAGACTAAATAGGAAAACCCTTTCTCTACCCAAACGCTATGGGGGACTGGCAATGCCTGAACTTCAGACCTACTACAGGGCAACACATCTAGGTAGACTCATAGACTGGAGCCGACATACAACCACCAAACTATGGACTCAAATAGAACAAGCACAGAGTGAGATTCCTATACATAGAATCCCCTGGTGCTACGCTAATCTCCCTACAGATCTCAAACACCACCCGTTAATAGGCAACACAGCCCGTGTGTGCTCCCATCTGGTTGAGTCATCTCCCCTCTTTGCTCGCGAATCTCCACTTAGGCCCATACTAGGAAACCCTGCATTTGAACCCGGTATGAGGGACGGGAGGTTCAGGGAGCTGCGGGAAGAGGGAATATACCAAGCCTCACATTTCAGTAACAGAGGTAGATGGAAGACTATTACAGAGCTGTCTGACCCAGAGGGATGCTTCCGTCTGGATTTCCTGAGAGCACTACAACTCCACCACTTCCTCAGCACCATGACACCACCTAGCACTACCGATCAAACACTCACATCACTGGAGGAATTGTGCTCGGGCACGGGACCCGTTCTACACGCACTTTCTCTGACATACAGTATGCTAATCACCCCATCAGATGACCATAAGATACAGGGCCTCACTAAATGGGAAAAGGAACTAAAAATTACATTTACCACTAAAACAAAACAACACATACTGCAGTTTACCCACAAATCTTCCTTATGCACTAAAATCCAAGAGACAAACTATAAAATCCTTACGCATTGGTACAGAACCCCAGCATTGCTCCACACGATTTTCCCTGCATCCTCAGAATTATGCTGGAGATGTCAAGAAGAGAAAGGCACACTGCTCCATATTTTCTGGTCCTGTCCCCGGATCCAGACCTTTTGGAGAGAAGTCCGCCAGTTAACACAAAAATTTACAGACCGAGCTGTACCCGATGATCCAGCATACTTCCTTCTCCATGCTAACGACACCCCCCAAAAGATCTACAAAAAATCAGTCATACGGCACTTATTAGACGCAGCAAAAACTTGCATTCCACTTTTGTGGAAGACCACTCAAACACCAACCATAGCTCTCTGGATCCAAAAGGTTGAAGAAATAAACCAAATGGAGGACTTAATCCTCACAAGCCAAAACAGACAAGAAACATATACCAAGACTTGGCAATTATGGAATATGTTCAAGTATTCAGAAGAGGGACAGGCACTCCAAGGTTGTTGAGGTTAAACTTTATTGTATGTATAGAAAGATTTGCAGATAGACATAAGTAAATACACATCCCCACACTCCACTAGCTGTATCCCCGAATTCCTTTCTGCCCCCCCTCCCCCCCATCCTCATGCAGACCCCCCCCCCCTCCTCACCCCCCCATACCCATAATATCCCCTTCCCCCATTCCACCTATATCTATCCCACCTATCATTCTGTTCTTCCGCTTGCTAGACTTCTCTTTCTCTCTTAAAATGATAAAATAATTAGGGAACCGGTCAGCTGAGCTTATGTTCCCCCTCCTATTTTGCATCCACACACAATACACACCGACGATACAGGCATACAGAGAGTTATATGTTATGCTCCTTATATTATATCTGAATGTAACACATGTATTGTCAACATAATCGATGTATCTGCTGTCATTGAATGCAATTACATTACTGTTGTATGTCCCGGTGAACCGGTTTTCTGACATAAATAAATAATTAAAAAAAAAAAAAAAAAAAAAAAAAAAAAAACTTCAGCGTTCAGTCATTTTCTTTTAACAACAGAATGGAAATCAGCTTGATTTAAATATCACTATCCGTGTGTATTAATATTTTAACATAAACCTTGCTTTTGTGTACAGTTAGTAATTTTTTACATGTTGACAGCCATATTTGCTCATTACATACTCGGGCTCTGCTTCCTGCTTTGCCGTGCTATGCAATGGTTGTGCTTTACTGCTTCGCTGACTCACTGAAAACAATGCACTCTCTAGGAGGTTAATAAACTGCTTTCAAAGCCTCGGAGCATGCAAGTGATCACCCATTGGAGAACCCAGCACCCATAAAAAACCAACTGTATACAAACCTATTTGCAAGTGTCTAGGGTCAGAACAGGTCCTCCTTACCTTATTCTTCCCCTGTTGGTAATGATATGGTGCCACTTGCTGCAGGATTCCTCCTGGGTGGGGGCCGAAGCATTGGTGCCCACCCAGAGGAAGTGGGTTGAGTGACATTGGGTGCTATTTAACCCAGAAGAGCACTGGCGCAGGATCAGTTACTGGGTCAGTCTGTGCGGTATGGTAGGACTTGTATTGCATCTGGAGCTGTTTTTATATTTTTCACAAGGCTGAGGACTGAACTTTAAAGAGTACATATACATGGAAGGTCTCTTGCCATAATTTAAGTCCAACTCCAGCTTGGGCAAAGAGTTAAAGTGGAGTTCCACCCACTTTTACAACGCTTCAGCATCCCTCACTAAACTGTGCACTGTAAACAAATTGGATATTTTTTTTTTTTTTTCTCAGCACCTACTGTATATCTGCTGTATTCATTTTTCACTTCCTCCTCCCTGGCCGCGGCCCATCGCATCATTTCCTGTTTGCAATGCCTTCTGGGAAGGGGTGGCAACTTCCTCTGAAACTGCCGTTGCTATGGAAACCTGACCTGAAACCTGTTACACTGCTTGTGCTGCACTGAGCATGTGCGAGATCTGCAAGGATGAGATCCAGGAAGAAATACAGTCTGGCTTCAGATGCCCACACTTAAGATGGCCACGGCCTCCTGTAAGTTTATAAAATAACAAACTACTGCTATAAACTAACAAAACAGACCTTAGTTTACAGACTAACTTTTCTAGAATACATTAAGCTTGTGTATTATAGGGGTATTTTTATTTTAAAAGTTTACTTGCGGCCGGAACACCACTTTAAGTTCACCCTTTTAGAAAAAATGAACTAAAAAGGTGAACTAACACCGTGACCCCCCACCCCCATCATCGAGGTAAATACAGCAGGGACTGGGGGTGGGGGGTATACAGTGTTTACGTTTCAATTTTTTTCTGTCAACCTGGAACTGGACTTAAACCAAGGCAGGTGTATTCCTTGTATCAAGTGGTCGATCTCTTCAATTGGTATAACAAACCACCCTTCCCAGCCCAAGAAGTGAAAAGAAATATGTGGTATGCCCAGGTATAGAGGAGCATAAAAATCACTCCCACCATGTGGCAGTGCCAGTCCTAGGAGGCTCATCTCTATCATGTGAGGACAGGAAGTCTTGATTGCTTGGAGCTTACACAGGGATTCTTCTCCTCTTTCCCACGGGGCGAACAATGTGGCACCAAAGCAAACATAAGGTTGCAATTATGTAAACCTGTTTCTTTGCACTTTATACGGTAGATCCAGGGGGGCTCCATTGGGACACATGGCTTGATTTGAAGAACATCTAAGTACTTGCCATAACCACAAAATGCTACACTTAAGCACTCTTGTTACTTTAGATCAGGTGGTTCCAAACTTTTCAAAGGGCCAGTTTACTGTCATTCAGACTTTAGGGGGGGTGGACTGTGGTCAGAGTAGAAAATGCCCTGGAGTCAGTGGGAATAGACAATGTCTCAGGATTGGTGGTCAGTGAGCTTTAAAAATTACATAGTGCCTAGTAGGTGGAGGAACAGTGCCCCATCATTGGTATTAGCGGGAGAAATAGGGACCCAGTGTCGGTGTCATTAGGAAGAATGGTGACCAATCGCTTATATCAGTAAGAGGAATTGTGTCCTGTCGTTGGTGTCAGTGGAAGAGATGATGCCTCATCAGTGGTGTCAGTGGGAGGACTAATGCTCCACTGTTGGTGTCGGTGTAGGGAATGGTGCCTCATTAATGGTGTCAGTAGAAGGAATAGTGGCCCACTGTTGGGGTCAGTGAAAAGAATGGTTCCCCATCAATGGTGTCAGCAGTAAGAATAGTGCCCCATCGTTGGTGTCAGTGGGAAGAACGGTTTCCCATCATTGGTGTCAGTGGGAGGAACGGTGCTTCATTAGTGGTGTCTGCGTAAGGAATGGTGCCTCGTCATGGGTGTCAGTGGGAGAAATAGTGCCTCATGTCAGTGAGAAAAACAGTGCCCCAAGGGATGGATAAAGGCAAGCAAAGGGCCACATTTGGCCCGCAGGCCGCAGTCTGGAGATCACTGCTTTTAGATGGTTTAAGCACCATGTAAGGTTCACAAAAACAAATAAATGTATTTTAAAACAGAGGATTTGGGGTACTTTTGGCCAGAACTGTTTTAGCTATTAAAGCAACAGTCACGTCTCTGCTCTGGCAATTCATTAAATAAAAACATCAATGCTTGAAATCCCACAGGTGGATGTGCTAAATGTAGATACTAAAATAACCGCAGCCAGAGCCTCGGGGGTGAGACATCATGCGTTGTTCATGGCTACACAGATTCACCAACATAAGAGAATACAGAGATCTCATCCCTATTGTCTGCAGTCCCTATGGAAACCTGCTAGACAAACCAAACACAAACTCTACAATAGAACTCCGACCACAAATAAACATAAGCTGTCCATACACTAGTAGATTTTGAAAGAATGTTTGTATGAACATTCATATGAAACTTCTCATTAGTTCCAAACTGATGCCCTTTGAGGGTATTGTCCTCGTGGGTCCCTTCTGCAAAGGGATGATATCTGATATTTATAAAGTACTGAACACAATTTAACTGCAGAATGCAAGAAAGTATTCCTATATGAGCAAATGGGAGAAGATTTTGGGGGAGGATTGCCGCTGGAGACATGGCAGACTCTCTAGTCTCATGCAGCCAGAAGCTCAATCTGTTTTCTTTATAAAGAAAATCTATATAAGATACCCTGCCATCAAATTCAAGAGCTCCTTCACACTATCGACCCATCAACCAGCAATAGAAGTAATGTCCACCTAATAAACTCTACTGGGAAACGGTACTTGCGCTTATACTTGATTAATTGTCCCCATTTACTCCTGACAGTTCCATGTCGGAATATTGGTGCTCCATGTCCAATGCCAGGTTGTGGTAGATCTAGAGAATCTGCTATTTTCTTTCTTTCTTTTCTATTATGCCTTCTCTATTTTTTCTACCTACTCCCAATATATTTGATTTACTTACAGTTAATCAAATATGAGTGAGTCCAGTTGTATTTGTCAACACCACATCCCAAATTGATATGGAAATAACATTTTATAAAGAAAAAGGGTGTAGAGTCCTTCTATCAGAATGATTTACCAATACACATACATTCTTAAAAAATACATCTTTATTATAACTTCATTAAAAAAAAGGTTGTGGGGTATCAATCCCCTAAAAACATGAAACAATTCCTGAAGAAGTACAGCAATCCATATTCAATATTGCAATCCCAAGACAAGAGGCACCTCCCCTATAAACATGTATACACCCTAATATTATATGAATACGGTATCACGCATTTCAAAGAAGAGATAGAGGGGAGAGATGCCTCGCCTGACTTGTTTCGCACTGGAGGCTTCCTCAGGGTTTCATGGGGTGCAGTTATGGCTGCTGGAAAAAGGAAAATACATATGCTAATACATAATCAAATAAAAAATACATTATATGCAATATCACAATAAGGTTACAAAAACTTACAACAAACACTGAGAAATGATATCCACCAGTGTAGGGTAGAATCAAAGACGATAATGATCTTTCAAAGCATAGACTATGCGAGATGGAAAACAGTGTAGGAGCACATCAGGCCTTTCGCCTTTAGTGGTGAATATAGTTTCTCAGTGTTTGTTGTAAGTTTTGTAACCTTACTGTGACATTGCATATTATGTAGTTGTCACAGACTTTGGGTTGCAGGAGAACCATGGCCTGGAGAACTCTCCATCAACTTGGCAATTAGAGTTGCGTTTGACTTGTTGCTGGTGTTCTGTCCCCTTGATTCCAGAAGATCCTTGAGTGTGCTTCGCTTAAGGCTGGAGTACCAAAGATCCGGACGGATTGGTTTCCGCCAAGAAGCTGCTTTCCAATTCCTGGAACATGAAACTGGCTATAGAAACCCCAAGGACCAGACAACACCAGTGTTGGAGTACACCAGAAAATGAACTGCATTATTTTTAGAAACACACTGAATTTATACAGCAAACCATCAGATAAGGGCTACACCCATTATCCCAGACAAAGGTCACCTTATACAGTAGAGCTAGTCCTATTATCATAACAATGACCTCCTTAGACAGTCTGGCTCCCCGGACTAACTTGCATAAGAAGCCACAAACAATTAGTGACCAGCTCTGGATAACTTAAGAACATATTATAACATAGAGTTCTCCAGGCCATGGTCCTCCTGCAGTCCAAAGTCTGTGAGACAGTAGTATTTATTTGATTATGTATTAGCATGTGTATTTTCCTTTTTCCAGCAACCATACTCAAATGCACCCCATGAACCCCTGAGGAAGTCTTCAGTGTGAAACCTGTTGGGATGAGGCATCTCTCCCCTTTCTCTCTTTTTTGAAATGAATGATACCGTATTCATATAATATTATGGTGTATACATGTTTAAAGGGGAGTTGCCTCTTGTCTGGGGGTTGCAATATTGAATATGGATTGCTGAACTTCTTCATAAATTTCTTTATGTTTTAGGGAATTGATACCTCACAAAACATTTTTAATGAATTTGTAATAAAGGTGCCTTTTTTAAGAATGTAAGTGTATTGGTGAATCATTCTAATAGAAGGACTCAACACCTTTAAAATCCCCTTTTTCTTTATAAAAATGTTATTTCAATTTTTTTTTTACAATACAGGCTTAGTTCTGGTTCAGACCAGTAAAACTTGTCATGTGATTTGACAGTTCCAAATCGCATGACAAGTCGCACCTAAATGTCAGCAATGGAACTGTTCATATCGCCGCGACTCACGTCGCACGTCTCGTCTGTTAAATGAAGTTGCAAGCCGCAATTAAATCAGCAGTGCAAATCACACTGAGGTGCGGATTTGAAAACGCGCTGAAGTAGCACGATTCCAAAGCCGCACCAGTGTTAACAGGGGCTTAAACACCCTCATGCCTGGAGAGCTTCTTTTCAGCCTCAAAAGGTTGAGGCTGCTCTTTGCCTGTAATGCTTAGAATAGGGCATACCAACAGTTTGATGCATTATGAGACACTGATTTTATGATAAGAATCTTGGAGTATTTGTGATTATATGTACATGATATTACTTTAAGCTATTTTTAAGCTAAAAACACTCCTGTTAATTATAGAGGAAATTTACCCATAACAACTTGATATAAAAGAATGTTCATAAGCAAGAAACATACATTCCATATTAATACCGTATATACTCGAGTATAAGTCGAATTTTTCAGCACATTTTTTTGTGCTGAAAGTGCCCCCCTCGACTTATACTCGAGTCAAGCACTTTTCTGCAGCAAAAAATTTCATTTTACGAACCGACTTTGAGGCCTCCTATCTCAGGGCCACTTGGTTCTAGGAACCCCAAATTTGGTGTGCACACCCAGTGGAACTAGTTCCACAACATATCCAAAGCTGAAGTTCCTAGCACTAAGTGGCCCCGAGATACGGGGCCCCAAAATCGGTTCGGAAAATGTCATTTTCTGCTGCAGAAAAGTGCTTGACATTTTCTGAACTGATATTTGGGGCCCTTTATCTCGGGGTCACTTGGTGCTAGAAACCCCAACTTTGGAAATGTTATGGTGCTAGTTCCACTGGGTTTGCATACCAAATTTGGGGTTCTTAGCACTAAGTGGCCCCGAGATACGGGGCCCCAAATTCAGTCAACTGTGTCCATCTGCAGCAATGTCATTTTGGGGACCCTTTGGGTTCAGAAACCCCAAAATTTGGCTGCACCTAGGGGGGCATCTAGGAACCCTTAACTACAGAGTTTGAAGTTCAGGGGACCTATGGCTGCAAATGGGCACAGTGATGCTGCAAATGGGCATTGTTGACCCTCTTTTCCACTTACAGTAGCTGTGCATTTCTCACCCTCGTCTTATACTCGGGTCAATAAGTTTTTCCCAATTTTTTTTGTGGTGAATTAGGGCCTCAACTTATACTCGGAACGACTTATACTCGAGTATATACGGTAATTTAGCTACCAGATGCATAGCTCTGATTTCAAGGGACTGTCCCTCATTTGGAACAAAGTCCCTCTGTCCCTCTTTCCTCCTCATTTGTCCCTCATTTTGGTCTGATCTATATAGTTGTATATAAAATGCACTTTATTATAAAACCAAAAAATCACATGTACATAAGTATTCACAGCCTTTGTCATGACACTCAAAATTTAGCTCAGGTGCATCCTGTTTCCACTGATCATCCTTGAGATGTTACTACAGCTTGATTGGAGTCCACCTGTGGTAAAATCAGTTGATTGGACATGATTTGGAACTGCACACACCTGTTTATATAAGGTCCCACAGTTAACAGTGCATGTCAGAGCACAAACCAAGCCATGAAGCCCAAGGAATTGTCTGTAGACCTCCGAGACAGGATTGTATCAAGGCACAGATCTGAGGAAGAGTACAAAAGAATTCTGCAGCATGGAAGGTCCCAATGAGCCCGGTGGCCTCCATCATCCGTAAATGGAAGAAGTTTGGTAACGACCAGGACTCTTCCTAGAGCGGACCGCCTGGCCAAACTGAGCAGTCGGGGGAGAAGGGCCTTAGTCAGGGAGGTGACCAAGAATCCGATGGTCACTCAGAGCTCCAGCATTTCCCTGCAGAGAGAGGAGAAGCTTCCAGAAGAACAACCATCTCTGCAGCACTCCACCAATCAGGCCTGTATGGTAGAGTGGCCAGACAGAAGCCACTCCTCAGTAAAAGGCACATGACTGCCCGCCTAAAGTTTGCCAAAAGGCACCTGAAGGACTCTCAGACCATCAGAAACAAAATTCTCTGGTCTGATGAAACAAAGATTTAAACTATTTGGCCTGAATGGCAAGCGTCATGTCTGGAGGAAATCAGGCACCGCTCATCACCTGGCCAATACCATCCCTACAGTGAAGCATGGTAGTAGCAGCATCATGCTGTGGGGATGATGCAAGGACTCAGAGACTAGTCAGGATCGAGGGAAAGATGAATGCAGCAATGTACAGATACATCCTTGATGAAAACCTGCTCCAGAGTGCTCTGGACTTCAGACTGGGGTGAAGGTTCATCTTCCAACAGGACAATGACCCTAAGCACTACGGGTCAGTGGCTATGGGACAACTCTGCGAATGTCCTTGAGCGGTCCACCAAGAGCCCAGACTTGAGCCCGATTGAACATCTTTGGAGAGATCTGAAAATGGCTGTCCACAATGCTCCCCATACAACCTAATGGAGCTTGAAAGTTCCTGCAAAGAAGAATGGGAATAACTGCCCAAAAATAGGTCTGCCACGCTTGTAGCATCATACTCAAAAAGACTTGAGGCTGTAATTGGTGCCAAAGGTGCTTCAACAAAGTACTGAGAAAAGGCTGTGAATACTTATGTACGTGGGATACTTTTTGTTTTTTATTTTTAATAAATTTGTAAAGATTTCAAACAAACTTCTTTCACGTTGTTATTAAGGGGTATTTTTTGTAGAATTTTGAGGAAAATAATTAATTTAATCCATTTTGGAATAAGGCTGTAACATTAGAAAATGTGGAAAAAGTGAAACGCTGTGAATACTTCCACATGCACTGTAGGTGTACCTGAAGTGATCTAACAGGACTTCATTTTCTGACTAAAGCACCACTTTAACACAGTGTTTGTAAATCAGCACATACTACCATGGATCATACTACGGTTCTCAGTTAACATTGTATTGCCTGTTGGGATGCACCTTGTACCATTCTATGTATTCTGAAACCATGTATGTCACTGTATATTGTTACTTTAAAAAAAAAATCTCATCAGTACATTCAATGACATGACGAATGTCGTTTGAAAGTACTTCAAAAACAGTTTGCTTTTAACATTCAGTTTTGGAGTAAATGAGCTTTCATGAACGAAACACTGACACTCTATACACTGTTAGAAAACGCTGCTCTCACTGTGCACACGGCACTAATAATGTTTTCAGTACATGTTTGCATTCTTTCAAGTCCTGATTAGAATTAGCCTGCCTATGTTACGCCCCTTGTCCCCTTGTTACAATAAAAGTGCAATTGTAATATTAATGTGATACCTACGTAATCATGTGTATAAAAACCTTCAATTTGCGTCAAAATAAAACAGAACAGTTATTTGGAAAGACGTGGAGTGTATCTTTTGTGTCTGTTGCCTACTGCAGTAGTTATTATTAATTTGGAACCACTAATCAATATGAGGATAGGAGTTGCCTATCTATAAATTCCCATGTCAATGGTTACTATTTGAGAATTTACTGATGCATTTTACTTACCCATACACTAACATGGTTTGTGTTTTGCATTTTGTAAGAACCTTAATAAAAATTTATTGAAAGTGGAAATAAATAATTTTGAACAAATATCTACTATTGTATGGCCAACTTTAGTAGCAGATACATGCCTGTTACTAAGAGCAAACAGGAAAAGGGAAAGATATAAATAAAAGGGAAACTTTTATTTTGCCCCATTCTTTCCTAAAAAAAGGACTCATTTGTGCACACACAGAAATAACAAAGTGTCTGCTTTTTGGAATAAAGTCAATCTGTCATAAGAAAAAGTGTTGACTGCTTGGCAGTAAGTGATTGAAAAGTATTAAAGTCAGAGAGTTATCATACATGGTTTCCAGTGGCGGCCAGTCCATTAGGGGCGCAGGGGCACTGCCCCCCTAATCCATGCACCTGGCCCCCTAATCTACATGAAGGGCGCCGGATGCATGAATTCCAATGGGGTTTTTTGGGGGTTTTTTTAAGCATGTGATTAGAGCCTACTGATCGCTGCTGTCCGTCTCCCAAAAATGTAAAAGTTTATTTAATTCCTTGCTTCTGCTGTCCTTGGGTCTTGCCATTTCAAATCTCTGTTGATGTATCAAAATTGTTTTTTTATAGACAAAGGGTGTTCCAGACTGCGCTACACTATATTAAAAAAAAACATTGCTATAGTTCATTTAGATGTGCACACTAGCATAGCTTGTGGCTTGTTGGCAGGAAGGAGCAAAGAATATGCATATTAAAAAGGTTGCAGGGTATACTTTCTTTTAAATAATAATTAGGAACATTGTGGTTTATTTCCTCTCCTCCCCCAACAAATGTTCTTTTATACATGCTTCCAGACACATCACTACAATAAGCATGCAGATTAGAAAGTGAGAGGGAATTCAGAACTACTGATGATCTGTGTACTTGCTCCAGATCAAAGGCTCAGAAAATACTAAAGCCACTGTTAGGCTCGGTTCACACTGTCGCAACCTGGGATCCGACCAGTGGCAGCCGCTCATGCAGGGCGCAGGGGTGCCGCCCCCCTAATCCATGCGCCCAGCCCCTGATCTACATGCAGAGCGCCAGACGCATGGATTCCAATGGGGTTTTTTTTTTCAAAGAACATGATTAGAGCCTGAGGCTCTAATTGGCTTCAAAAAGGGTGGGCTTGAGGTGCAGAGCACTGTACCCGGAGCCCACCCAGTTGTGCGACATTAGCGAATTAATATTCGCTAATGTCTTCCTCTTTCTCCTCTCGGCCAATCAGGAAGCGGGTCCTGAGACCCAATTGGCCTTGGAGACCTAAGACCCGATTGGCCGCGAGTCTTAAGTTCTGATTGGCTGCGAGGAGAAGCGACCGCCGGGAGGAGACGCAGGGGATGGGAGCAGCCGATGGTGGGCGATAGGCAAGCGATGCAGCGATCGAGTGATGGGGGACAAGCAGTAATCAAGCAAGTAAACGACAGGGGCGGGGGGGTTGGTTGGTGGGCTGGCTGGCCGGCCACGGGCTGCACCCCCAAGAGAATTGAGCACCAGTTGCCACTGGATCCGACTTGTGAGACCCCAAGTCGCATGACATGTGAAATCCAATGTTAGTCAATGAGAGCTGTCTCAGCACTACTGAAGTCGCTCCAACTTTAGAAAAGGTTCCTGTACTAGTTCAAGGCGACTTCTATCCAACTTGTTCCCATAGACTTTAATGGAAGTCACCTCCAAGTTGGATCCTCATCTATATTGATGTGATTTGGATCCAACATTACAGGAAGATTACCAAGGCATTCCCGAAAGTCGCTTCTAAAGTTGCATCAAAGTAATACTCAAGTCACCAGAAAGTCGCCTGGCAAAGTCGCACCGTAAGTCGTGCAACTTTCAGGTCGTGGCAGTGTAAACTTAGCCTGACTGTTATGTCACAGCCAGACAAGTAGCAATCTCTGAATGAGAAGGCAGCAATGGTCACCTCCATGTTTTTCTAATTACGGGTCTCCTTTAACATCTAGACACCCTAGCTGTAGATTAATGTCCCGGGACTTGGTTCCCCATGCCATAAAAACATTCATCTACATTCTATGTAGGAAGCAGTATGCAAGCTGAGTACACTCCTAGTTCTGAGACTGGCCTACAACAAAGATAAAGTACCAATCAGCATGCTCCAAATTATTTGATCATCTTGACAGCCAATCATGGTGATCACATGACTTTGTTTGCAAACAAACCTGCCAACTTCAGTCGTCACTGTGCTTCACACACAGAGTGGCATAGTGACAACTGAAGCCAGTAGGAAGTAGATCCCACAGTGCAATACAGTTTGAACTTTAAAATAATTTTTTATCGCTTTTGTGTAAAATAAAAACTTTTTTTTAAGACTTTTCCCATTTGCCTGCTCATAACAAAAACATGAACAGGTTACAATTAAAACAGTGCATCAAATAAAAGTGTACATGTCCTTAAAAACTCAAAAACTATTTAGGTAGGCAAATAAATACTCAAGTTATTGTCAAGAACATCTGTGCATATTGAAGTTGCTAAATTTGGTGCGGGCATCTAACAGTCAATGACCTCTGCCCATACTGTAAGAGAAATTGGGAGCTGCATCAAAATGCCAATTGCATGGCTGTCTTGCTTGCTTCCATACTTTTGGTAGCTGACCCAGATCAACTAAGCAATTAGCATGTTTCAGTGTCTCCATTGTCCCTGAATATCAGGCTGTTCTTACTTCTGGTAGTTTCAATGTTTGACCACCCCCTCCCGTATAGTATACTGGTCAGTGGGGCCACCCAACATTGTGATGGCCAACAATAAAGTATGAGGAGTGAGTGACTCCCAGGATGTATTAGAGCTTTGTGCAATCAGAACAGCCCAAGATTCTGGTAGAGCTGTGGGACTGAATACTGCTCTGGGTAGGTGCACCTTCAAGTGCTTATGAATGTCAGGCTGTTCTTTCTTCTGGTAGTTTCAAACTTTGCCCACCGTATAGTTTTAAAGTGGAGTTCCACCCACTTTTACAACTCTTCAGCATCCCTCACTAAACTGTGCACTGGAAACGAATTGGATATTTAAAAAAAAAAATTCTCAGTACCTACTGTATATCTGCTGTATTCATTTTTCACTTCCTCCTCCCTGGCCGTGGCCCATCACATCATTTCCTGTTTGCAATGCCTTCTGGGAAGGGGTGGCAACTTCCTCTGACACTGCGGTTGCTATGGAAACCTGACCTGAAACCTATTACACTGCTTGTGTTGCACTGAGCATGTGCGAGATCTGCAAGAATGAGATCCAGGAAGAAATGCGGTCTGACTTCAGATGCCCACTCTTAAGATGGCCACAGCCTGCTGTAAGTTTATAAAATAAAAAACTACTGCTATAAACTAACAAAACAGACCTTAGTTTACAGACTAACTTTACTAGAATACATTAAGCTTGTGTATTATAGGGGTATTTTTATTTAAAAAGTATAATTTCGGCCAGAACACCACTTTAATGGTCAGTTGGGCCACCCAACATTGTGATGGCCTACATAAAAGTATGAGGATGGGAGGAAGCGACTCCCAGGATGCGTCTGAGTTTTGTCCAGTCAGAACATCCCAAGATTCTGGTAGAACAGTGGGAGTGTATGCTGCTCTGCATATGTGCACCTTCAAGTGCCTATGCTTTATACCTATCAGCAGCATCTTTATCATTTTAGTCTGATGTCTAGATCCACATACTCATTGTGGGTTAGCAACTCAAGTTTTGAAGCCAGGCTACTAGAATTCCAGAAGAAGGACACATTGTCAGCCACCCCATCTCTCCCATCAAGTCAGAGCGCCGGCATGCCCCCATCCCCAGTGTACCTTCAGGGTCATGCACTTGTAAGGCAGATCTCCCAATTGATATGAACAGGACTGCCCGCACGGGATGCATAGATCATCATCTGTGCATTCAATACGGGAAATGCGAGGCCCTTACACGGGTAGGCTGTAGGCTGTAGTACACCCAAGTGAGGTAGGTCTTAATGGTATGTGCACACACACCTTGCAGTGCCCAATTAGGTATGAGCAATAATTGTGCGTGTGACAGGTACACTTTAATATTATTATGTTGGCATTGTACGCATTGCAGACACCTGTAAACCCATACACTCAGCCTTACCGGAGCTGTTTTGCATAGTTGATTTCAATCTCCGTTCTCTCTTTCACAAACTTGATGTATTTTTCCAGTACTTCAATCCCCCACTGTGTGTGTTTTTCGAGGTTGTCAAACTGATCCTGTAAAAATGTAAAGAGACAGAAAAGTGACTGGTTATGTTCTGACGTGGAGCGCAGAATAAAAACTTTCGCAAACAGCACATGTGCCAACATAATGCACAGCCCCCAGCACCTTCTACTACTTCATCACAATAAACCCAACACATCGTTTAAAGGCATCAAAAGTACATCTGGAAATGGCTTACAGCTAATTTCATTACACAGGGTGTCCCAAAATTCCAGATCCACAGGTAAAAATGTATTAAAAAGTTTTATTCCAATAAATGCTCAGAGAGATTGCCCAGGACTTCAATACACAGGTGTATGTGCTGAATACGAGAACGCTGAACATTTCTTCATGTAGTAGAACTGTTGTTTCATGCAGAAATTATTTTTTTCCTTTAGGCCTCATTTACATTTGCTTTGCTGTCTGAACAGTGATCAGCCTTCGGATCGCTCTTCAGAGAGCATTTGACAGGCGGCGAGACATTGTATTGTCTCTTCACTGCTTGTTTTTAAAGTGGTTGTAAAGGCAGAAGGTTTTTTTTTATCTTATTGCATTCTATGCATTAAGATATAAAACCTTCTGTGTGCAGCAGCCCCCCTAATACTTACCTGAGCCCCATCTAGATCCAGTAATGTTGCAGGAGTATCTTGTCTATCTGGGACTCCCCTCCTCATTGGCTGAGACAGCAGCGTGGCGCCATGGATCCCACTACTGTCAAAGCCAGTCGGTCAATGAGGAGAGAAAGGGGGCGGGCCACGGCTCCGTGTCTGTGGCTCGGTTCCAGTGCCCCCATATCAAGCTGCTTGCTTTGGGGGCACTCAACAGGAGGGAGGGGCCAGGAGTGCGGAAGAGGGAGCCGAGAAGAGGAGGATCCGGGCTTCTCTGTGTAAAACCATTACACAGAGCAGGTGAGTATAACATGTTTGTTTTTTTTAACTAAAAAAAATTTTTTTTAAACTTTAAAAAAACTTTTTAAAAAAGACTTTGCTTTTCTCTAACAAACCTCTGAGGGCTTCACGGAACAGCTGTATTTATACTGAGATTAAATTACACATAGATGGACTCTATTTACTAATTAGGTGACTTCTGAAGGCAATCGGTTCCACTAGATTTTAGTTAGGGGTATCAGAGTAAAGGGGTCAAATACAAATGCACGCCACACTTTTCGGATAATTATTGATAAAAAATTTGGAAAACCATTTATCATTTTCCTTCCACTTCACAATTATGTGCCACTTTGTGTTGGTCTATCACATAAAATCCCATAAAAATACATTTACGTTTTTGGTTGTAACATGACAAAATGTGGAAAATTTCAAGGGGTATGAATACTTTCTCAAGGCACTGTATACATAGATGCACTTTCCTTTTTGAAGGACATCGGGAAGTAGGTATATGGAGGTGCCATTAATCTGTGCACAACACAGGGTCACAAACTTGGCTTCTGCTTTCATATCCTAATATACCTTTCAATATAAGAAGGATCTACCTAAAACAGAATTTAGGATGCTTTCACTTGCTATGACTAAGGACTCATTCAGACTATGTGCGGTGACTGCCTTTTTTCTGCAGTCTCCGGTCACTGTAAGGGCACATAGAAAACAATTGGAGGGCTGCAATATATGAAATTATCATTTTGGGGTAAATATGCTTTTTTCTCATTTGTATTTTTGGCATAAGAATGCAGTTGACAATAAAGGTGACAGCAACATTTGACCGAAAGAAAAAATAAAAAAGATGGATAACAGTATTCTACTTGAAAATACAATCTAAAATTGAACTGGTGTACTGGGCCCAGGGGTAAACATTCGACCGGGTGTATTAGAGCTGCTTCAATGCTGAGCAGTTTTTGAAGCTCTTTTGCTTCAAGAAAAGCTCCTAAAAATGCACCCCTTTAAAGTGGTGTTCCACCCTAAAAAAAAAAAATTCATGACTGTGCCTAAAAAAAAAATTTAAAAAATCATTTGGATATTTTTTTTTTTTACTTACCTCTAAATGCCTGTTGCTAGGGGGTCCCTCGTAGTCTGCCTCTTCCAGTGCCTGGGCTGGTGACATCACTTCCCCCTCGGCACAGGAAGGGCTCGGCTCTGCTCCCTCCCTCCTGTCAATCATCTGGGACCCATTACAGGTCCCAGGTGACTGAGCGGCCAATCACTGCGCGCGGCGCCACTCGCGCATGCGCAGTGGGTGCCAGGCTGTGAAGCCACAGCCCGGTGCCCACAGTTGCAATGCCGGCGCCGCTGAATGGAGGGGGAGACGAGCGGGGCTTCGATCCCCCGCATCGCTGGACCCTGGGACAGGTAAGTGTCCAATTAAAAGTCAGCAGCTGCAGTATTTGTAGCTGTTGACTTTTATTTATTTATTTATTTTTTATGGGCCCTCTTCTTTAAATTCTATGTACCGTATATACTCAAGCATAAGCCGAGTTTTTCAGCACATTTTTTTGTGCTGAAAGTGCCCCCCTCGGCTTATACTCGAGTCAAGCACTTTTCTGCAGCAGAGAATGACATTCTCCGAACCAAATTTGGGGCCCTGTATCTCGGGGCCACTTGGTACTAGGAAACCCCCAATTTGGTGTGCAAACCCAGTAGAACTAGCACTACAACATATCCCAAGCAGGGGTTCCTAGCACCAAGTGGCCCCGAGATACAGGGCCCCAAAGTCGGTTCGGAGAATGTCATTCTCTGCTGCAGAAAAGTGCTTGACATTTTCCACATAAAAAAAAGAAAAGAAAAGGAAAAATGTACGTGTACCTGCGTGTGTCAGCCCAGTGAGCATAATTAAAACCAATGAAGTTTTTTGAGAAAAAAATGAAAAACAAATGAATATACCGTATATACTCGAGTATAAGCCAAGTTTTTCAGCACATTTTTTTGTGCTGAAAATGCCCCCCTCGGCTTATACTCGAGTCAAGCACTTTTCTGCAGCAGAGAATTACATTTTCCGAACCGACTTTGGGCCCCTGTATCTCGGGGCCACTTGGTGCTAGGAACCCCAAATTTGGTGTGCAAACCCAGTGGAACTAGCACTACAACACATCCAAAATGTCATTCTCTGCTGCAGAAAAGTGCTTGACATTTTAAGAACCGACTTTGGGGCCCCATATATCGGGGCCACTTGGTGCTAGGAACCCCAGCTGGATATGTTGTAGTGCTAGCTCCATTGGGTTTGCACACCAAATTTGGGGTTCCTAGCACCAAGTGGCCCCGAGATACGGGGCCCCAAAGTCGGTCAACTGTGTCCATCTGCAGCAATGCCATTTCAGGACCCTTTGGGTCCAGAGACCCCAAATTTTGACTGCAGCTAGGGGGACTCTAGGAACTACCGAGTTTGAAGTTCGGGGGACCTATGGCTGCAAATGGGCACAGTGAGGCATGCAAATGGGCATTGTTGACCCTCTTTTCCACTTACAGTAGCTACGCATTTCTCACCCTAGGCTTATACTCGAGTCAATACATTTTCCCATTTTTTTGTGGTAAAATTAGGTGCCTCGGCTTATATTCAGGTCGGCTTATACTCGAGTATATACGGTATATGCTCTGGAACAGAATCAAAATTGATAAAAGAAAAGACGCCCCCATACGGTATGTCTTTACACTAGTCTGTTGCGCTTCTTTTGCGGTTTTAAAAATCCTGCTTGCACCAAAAACATACCTCCCCATTAAAATGCATTGAAAATGCAACAAGAATGCATCAAAAACGCAACATGACCTATGAAAAACACACCATAAGGGCGGCAAAATCTTGTGCGTTTTCATCAGCCATTATCGGCACCTTTTTTTCTATCAGCAAAATGCCTATAACCCCTTTTTCAGGCGATCATTATGGCGGGCAGAATTTTGGTGCATCTCTAGTCATTAGTTAATTAACTAGTCATTAGTTAATAGTCTAATTTGATACCACTGAGTATATTGGCAAAAATTGTACTATAGATTGTTGGGCATCAATAGGCAAAGTTTGAATGAAAAATTCCCAGATATCAAAAAAAATACTGGACCTGTGTTTCCTTGTATAGGGAGGCATCTGGGGTTTAAAGGGTTAGTTCATCCTTACAAAAATCTGCCTATGCAGATAAGGGATGTCTGTAGATAAAAACTAACTGTGCAGCTCTAATTAAAGTTGAATAATGCCCTTGCTATAGATGTAGGCCATTTACATATCTCCCAAAGCCTGACTGGAATATTCCCAGGTAGAAATGGGCTCGGGCGTGTTCGGATTGTGCCCGCCAGGAAGCACTGCATGACGCCAATCACTGCATGACGCCAATCATAAGCAGCGTTTGTATCTGCCAGTCGGGAAATGCCTCACTGCCTATGATTGGCAGTCTGCAGTGACGGCTTCCTGGCGGGCTCAATCAGAACACGACCGAGCCCGTTACAACACCTAGGATGTTGAAGTGAGGCCTAGTTGTTACTGCTCACCTCCACCATCACAGGAGTGAGCTTTTTCTCTCATTCAAATCTCCCTCACATACTTTTCTCTCAGTAGCTCAGAGCTCAGCGTTTGAGAGCTCACTATTGTGATGGAGGAGGTGAGTAGTAATGACTAGGCCTCACTTAGCAATGTCCTGGGAGTATTCCAGTCAGGCTTTGGGAGATAAATAAATGGCCTACACCTATAGCAAGGGCATTATTCAGCTTTAGTCAGAGCTGCACAGTTGTTTTTTATGTACAGTTGCGAAGGGGCAACTGTACATAAAAAACAACTGTGCAGCTCTGATATAGTGCAGTGCAGATCTGTATAGGTAGTTTTTTGGTAACGGTGAACTCACCCTTTAAGCCAGCCATAGATGGATCGAATGTCAGCAGGAATAGGCCAAGATTCGAACCATGTACAGGCAGACTGAATGTACCCAAGTTGATCGATTGATCAACTAGGGTATAACCAGCCAATCAGGTTTTACATGCGATTATTTCTAGCGGCTGTTATAGCCGCTAGCAATAAACACTGTGTTCTCCTGCTGGGAAACAATGGCTCTGCAGGAGGGAATTTAGCATTTTTTTTCTTCAACCCGTGGTTGCAGTAAAGAAAGTCGCTCTGTCTATGGCCTGCCTAAAATATGTTTTAAGCAGTTCGGCAAAGAAAATAACAAAGCGGTAGTAAAGTCTTTTTTTGGATTTGTACCTACAGGTAAGCCAATATAATAAGGCTTACCTGTAGGTACATTGAATATCTCCAAAACTTGCAGTGTTTAGGAGATATTCCCAAGGGAAGCAGCTGGTGACGTCACCGGCAAATGTGCTCTGAAGGTCCAGCATACCGCGCCGGACCTCCAGAACTCTGTGCCGCAGCCGACAGCTCATGCGCACATGCAAGGGAGTGATGTCATCGTGGCTCAGGCTGTATGAGTGCCCACAAACCCGGAAGGAAGACCGGGTGAAGGTGGAAGCCCTGTAAGCGGTGACAGTGCGCCGCTGGAGGGCTTTGTTCCAAGGTAAGTATTTCATAATGTGCTAGTATGCGATGCAAACTAGCACATTATGCCATTGCATTTGCAGAGGATTTTTTTGTTCTTCTTTTTTTTTTTGCCAGTCGCGGTTTATTACTGCTACAACCTGTGTCTAGTGGCAGATCTACAAATTACTAAATTTAATACAAGAAAATAGGAAGAGAAAGGATAAAGGTGGAAGTCACATAAAAAAATATTTGAGGTAAACTGTGTTAAAAATACGAGGACATTTATCAAAATGGTCATGTTGTTTGTGGTTACTATTCTCTGGTTCCTTTTATTTGCAACACAAGTTGGGGACAGATCGGTTTTCTGTAGGCATTTTGTGTAATAAATGAGCCACTATAAAAATGGACGTGTCTGTTCATACTTACAAAAGCGCTTCTTAGACCTTCCAAGTTCTGCGACAGATATGAGACTGGTGAGACTGAATTAAAGTTTATGTAGACAAAACTTTCTTTTAGTTTTGGATAGAGTAGGGAAAAGGTAAACCCCCAGCGTTTTTTTTTTTTTCTTTCTTTCTTTTTTCTATTGGGGAAATATGAAATTTCCTTTCAATTCCCGTCCAAGAGATATAGCAGGTAGATAAAGCACATCTCCCAAAGTGAGGGGAATTTCCCCCCTTAACTGGCCATAGATGGACCATTTATTTTGATTAGCCAGCCAGCTGATCAATAAAGAAAATTGGAGGTGAATGGAGGAATCCTACCCGCTGCACTATTGTATACTGACAGCGGGCACTCCTCCCATTTCAGAATACACTGATCGGCGCTGCAGCTGATTGGCTGCATGTGCTGGTCGAATGAAAATGTTCCAACATTCTTGTGTGAGAGAAAGCCAATTGTTAGATCTACTTTTCTCTAGCGGGAACAGTCATAGATCGAAATTCATCCAGTCTCTGCCAAGCTGGACAAATTTCAATCCATCCATGGCCAGCTTCAGACAAATACCCCCAAAACAGGTGACAGTTTCTTCTCACCTATTGTTCTGAGAGCAACACTAATGCCCCGTACACACGGTCGGACATTGATCAGACATTCCGACAACAAAATCCTAGGATTTTTTCCGACGGATCTTGGCTCAAACTTGTCTTGCATACACACGGTCACACAAAGTTGTCGGAAAATCCGATCATTCTGAACGCGGTGACATAAAACACGTACGTCAGGACTATAAATGGGGCAGTAGCCAATAGCTTTCATCTCTTTATTTATTCTGAGCATGCGTGGCACTTTGTGTGTCGGATTTGTGTACACACGATCGGAATTTCCGACAACGGATTTTGTTGTCGGAAAATTTTATAGCAAACTCTCAAACATTGTGTGTCGGAAAATCCGATGGAAAATGTGTGATGGAGGCCACACACGGTCGGAATTTCCGACAACAAGGTCCTATCACACATTTTCCGTCAGAAAATCCGACCGTGTGTACGGGGCATAAGGCCGGCCATACGCGGAGGGAATTTCTTTCCTGCAACCACAGGTTGCAGGAAAGAAATTTGCTTGATTCCTGCAACAACACAGATAGTGTTGATGCGGGAATCCCTCTTGCCGAGCCATTGCCTTCTCCCGGCGTGGGTGGCAGAAGAAGACAGTGATTAGTGCTAGCGGCTATATTAGCCGCTAGCGATAATCAAAGGTAAAATCCGGCAAGTTGGTTGTACCCAAGTTGATCGATCAACTTGGTACTTTAAGCCTGTCCATACATGGTTCAAATTTCCTGCTGAACCAGTCGAGATTCGAACCGTGTATGGCCTGCCTAAAATGTGTATTTTCCCCTCACTATCTTTCCCAGGTGACAATGGCCACCAGTACATCTAGAGGGATGAAAAGTCTCTGGCTCTTCATAAAAAAACTTGACAAACCTTTTCCCACTACCCCACCTTAAAGCTGAACTGTAGGCACCAAAAACACTCATTTAAATATATTTCTCAACAGCCACAAAGGATATATATATATAGGCAAACCCAGATATTATTTAGTAAAAATAGCAGTGACATCATCACTGTGCTGTGTAGAAAACAGAGCTGTAGGAAGGCCCCAGCAGGCTCCGCCCACTGCAGGCAACGACAGGAGGGGGCGGAGACAAGACCAGTCATCCTGCACAAGAAGAGAGAACAGCAGTGACCGGTCATCCTGCACAGAGGGAAAGTTTAAGGCTGGATTCACACCTATGCATTTTAAGTGCTTTTTGCATTTTGCAGATTTGCACTACAGTCCATTTAGCATGGTTTCCTATGGAACACGTTCTGTAGTGCAAATCTGCAAAATGCAAAAAGCAGTAAAAATGCCTAGGTGTGAATCCAGCCTAACTCTGGATTACTGCACAGATCTGGAAGAAATACGCAAATCACACCAAGATCCAATTAAGAATACACTTGGCACTTGTATTTAGACGATATTTGCTTCTCCTGGATTTCAATTATTTAAATTCAATGAATTATAAACTGGTTTGTCTAATTTTTTTTAACAGTTATGTAGTGCGTTGCTTAATGTAGAAGGCATTAGATGATAACCCCTTAGTATAGTTCTGCAGCTGACAACACAATTGCTCCAAATTATACTTCCATCTCCACCCTAAATAACCATCCGCAGCTTGATCCATCTCCCCCAATAATACCCGCAATCACTGAATAAATATTATTTACTGCTTCAAGTTTACAGATTAGAGGCTAGAATTAATGAGTGTTTTACTGGAAGCCAGGCTGTGACACTGAAATATTTCCCACCACCCACTTCTCTTCTCATCTCATTAGCTCACAATGACTCACAGCCCATGCACTTAGTATATTTTCATAGAATGTATTGAAAAGACTCTGCTGGTCATTGAGTCTGGGCCAAAAAGCAGCTTACTTTAGCCTTCCATCATTGTCGGCTCTGACCTCCGCTGTGTCCTCATGGACAGGAAAGGTTCTGTGACCCAAATTTCTTTTCTCCAGCCGCATCTCTTTAAATAAACGTGCCGTTACTAAAGCAGGGGTCTCCAAACTTTTCAAACAAAGGGCCAGTCTACTGTCCTTCAGACTTTAGGCGGGTCGGATTGTGGCCAGTGGGGGTAGAAAATGTCCTGGGCCCAGTATCAGGGAGAATAAATATGGATAATGCATCAGTGCCCCATTATTGGCATTAGTAGGGGGAGTAGTGCCCCATTATTGGTATTAGGAGTAGTGCCCCATTATTGGTACACAAGAAAACAAACAAAGGCGCCTCTAAGTGTAGAAGAAAGACAAGTTTAATGCCCCAACTGGGTTCAAAAAGCACTTACAAGATGGTTGAAAAAGGAACGTATGACCGTTCCGAAACGCGTCCCTTATTGATGACGACACTTCCTCCCTTCGGCTGTCTGTTTGCGGTCCAGGCTGGTTAAGGAACCGCTCCAGTGGATGACATCACTTCCGGTTACGCCGTCTCTTCGTGCTAACGACGCCGGCCTCACAGCGGCTTCCTCTGTTCCACACTGCCGCTGCCTTTTACAACATCCATCCGCTTTGTATGCTTCCTCCCACTGTGACCCTTTCCAATGCAGCTCCACTTACGAAGTGCCTGACTACACCTTCCATCTTGTAAGTGCTTTTTGAACCCAGTTGGGGCATTAAACTTGTCTTTCTTCTACACTTAGAGGCGCCTTTGTTTGTTTTCTTGTGTTTCTATAGACCCTGCTTCAGTCTTATTAAGCTGCAGCCCTTTGTGTTGAAGAGTACCATCCCATCACCTCCATCACTTCCACCAGCATCCTCATGCTTATTTGGGACTGCCTTACATAGAGACATTATCTAGACTATATTAGCCCTGTGCGCCCTATAGAAACATTTCTTGATTTTTTCCCCATTATTGGTATTAGTAGGAATAGTGCCCCGTTATTTGTATTAGTAGTACCCCATTATTAGTAGGAGGAGTGGTATTCCATCATTGGCATCAGTGGAAGAAATGGTGCCCCATTGCTGGTGTCAGTGGGAGAAATAGTTCCTCATATCATTGGGAGGAATAGTGCCCCAAAGGCCGGATAAAGGCTAGCAAAGGGCCACATCTGGCCCTCGGGCCGCAGTTTGGAGACCCCTGTTCTAAAGGGATAACTTAACAGGTGCCACATTGTTGCAGATTCATGTATATTTCTTGGCAGCCTTTCTTAAACAGCCAGGTTTCAAAAAGATGTAGTCAGCAGCTACAAAAATTGTAGCTGCTGACTTTTTAATAAACAGACACTCCCTGTCCAGGGATCCACCTCCATCATCACCGCGGCTGGTTCGTCACCGGTTTTGTTTTGTGTGTGAAGCCCGATGTGATTCCCTGCGGCTTCACAGCCAGCTTCCCACTGCGCCATGTGAATGGTCACACGGAGCTTCTGGGACCTGTGATGTGTCCCAGAAGGTTGTTGATAGGGAGGGTGGCCAAACTTCTGCTCACATTGCATAGGCGACACAAGCCAAAGTGGGAGCAGGTATCTGACAAAACTAGGTAGTTGTTCCCCGATACAAACAAAAAATCCTAATCCCTTTTGGGCGACGTTCCGCTTTAACATGGAAGAAGATCCTTTGAAATAACTTCCCAGTTACTCTATATGACTTTCCACTTACTCTATATGACAATTATTTTAAAAGAGAAGTATTGTATTTGCTTTTTTTTTATTTTTTTTTTTGTGAATCATACTTACTAACTGGATGCAGCATCGGTCCATTGCTGCATTTGTCCCATGCCATCTCCAACACTGAGAAACGAGCGATCAAGCATCGGCGATCACTCAGTTTTTACAGCTCTGTAAACAGAGAGCTGGTGACTAAGGATGAGCTCAGGCGTGTACGCAAACAGCACGCCAGGAAGTCGGCACTGCGGAGCGCTAATCACAGGCAATCACAGGCAGTGAGACATTTCCCGATCTCTGCAGCCGTGCATCGGGACAATGCCTCACTGCTTGTGATTAGCGCTCAGCAGTGCCGACTTCCTGGCGGGCTCTGCACGTGCTGTTTGCGAACACGCCTGAGCTCATCCTTACTGGTGACTGTCAGTCACTGACTCTCTTCTCTCCCTCCCTGCTCATTGGAGTGCTGGGCGGGAGTGGCAGGCTCAGGCTCTCAGCGGCTTGCAGAGAGGCTGAGAGTCGCGATATGGTTGCGATTCTTCCCAAGCCTGGACCAGCTCTGTTACATTACCCGACAGCGGTCTGCTGAAAACGGGTCACAGGAGTGCAGAACGAACTGCACTCCTGTAATCCACAGGAGAAGTACAGCCAAATTAGCTTTTTCTGTACTTCTCCTTTAAGCAGTAGTAATGAAACTAAATTTATAAAAAATAAAGGCCAGAAAAGAAACAAATGAAAATTGTACTCGCTTACATAAGTTGTCAGTTAAGTGCCCCTTACATAGGGGGTCAGTGAAATGCTCCTTAAAGTGGGGTTCCACCCAAAAAAACAAAAATACCTGAAAAATTCTAAAAAACAAAAAACATTTGGATATTTTTTTTTTTTTTACTTACCTCTAAATGCCTGTTGCTAGGGGGTCCCTCGTAGTCTGCCTCTTCCTTTGCCTGGGCTGGTGACATCACTTCCCCCTCGGCACAGGAAGGGCTCGGCTCTGCTCCCTCCCCCCTGTCAATCATCTGGGACCCATTACAGGTCCCAGGTGATTGAGCGGCCAATCACGGCGCGCGGAGCCGCTCGCGCATGCGCAGTGGGTACCAGGCTGTGAAGTCACAGCCCGGCGCCCACAGTTGAAATGCCGGCGCCGACGAGCGGAGGGGGGGGGTCGAGCGGGGCTTCGATCCCCCGCATCGCTGGACCCAGGGACAGGTAAGTGTCCAATTAAAAGTCAGCAGCTGCAGTATTTGTAGCTGCTGACTTTTAATTTATTTATTTTTTAATGGACCCCCTGGGTGGAACTCCTCTTTAAAATCAGTTAAAAAGGGCCCGGTTGGCCTGGTGGGATTAAAGGCTGAAGTGTAATGTATGCAAATGACACGTTATGTTGTTCCTCTATTCCCCTGATCAACATGCAATTAAATCATTTTGTTTTCAAGAAATACCTGTTTTTAAGTCCCTGTGATGTCATCACTGGGTCTATCTGCTCCTCTTTGGTGAGAGGGGCCAACAGGTCACAGCACTTTGCCTCCAATTTTCTTTCAAAAGCATGTGAAATAACACTTCCCCCAGCATCCCTTTAGATGTGCATGCAGATTTTAGCTGTGCAGTCTATTGATTGGTTAAGAAGAGCATGCACATCTAAAGGGATGCCAGGGAAGTATTCTTTCCTGTAATACTCAGACTCAGAAACCAAATGACTGATGGCAGAGAAAGCTAATAGCTGTGAAAGGGAGGCCAACAACAGCACAGATCAGGAGAAGAGGTGATTGGTGAATGACGAAAGTCGTTCCCAGCCAGGAAATGAGGCAAGCTTAGGATACCCACTGCAGCTTCAAAGGGTCATGCAGAGATTCAAGTTTTCGGGTAATTGAGAGTAATCAGTTTGAACAGAGGAGATGACTTGGTGCAAGAGTGGGAAGTTGCATTATATACACCAAAGAATTAGTCCTCATGTGTATGTAACCTCTAACAATAAACTTTTATTTTCTCCATTTTAGTCTGTTAAATATTTAATTGAAAGCTATTTTTATGCAGTTTGTCTCCAGGGCTGCTCATTCCTCCCAGTATGCAAGTAAACGCACAGATTTGTAGTTAGCAGTGAACAGCTGCAGCCTGTCTTGGATTTGTATAGGCAGCTATATGCAAAAAACCTGTCACTCCTAGGCACAGAGATAATGCTGGTTTTTCAATGTGTACGACTTTCTGCGCCTGTGTGAATGAGCCTTTTAAAGCTGAAATCCAGGCATACAGATAAAATACATATAGTGGAGCTGTTTTATCTGCCAAGAATTTGAATTTTTGTCCATCCATGCCTAAGATTTACACGGCTCTGCCCCACAGCACAGTTCTTCCTGGCAGAGGAAGAGAGCTAATCAGTAACACAGGTCTTGTCCCTCCTCCAGACTGTGACTGGACAGTAAAAGAAGAAGCAGTAGATTGATGAGTTCATTCCTCTGTCACTCAATTCTCTTATCCTATCAGCATGCTCTTTGCACTGCAGCATGACTGACAGGGCCCCTGTGCTGCTTCTCCTAACTCCTGTCTAAGCTCTGCTGTACAGGGACAGCAAGATGCTGATATCAAGTCTAATTAAAGATATGTTAATGAATAGAGGTCTGCATAAATAAATATGCTGCTTTCTGGATCTGCCTGGAGTACAGCTGTTAAGACTTTCAAAAACAGATCCAAGTCAAGAAAAGAATCACCAATGTTTCTACAACCATGTAGATGTAGGGTAATTTGGGGTTTATACATATCCAAGAGCGTAGCTGGGATCTCGGTCTACACCGATCAGCAATAACATTATGACCATTGACCACCCACCAAAACCAGCCAACCGGATCCAAGTCAAGAAAAGAATCACCAATGTTTCTACAACCATGTAGATGTAGAGTAATTTGGAGTTTATACATATCCAAGAGCGTAGCTGGGATCTCGGTCTACACTGATCAGCAATAACATTATGACCATTGACCACCCACCAAACCCAGCCAACCGGATCCAAGTCAAGAAAAGAATCACCAATGTTTCTACAACCATGTAGATGTAGGGTAATTTGGGGTTTATACATATCCAAGAGCGTACCTGGGATCTCGGTCTACACCGATCAGCAATAACATTATGACCATTTACCACCCACCAAAACCAGTCAACCGGATCCAAGTCAAGAAAAGAATCTCCAATGTTTCTACAACCATGTAGATGTAGGGTAATTTGGGGTTGATACATATCTAAGAGCGTATCTGGGATCTCGGTCTACACCGATCAGCAATAACATTATGACCATTGACCACCCACCAAAACCAGTCAATCGGATCAAAGTCAAGAAAAGAATCACCAATGTTTCTACAACCATGTAGATGTAAGGTAATTTGGGGTTGATACATATCCAAGAGCGTATCTGGGATCTTGGTCTACACCGATCAGCAATAACATCATGACCATTGACCACCCACCAAAACCAGCCAACCGGATCCAAGTCAAGAAAAGAATCACCAATGTTTCTACAACCATGTAGATGTAGGGTAATTTGGGGTTGATACATATAAAAGAGCGTATCTGGGATCTCGGTCTACACCGATCAGCAATAACATTATGACCATTGACCACCCACCAAAACCAGTCAACCAGATCCAAGTCAAGAAAAGAATCACCAATGTTTCTTTAACCATGTAGATGTAGGGTAATTTGGGGTTGATACATATCCAAGAGCGTACCTGGGATCTCGGTCTACACCGATCAGCAATAACATTATGACCATTGACCACCCACCAAAACCAGTCAACCGGATCCAAGTCAAGAAAAGAATCACCAATGTTTCTACAACCATGTAGATGTAGGGTAATTTGGGGTTGATACATATCCAAGAGCGTACCTGGGATCTCGGTCTACACCGATCAGCAATAACATTATGACCATTGACCACCCACCAAAACCAGCCAACCGGATCCAAGTCAAGAAAAGAATCACCAATGTTTCTACAACCATGTAGATGTAGAGTAATTTGGAGTTTATACATATCCAAGAGCGTAGCTGGGATCTCGGTCTACACTGATCAGCAATAACATTATGACCATTGACCACCCACCAAAACCAGCCAACCGGATCCAAGTCAAGAAAAGAATCACCAATGTTTCTACAACCATGTAGATGTAGGGTAATTTGGGGTTTATACATATCCAAGAGCGTACCTGGGATCTCGGTCTACACCGATCAGCAATAACATTATGACCATTTACCACCCACCAAAACCAGTCAACCGGATCCAAGTCAAGAAAAGAATCTCCAATGTTTCTACAACCATGTAGATGTAGGGTAATTTGGGGTTGATACATATCTAAGAGCGTATCTGGGATCTCGGTCTACACCGATCAGCAATAACATTATGACCATTGACCACCCACCAAAACCAGTCAATCGGATCAAAGTCAAGAAAAGAATCACCAATGTTTCTACAACCATGTAGATGTAAGGTAATTTGGGGTTGATACATATCCAAGAGCGTATCTGGGATCTTGGTCTACACCGATCAGCAATAACATCATGACCATTGACCACCCACCAAAACCAGCCAACCGGATCCAAGTCAAGAAAAGAATCACCAATGTTTCTACAACCATGTAGATGTAGGGTAATTTGGGGTTGATACATATAAAAGAGCGTATCTGGGATCTCGGTCTACACCGATCAGCAATAACATTATGACCATTGACCACCCACCAAAACCAGTCAACCAGATCCAAGTCAAGAAAAGAATCACCAATGTTTCTTTAACCATGTAGATGTAGGGTAATTTGGGGTTGATACATATCCAAGAGCGTACCTGGGATCTCGGTCTACACCGATCAGCAATAACATTATGACCATTGACCACCCACCAAAACCAGTCAACCAGATCCAAGTCAAGAAAAGAATCACCAATGTTTCTACAACCATGTAGATGTAGGGTAATTTGGGGTTGATACATATCCAAGAGCATACCTGGGATCTCGTTCTACACCAATCAGCAATAACATTATGACCATTGACCACCCACCAAAACCACTCAAGGTACTGACTCAACTAGATCTCTGAAGGTATGTTGTGGTACCTAGCATCAAGCCACCATTAACAGATCTTTTAGGGCTCATGCACACTGCAGCTCAAAGAAGCTAGAAGAAGCGGCTCCTACAGGCTTCTGAGCTTTTTTGGGCTCTCATTTTTTTCTGCCTGGAAACTCCCCTCCATGTTAGCCAATGTGTCCATGCACACTATGGCTTTTTCAGGAGTTTACAGGTATATGCTCTTACAGGCAGAAAAAAAACCCATCAAACTCACATTTTTGAGAGGAGCTTTCGAGCAGAAAAGACACATAACTGGCGAAAATGCGCAAAAAAGCGTGAACGAGCATGAAAAAAAACACTTATGCTCAAAAAAGCTGAAAATCTGTTCAATAAAAACGTGCAGAAGAGCCCAACAAAGTACAAGCTTCTTCAAGCTGAAATAAAAGCTCAAATGCCTGTAAAAGCAGCTTTTTTTTGAGCTGCAGTGTACATGGGCCCTTAAAAGAGAAGTATGAGTTTGGGTGCTCACAACCCCATTGTATGTGATTTTGGCTGTGGATAGGGGTCAGCATGGGCACCGTGACTGGTCTGTGGCTACACAGCCCCATACACAACAAACTGAGATGCATTGTGTTACAAAGTTACATACAGTGGTTACATAGTAGATGAGGTTGAAAAAAGACACAAGTCCATCAAGTCTAACCTATGTGTGTGATTATATGTCAGTATTACATTGTGTATCCCTGTATGTTGTGGTCATTCAGGTGCTTATCTAATAGTTTTTTTAAACTATTGATGTCCCCCCTGCGCTGAAACCACCGCCTGTGGAAGGGAATTCCACATCCTTACCATTTGTACAGTAAAGAACCCTCTTCGCAGTTTAAGGTTAAACCTCTTTCCTTCTAATTTTAATGAGTGGCTACGTCTCTTAAGCTCCATGCATACTGAAGCTCATAAACGGCCGTTTTTTGGAGTTTGGGCGTTTTTTTTTTAACAGCCCATAAACTCCCCTCTATGTTATCCTATGTACGTTTTTGGACGTTTATCAGCAGTGGAGTTTATGGGCTGTTTTCTGAACGTCATAAAATCGCGTTTAGGAGTCGTTTTGTCTGACCATAAAAAAACGCCAAACGCTCATAAACGCCGATAAACGCTCAAAAAGGTGGTAAAACCAGCGTTTTTTAACGTTTTTGATCCATTGAAAAAAAAACGCTACTGCAAAAATGTTAGAAAACGGTGAAAGACTCACTGCAGAGCTACTGGTGTTTTTATAACATTATTTTAACGTCCAGTGTGCATGGAGCCTTATTAAACTCCCTTCCGCGAAAAAGTTTTATCCCTATTGTGGGGTCACCAGTACAGTATTTGTAAATTGAAATCATATCCCCTCTCAAGCGTCTCTTCTCCAGAGAGAATAAGTTCAGTGCTCGCAACCTTTCCTCATAACTAAGATCCTCCAGACCCTTTATTGGCTTTGTTGCCCTTCTTTGTACTCGCTCCATTTCCAGCACATCCTTACTGAGGACTGGTGCCCAGAACTGGACAGCATACTCTAGGTGCGGCCGGACCAGAGTCTTGTAGAGCAGGAGAATTATCGCTTTATCTTTGTAGTTGATCCCCTTTTTAATGCATGCAAATATTCTGTTTGCTTTGTTAGCAGCAGCTTGGCATTGCATGCCATTGCTGAGCCTATCATCTACTAAGACCCCCAGGTCCTTTTCCATCCTAGATTCCCCCAGAGGTTCTCCCCCTCTGTATAGATTGCATTCATATTTTTGCCACCCAAATGCATTATTTTACATTTTTCCACATTGAACCTCATTTGCCATGTAGATGCCCACCACATTAATTTGTTCAGATCTTTTTGCAAGGTTTCCACATCCTGCAGAGAAGTTATTGCCCTGCTTAGCTTAGTATCGTCTGCAAATACAGAGATTGAACTGTTTATCCCATCCTCCAGGTCGTTTATGAACAAATTAAATAGGATTGGTCTCAGCACAGAACCCTGGGGGAACCCCACTATGCACCCCTGACCATTCCAAGTGCTCCCCATTTATCACCACCCTCTGAACTCGCCCTTGTAGCCATCCATGTACTCACCCTATGGTATATGCCAACAGACCTTAGCTTGTACAGTAAACGTTTGAGGGGAACTGTGTCAAAATTTTGCAAAATCCAGACACCACGTCTACGGGCCTTCCTTTATCTAGATGGCAACTCACCTCCTCATAGAAGGTTAATAGATTGGTTTGTGTCTTCTGACATCTTTTTTATCTGAAACAGCATTAACTTTTTCAGCAATTTGAGCTACAGTAGCTCTTCTATTGGATCTGACTAGACATGCCAGCGTTTGCTCGTCGGTTTTCCTTCCTTGATCCACTTTTGGTAGATCCTGACCACTGCAGACTGGGAACATCCCACAAGAGCTGCTGTTTTGGAGTGGCTCTGACCCAGTCATCTGGCCATTACAATTTGGGCCTTGCCAAAGTTTCACAAATCGTAACGTTTACCCATTTTCATCAACTTCAAGGGCAACATGTTCACTTGCTGCCTAATATATCCCTCCAACTTTCAAGTGACATTCCTGCATTCAAGCATTCCTGACCGTCCCATCACAGCCATTTAATTAGTGCTCTTATAACAAGTGAGGTAAACTTACTGGACATGAACTGGTTAAACCTTAGCTGCATAAAATGTCCCTCCCACAATAGGAGGCCAATGAGGTTTTTAAAAACGGCAAACCACAAATTAGGAAAAACCTCAGTAAAATGATGAACAGCTGCTGGGATTGCATATCTGCTGCTCTGAGAAAAACAGAATTTGCTCATTTCTCTCCAAAGGGAGTAGACAGGATTCGATGAACAGGCTGCCTGGCACTGGAGCCAGTTGGATATCGCTAGCAATATGGCCAAGCCAAGAAAAGTCCCTTCTGTAAACAGAACTCCGCCACATACGCAGTCCCCATGATGAACTGAAAAGAACAATAAATCTGCTGCAACACAAACAACACTACTTGGTAGGCATGCTAGTTAATACAGTAATCCAGTGAAAGCCCCTACACAATTAGATCCACTGATATAAAAAATGCCCCATCGTGGGAGGTCAGGGGCAGCAAAAAAATACCCCGCTGCTGGAATGGGGGGGGGGGGGGAGCCTATGACTTTTACGAAGAAGTCTTATTCCAGTCTAGGGAGGAGAATCATAGATAAACTACACACACTTTACAATCCGATTTCAATTACATATAGATTCCCTGATAACCTGATTGGCTATAGATTGCATGGATTCTCCAGGTAAATACAGATTTCAAAGTTAATGGCCAGCTAAAAAAAAATATTGTCCAGAGATTGTACAATCAGGTTGTAGAAGTAATATTAGGAATACTGTGCGGGTACAAAGATGCTGGTGGAGCTTTACTTGAAGGATCATTATACTATCTTGGTGAACTGCAATGCATAATCCCAATACAAAATATCTGTTCCCCTTAGATAGGACAGTACTTCACTGCCCTTATAAAAGATGTCACACAGGTAATGTCCTCTCTGTGCTCTCACTGCTCTAATATGGTTGGGACCTGGTAGTATGGATAGGACCTGAAAGTATACATAGGATCTGGTAATATGGATGGTACCTAGTAATATGGTTGGGACCTGGTAATATGGTTGGAACGCGAAAGCAAGGATGGAACTTTCCCAACAAATGATCCCTCACCCTCCCCTTGCAGGGCACTTTCTAGCCCTCTCCTCACAGATTCCCATTTCCTCCCCTCCTGGCACACTTCCCTACCACCTTTCCATGCAAGACACTTTCCTGTCCCCTCTTGCAGGACACTACCTGCCCCCCGTCTCTTCTCAGTGGATGGTTCCCCATCTCCTCTCCTTACCGGATACTTCCCCATCTCCTCTCCTCATGGGGCACTTCCCCATCTCCTCTCCTCATGGGACACTTCCTCATCTCCTCTACTTTACGGGGCACTTCCCCATCTCCTCTCCTCACGGATACTTGCCCATCTCCTCTCCTCATGGGGCACTTCCCCATCTCCTCTCCTCGCAGGACACTTCCTCATCTCCTTTCCTTTACGGGGCACTTCCCCATCTCCTCTCCTCATGGGACACTTTCCCATCTTCTCTCCTCACAAGGTACTTCCTCATCTCCTCTCCTCACGGGGCACTTCCCCATCTCCTCTCCTCACGGGGCACTTCCCCATCTCCTCTCCTCACGGGGCACTTCCCCATCTCCTCTCCTCACGGGGCACTTCCCCATCTCCTCTCCTCACGGGGCACTTCCCCATCTCCTCTCCTCGCGGGGCACTTCCCCATCTCCTCTCCTCGCGGGGCACTTCCCCATCTCCTCTCCTCGCGGGGCACTTCCCCATCTCCTCTCCTCGCGGGGCACTTCCCCATCTCCTCTCCTCGCGGGACACTTCCTCATCTCCTCTCCATTACGGGGCACTTGCCCATCTCCTCTCCTTTACAGGGCACTTCCCCATCTTCTCTCCTCACAGGACACTTTCCCATCTTCTCTCCTCACGGAACACTTTCCCATCTTCTCTCCTCACGGAGCACTTCCTCATCTTCTCTCCTCACAGGACACTGCCCCATCCCCTCTCCTCACGGGGCACTTCCCCATCTCCTCTCCTCATGGGGCACTTCCCCATCTCCTCTCCTCATGGGGCACTTCCCCATCTCCTCTCCACATAGGACACTTTTCCCATCTCCTCCCCTCGCAGGACACTTTCCCCATCTCCTCTCCTCATGGGACACTTTCCCCATCTCCTCTCTTTTTGGGAGACATTTCCTCTATTTGCAGAAAATGAATCCCCCCACCCTGTTTCCAGTGCATTTTCCTGGCCCCCTTCTCCTTAAAGGATGCTGACTCCTTTCCTCTGTTCAAAGGAGCTTCTCCATCCCTTGCCCTCACACAACATCTCTGTCCTCTTTTCCATGACAGGATACCCCCAACCCCCACATATCAGCCTCCTAAAGACTCCAGATGATATAAGAACCCAAAGGGTGAGCTGGTCCATCCCTGAACCAATAATCTCAGCGTTGGGCGTGTTGAAATTGAGAAATGTAGATGTAAATAAACAAAATACATAACATTCCAACAAAGCTATGATCCTAAATCTAATCCAGGTTGTAGGTTTCATCTAGGACAGCACCTTATCGGCTAGTATTCTAGAGATTTCCAGGCTTTCTGCCTGCTTGAGACATATCTGCTTCTTAAGAACATTCTAGGAATGCATGGATTTATTTTTTTAATAAAATACTATTTCCTTATTCTTCTCAGCAACACGGAGCACAGAACGTCAGATCCCATCCATTAATCAGACTGTGTGGGCTGCGACTAATGGAACTCAGATCAGAAAGTGAGCTCTATTGAGGTCAAATATGGGACCTCTCTATACAGTCATAACAATGGACCGTTTATAATGAGCAGAGGAAACTTTGTAGCACATTGAAAACAAATTCTAAATTAGAATAATACTACAAATACCAAGAATTCCTATCACCTGAGTGCTCATTTAACGGAGCAGTCTGCTAAACTGCTTTTGCTACCTCTGTACCCATTGCATAGTCCCCACTCATCGCAGGAGCAAGCAACAGATGATGGCTACGTTCCTACATACAGCACAATCATGGTGAACAAACGCAGCAACCCTCCATGGTGGATAAAATCAGTGATTTTTTAAGAAAAGCAAAAAAATAAATCAGATTTTTTTTTATTTAAATTGGATTTTTTTTTTATTTAAATCAAATTTATTTATAATAAAATGCCTTTGGAGTAAAAATCTATCTAAAGATAGTTAGATGGTTATGGGAGAGACAGCCTCAGCCTGGGCTCAGCCTGGGCCATGTCTCCAACGCGTTTCACTCCGTCCCCCGAAGCTTAGTCGTTGTGTTATCTCATTTGTTTAGGGCACTGTGTCAAGGCAGACCATTCGGAACGCATGAAAAAATATCATGCCCTCCCTTTCTTTGTGCAAAAACATACTTTGCCTTTTTTTCTTACCGCAGCACGCCACAAGGAATACCGTATATACTCTAGTATAAGCCGACCCGAATATAAGCCGAGGCACCTACTTTTATCACAAAAAAATGGGAAAATGTATTGACTGGAGTATAAGCCGAGGGTGAGAATGCATTAGCTCCTGTAAGTGGAAAAGAGGGTCAACAATGCCCATCTGCAGCTTCACTGTCTCCATCTGCATCCCTCATCCTCATGCCTCTGCCTCATGCCTCTGCCTCTTTCTCAGCCTCATGCCTCTGTCTCAGCCTCATGCCTCTGTCTCAGCCTCATGCCTCTGTCTCAGCCTCATGCCTCTGTCTCAGCCTCATGCCTCTATCTCAGCCTCATGGCTCTGTCTCAGCCTCATGGCTCTGTCTCAGCCTCATGCCTCTTTCTCAGCCTCATGCCTCAGCCTCATGCTTCAGCCTCAGCCTCATGCCTCAGTCTCAGCCTCAGTCTCAGCCTCATGCCTCATGTACCTTGATCGGTGTTGTGTCGGCGTTATCTCCTGGTGCTGTGCCCATCTGCAGTCTTATCCCCCGGCACTGTGATACATTCAGTCAAATCGGCAGCCATGCAGTGTAACCAAGCGCCGCCGCCTCCTCCTCCTCGTCCTCTGTGTCCTCCTCCGAGCAGTGAGTCAGTGTTCAGCCTATCACGGACGAGGACGACGAAGAGGAGGAGGCGCTTGGTTACACTGCATGGCCACCGATTAGACTGAATGTATCCCAGCGCCGGGGGATAAGACTGCAGATGGGCACAGCGCCAGGAGATAACACCGGCACAACGCCAATCAAGGGGCAGGAGGCAGAGGCATAAGGCTGAGAAAGAGGCATGCATGCGATTAGACTGAATGTATCACAGCGCCGGGGGGATTAGGCTGCAGAGGAGGACTCGAGTATAAGCCGAGGGGGGGCATTTTCAGCACAAAAAAATGTGCTGAAAAACTCGGATTATACTCGAGTATATAGTTCACATCTGTGTGTTGTGGCGTGTTATAATGCACATGCGGCATGCTAGGTGCATTGGGTGGCATTCAGATTAGACATGGCATTCATTCCATGTTGTAAGGAGCGCTTTGATGTACATTATTGCAACATATATGGGTAAATGGACTCTTATGCCGCGCACACATGAGTGGACTTCTCGTCGGACTGAACTCCCAAGGACTTCACAACGGAGTACCGACGAAACGGACTTGCCTACACATGATCCCACCAAAGGCCGATCATTTCGAACATGATGACGTACAACTGGACTAGAAGAGGGTGCTCAATAGCCAGTAGCCAATAGCTGCCCTTGTGTCGTTTTCGGTCCGTCGGACTAGCATGCAGACAAAGGTTTTCCCGATAGGAATTGATTTCGTTGGAAAGATTTGAAGCATGTTCTATTTCTAAGGTCCGTCAGATTTTTTGACAGAAAAGGTCAGATGAAGCCCACACATGATCAGAATATCCACCGGATTCGTTCCGTCGGACCTTTTCTGCCGGAAGGTCCGCTCCTGTGTACGCAGCATTAGTCCTCATTTACACAGGCTTTGGCAGCTCCAAAGAGTAATGTGTACAGATGCATTCGCAAAGCATTTGACAGCTCCTAAAGCACCCTTAAGCTCCAGTCTGGGATTACTTGAATACAAATCTTAATGGAAACGTAAGGGGGAACATTAACAAGCTATTAGCAGGCTTTCCTAAAGCTTAATCAATTCACACTGCTGGCAAGACCTCCATTTGGATGTTTACACAGATCAAGCCAAATCTGAAAGTAGTACTGAACACTCCAACTTTTTACAGTTAATTAACTTTTTTCCAGTTAATTAAGTCAGGGGAATATTTCCCAATACATTGTTTACTGAAAGTGTGCATCCAACCAGTGTTAATTCTGACATCAAATTTCGATTTCGTTTTAGTCATAGTCTTTTGACAAAAATGCCATTTTAGTTTTAGTTGTATTTTAGTAGTAAATTTTTTTTTTTTTTAGTCAACTAAAGTCTCCAGTGCATTTTAGTTGACACATAACATCTTTATAAATAAAACTAAGTGTAAACTATATTAGCTGTAATGCCATTGCACATATTACCTGAATATATTACCAACATTAAATATAAAGAAAATAAATAAGAAAAGCCTGTTTCTTTTTTTATTTCAGAAGCTCAGTGGATGGCCCCTACTTATTCTTATATTCTTTAGCCTTTTGGCTAAAATGCCGTTTTAGTTTTAGTCATATTTTAGTCAACTAAAATAGTGGTAATTTAGTGGACGAAAATATTTTAGTCCACGAAATTAACTTTTATTTTTTAATCTTTTCACTACCCCCAATCCATCCAACTTGCCCCAACATCCAAGTAGCGCAATGCATGCATATTGAAGGTAGGGGAGTGTGTGCACTGGGGACACAGGGAGAGAGGGAGAGTAGGAGAGTGCGTGCACTGGGGACACAGGGAGAGAGGGAGAGTAGGGGAGTAAGTGTACTCGGGACACATGTAGGGTAGGGTAGCGCGTGTACTGGGGACACAGGGAGGGTAGGGGAGTGCGCGTACTGGGGACACAGTAAAGGTAGGGGAGTGCGGGCACTGGGGAAACAGTAAGAGTAGGGTAGTGCAGGCACTGTGGACACAGTAAAGGTAGGGGAGTGCAGGCACTGGGGACACAGTAAAGGTAGGGGAGTGCAGGCACTGGGGACACAGTAAAGGTAGGGGAGTGCAGGCACTGGGGACACAGTAAATGTAGGGTAGGGCAGGCACTGGGGACACAGTAAGTGTAGGGAGTGCAAGCCCTGGGTACACAAGGGAGGTAGGGGAGTGCTGGCACTCGAGACACAGTAAAGATAGGGGAGTGCGGGCACTGGGGACACAGTAAGTGTAGGGTAGGGCAGGCACTGGGGACACAGTAAGTGTAGGGAGTGCAGACACTGGGGGACACAGGGGAGGTAGGGGGATGGGTGCACTGGGGACACAGGGAGGGTAGGTTAGTGCAGACACTGTGGACACAGTAAAGGTAGGGGAGTGCGGGCACTGTGGATACAGTAAGGGTAGGGGAGTGCGGGTACTATGGATACAGTAAGGGTAGGAGAGTGTGGGCACTGGGGACACAGTAAGGGTAGGGTAGTGCAGGCATTGGGGACACAGTAAGGGTAGGGTAGTGCAGGCATTGGGGACACAGTAAAGGTAGGGGAGTTCAGGCACTGGGGACACAGTAAGGGTAGGGGAGTGCAGGCACTGGGGACACAGTAAGGGTAGGGGAGTTCGGGCAATGGGGACGTAGGGGAGTGTTGGCACTGGAGACACAAGGAGGGTAGGTGAGTGCAGACACTGGGGGACACGGGGGAGGTAGGGGGATGGGCGCACTGGGGACACAGGGAGGGTAGGGGAGTGCGCGCCCTGGGGACACAGTAAGAGTAGGGGAGTGCAGGCACTGTGAACACAGTAAAGGTAGGGGAGTGCTGGCCCTGTGGGCACAGTAATGGTAAGGAACTGTGGGCACTGTGGACACAGTAAGGGTAGGGGAGTGCAGGCACTGTAGACACAGTAAGCGTAGGGGAGTGCAGGCACTGTGGACACAGTAAGGGTAGGAGAGTGTTGGCCCTGTGGACACAGTAAGGGTAGGAGAGTGCGGGCACTGGGGGACACAGGGGAGGTAGGGGAGTGTGGGCACTGGAGATACAGTGAGGGTAAGGACGTGCGCACACTAGGAACAAACAGTGAGGGTAGGGGTGTGCGCACACTGTGAGCCCAATTAGGGTGGGGGAATGAGCACACTGTGGACACAGTGAGGGTAGGGGAGTGTGTAAGCAGGGGATACAGCGAGGATAGGGGAGTGTGTACACAGGGGACACAGTAAAGGTAGGGGAGTGCGTGCACTGGGGACACAGGGAGAGAGGGAGAGTAGGGGAGTGCGTGTACTCGGGACACATGTAGGGTAGGGTAGCGCGCGTACTGGGGACACAGGGAGGGTAGGGGAGTGCGCATACTGGGGACACAGTAAAGGTAGGGGAGTGCGGGCACTGGGGACACAGTAAAGGTAGGGGAGTGTAGGCACTGGGGACACAGTAAGTGTAGGGTAGGGCAGGCACTGGGGACACAGTAAGTGTAGGGAGTGCAAGCCCTGGGTACACAAGGGAGGTAGGGGAGTGCTGGCACTCGAGACACAGTAAAGGTAGGGGAGTGCGGGCACTGGGGACACAGTAAGTGTAGGGTAGGGCAGGCACTGGGGACACAGTAAGTGTAGGGTAGGGCAGGCACTGGGGACACAGTAAGTGTAGGGAGTGCAGACACTGGGGGACACAGGGGAGGTAGGGGGATGGGTGCACTGGGGACACAGGGAGGGTAGGGGAGTGCGTGCGCTGGGGACACAGTAAGGGTAGGTTATTGCAGACACTGTGGATACAGTAAGGGTAGGGGAGTGCGGGTACTATGGATACAGTAAGGGTAGGAGAGTGTGGGCACTGGGGACACAGTAAGGGTAGGGTAGTGCAGGCATTGGGGACACAGTAAGGGTAGGGTAGTGCAGGCATTGGGGACACAGTAAGGGTAGGGGAGTGCAGGCACTGGGAACACAGTAAAGGTAGGGGAGTTCAGGCACTGGGGACACAGTAAGGGTAGGGGAGTGCAGGCACTGGGGACACAGTAAGGGTAGGGGAGTTCGGGCAATGGGGACGTAGGGGAGTGTTGGCACTGGAGACACAAGGAGGGTAGGTGAGTGCAGACACTGGGGGACACGGGGGAGGTAGGGGGATGGGCGCACTGGGGACACAGGGAGGGTAGGGGAGTGCGCGCCCTGGGGACACAGTAAGAGTAGGGGAGTGCAGGCACTGTGAACACAGTAAAGGTAGGGGAGTGCTGGCCCTGTGGGCACAGTAATGGTAAGGGACTGTGGGCACTGTGGACACAGTAAGGGTAGGGGAGTGCAGGCACTGTAGACACAGTAAGCGTAGGGGAGTGCAGGCACTGTGGACACAGTAAGGGTAGGAGAGTGTTGGCCCTGTGGACACAGTAAGGGTAGGAGAGTGCGGGCACTGGGGGACACAGGGGAGGTAGGGGAGTGTGGGCACTGGAGATACAGTGAGGGTAAGGACGTGCGCACACTAGGAACAAACAGTGAGGGTAGGGGTGTGCGCACACTGTGAGCCCAATTAGGGTGGGGGAATGAGCACACTGTGGACACAGTGAGGGTAGGGGAGTGTGTAAGCAGGGGATACAGCGAGGATAGGGGAGTGTGTACACAGGGGACACAGTAAAGGTAGGGGAGTGCGTGCACTGGGGACACAGGGAGAGAGGGAGAGTAGGGGAGTGCGTGTACTCGGGACACATGTAGGGTAGGGTAGCGCGCGTACTGGGGACACAGGGAGGGTAGGGGAGTGCGCATACTGGGGACACAGTAAAGGTAGGGGAGTGCAGGCACTGGGGACACAGTAAAGGTAGGGGAGTGTAGGCACTGGGGACACAGTAAGTGTAGGGTAGGGCAGGCACTGGGGACACAGTAAGTGTAGGGAGTGCAAGCCCTGGGTACACAAGGGAGGTAGGGGAGTGCTGGCACTCGAGACACAGTAAAGGTAGGGGAGTGCGGGCACTGGGGACACAGTAAGTGTAGGGTAGGGCAGGCACTGGGGACACAGTAAGTGTAGGGAGTGCAGACACTGGGGGACACAGGGGAGGTAGGGGGATGGGTGCACTGGGGACACAGGGAGGGTAGGGGAGTGCGTGCGCTGGGGACACAGTAAGGGTAGGTTATTGCAGACACTGTGGATACAGTAAGGGTAGGGGAGTGCGGGTACTATGGATACAGTAAGGGTAGGAGAGTGTGGGCACTGGGGACACAGTAAGGGTAGGGTAGTGCAGGCATTGGGGACACAGTAAGGGTAGGGTAGTGCAGGCATTGGGGACACAGTAAGGGTAGGGGAGTGCAGGCACTGGGAACACAGTAAAGGTAGGGGAGTTCAGGCACTGGGGACACAGTAAGGGTAGGGGAGTGCAGGCACTGGGGACACAGTAAGGGTAGGGGAGTTCGGGCAATGGGGACGTAGGGGAGTGTTGGCACTGGAGACACAAGGAGGGTAGGTGAGTGCAGACACTGGGGGACACGGGGGAGGTAGGGGGATGGGCGCACTGGGGACACAGTAAGAGTAGGGGAGTGCAGGCACTGTGGACACAGTAAAGGTAGGGGAGTGCTGGCCCTGTGGGCACAGTAATGGTAGGGGACTGTGGGCACTGTGGACACAGTAAGGGTAGGGGAGTGCAGGCACTGTAGACACAGTAAGTGTAGGGGAGTGCAGGCACTGTGGACACAGTAAGGGTAGAGGAGTGCTGGCCCTGTGGACACAGTAAGGGTAGGAGAGTGCAGGTACTGGGGGACACAGGGGAGGTAGGGGAGTGTGGACACCGGAGATACAGTAGGGGAAGGGGAGTGTGCACACTGGGGACACAGTGAGGGTTAGGACGTGCGCACACTAGGAACAAACAGTGAGGGTAGGGGTGTGCGCACACTGTGAGCCCAATTAGGGTGGTGGAATGAGCACACTGTGGACACAGTGAGGGTAGGGCAGTGTGTAAGCAGGGGATACAGCGAGGATAGGGGAGTGTGTACACAGGGGACACAGTGAAGGTAGGGGAGTGCGTACAACACTAAAGCTGGCCCTACTCATCATAATCTGACAGAGCAATCAATTTTTATTTTATTTTTTTGTAAAAATCGCAAAGCACACAAGGATAAATAAATGGTGATTTTGACTGACTGCAAGAAGACAGTTCAACATGGCTCCAATCTAACACAGAAAAAATACAATCACTTTTGAATTCCAAAGGTCCATCAAACTTATAGGTGTCGCTATGGCGACTACTTTCAATATTATCTGCAATTCCCATCAGCTCCAAAGTGATTGAAACTGACCGAAAACTGCAAAAAGTATGATCAACTTACCGTAAACTGAAAATTTACTTGTGTAATAAAAATATAGTTTTTAATTCGTTTTTTTTTTTTTAAGAGGAATTTTCCTTTAAATTTGGAAAGTAACAGTAACTAAACCCTTGCAGACCTCGTGATTTAAGGTAGTTATTCTTTGCACAGGTCTTTAGGGCATTACATGGCCCATTAGACAAGAAAGCTGATATCAAACCACTGAAGAGAAGCTTTTGAGATATGAACATCCAAAATCATTAATCATCTTCGTTGGCTCTAAAAGCCTGGATAGGATTCATGCTCAGCTGTAGTCGATCTGTGCTTCCCAAAGTTGGCAAGTATTACACATTTGTTTGCAAAGAAACAAAAAACATAAAAGCGACTATTTTGAAGCAATTCGATGGCATACGCCAACGGTTATGGGGATATTGACGAGGACCTGTCATATGTTCATCATACTAAGCCTGCAACAAAGCTCATAAAGATACAAATGCATAGGTAAGGGAAAGAGGCGTGTTGTAAACATTGTACATTGATATTTAGTAATCTCTCTTGCTCCGAAGTACACTCTCCATCAATTACTTTGGCTGGGTGTGGAAGCAGACTGGCCAATCTAGTGCGCTGACCCAGAATGCTGCATGACCCCAAACAGGTTTAGTCAGTCTAACGTAGATGGCAACTCAGGCCTATCACAGGACGGAAGGGATGGAAGGGGGTTGAGCTAGAGAATAGAGTAAAGTTGAGGATTCTAGGAGTGTTCTCCTGGGTTTCTGGGCATAGCGAGGACACTTTGTTACTTGCTATAGGTAATTCCCAGTAATTTTTGTAATGGTAGAATTTGTTCCATCAAATGTTCCCTTTAAGTTGATAGAAAATCAATAAAGTTTAACATGCATCAAAAACAACGGTGCACAAACCATCCAGCAACAGGTAGATAGGAAAACAAAAGCCTATCTGGATTCCTCCATGTTAACATTTTCAAGAGCACCTATACTGGCCAAACTCTGAGGATTTTGGATGGCTCCTGGTGGGCTGGAAGAACTACATCCACGCCCCCACCTCAGTTATATATGCCTTAGCTGCAGCACAAACCTGTAACATCTACTACCTCCACTGTCAACAGCACATAAATACAAGATATCGGACAGTAAGAGGAGTAGTGACATCTTTTCCAGATTGTGTGAGAGTGCTCAGGTCTAGAGATTGGCTGCTAGACTCGAGAATTGTGACCTAGAAAATAATCACCGCTCTAGATTGGTTTCAACACGTACCACCTCCACTGCATGCTAGCAGGTGCTGGTCCTTTTCACCACAGGCTTGACAGTAGAAGAGAAGAATCTGGCGGGCCGCACATCCAATAAAATGACCATACTCAAGAAAGACTCTCCAAACAACATTCAAGGGAACACAGCACTCCAGGTAACTCGTTTCATGCCAACATCAGCGCTTAGTCATAGCTAAGCACCTAGGATGAGGTCAAATGTTCCTCCACATTAGGAAGCATTAAGTATTGTTGCTGCCTACAGTGGAGGAAAGAGCTCTTTACCCCTGACCACCCAACCACACAATATAAGTGGTGAGTTGCCTTTAAAGAACTTCTCAGATACTATAGTGAACTAATATGGAAAGAGATAATTAATGGTGAAAGCCTTTGTGTTATGGAACATATTAGTTTTGTGTTCTCATTTGGAAACCCAACAGTTTTCTTTCCATCTCATGAATAATAGAGAGAGTTTTCACCCATGCATTGTACTGATGGATAAGGAGAAGATAAAAGCATTATGTGAAATGGATATGTGTGATACAAAGTCTGTACTACACAAGACAAGTCCTTTCCAAAATGGGACCTGGGGATACAAAGAAAGCAATAAATGTTTGTTCTTCTACTTCCTTATCTCAGATTATGCAGCCATCTAAAACAATACACTCACAATCATTTACAAACTTCTGAATAAGACATGACTGTCCTCTAAAAACTACCACTAGTGGAGTCAATAGGGTTCATTTATTTAAAGTGACACTGTCACTTGTAAAGAATTACACACCTTTCACATGGTTGGTCCAATCAGGCCCGCCTATTCGAATCTCTATTAATTTCTATGGAATTTCTACCTCCAATCTGATCTGCTTAAAAAAATTTAAAAAATCAAAAAGGATTCGTTCTCCTTCCATTTAGCAGATCGGAGGCAGTGGCGGCTGGTGCTCAATCTTTTTTGGGGGGGCGGCAAACAAACCTGGCCCCCTCACTCCCCCCACCCACCAATCCCCCCCTGTTGCTTGATCAATCAATCGGCGCTGCGTTTGCCCGTCAGGCCCACACTTATCCCATCAAGGTCGCGGCTTCGGCGGCTTCCCCCCCTGAATCTCCTCCCGAGTCCCGGTGGTTGATTCTCCTCCCAGCCAATCGGGTCTTAGGACTCCCGGCCAATCAAGTCTCAGGACCCGCTTCCTGATTGGCCAGGAGGAGAAGCAGGAAGACATTAGCGAATATTAATTCGCTAAGGTCACACAAGTGGGTTGGCTCAGCCCACCCTTTTTGAAGCTAATTAGAGCCCCATTGAAATCCATGTGTCCGGCACCCTGCATGGGGATGTGTCAGCCACTGGTGCTAGCTGTCAGAATAAAATAGCTTCCCCCCGAATCTCCTCCCGAGTCCCGATGGTCGATTCTCCTCCCAGCCAATCGGGTCTTAGGACTCCTGGCCAATCGGGTCTCAGGACCCGCTTCCTGATTGGCCGGGAGGAGAAGCAGGAAGACATTAACGAATATTAATTTGCTAATGTCACACAAGTGGGTTGGCTCAGCCCACCCTTTTTGAAGCTAATTAGAGCCCCATTGAAATCCATGTGCCCGGCACCCTGCATGGAGATGTGTCTGGCACCCCTGCGCCCCTTATAAGCGGCCACCACTGATCAGTGGTCTGTTTAACCCAGTCCCTCATAGAGCAGAACTGGCTGTGTCTGTTCTGCATAAACAGAGCTGACATGGACGTATCATCCGTCCGCTCTGCTCAGCGGGAGATCAGCAGACAGATCCACCGCTGAGCATATTGGAGTCAAGCGGAGTCCGACGTGTGACAGGGGCCGTAGGCTGGACATACATTTTTCTCATTCACCCTCAAGGGAAATCTATACATCCATGCTAAACATCTGGCACCCATGGCTGTCAGAATATCCAAACAATGGCTACTTCTGATTGGATGCAGCCGGTGTTCATCCAACAATGTTTCTGCATTTTGCACATCTGTGATGTAGAGGTTGGCGTATGGAACCAAAGTGCGCAGTGAGGACTTTCTACTCTGCTCCATGAACTGCTTGGAGACTACGAAAATGGCACCTGTCAAGGCAGCCATCTCCATGCTAGCTGGGTTGTCGGACAGCTGTGGAGGTTACGGAGGGGCGCCATTTTCAACCTCACTGCTAACATTAGACAACACCTAGGAAGATAGGACAAAGTACTACATGTACCCCTGGGGAAAAAAACACATTCATAAAAACACATATGCATTCATATGTGCCTGTACATGGGTGCAGGAGGCTTTTACATTTTTGGGATTGTTTTACTAATCGTTACATTTTTATATATTTTTTTTTTTACATAAGTTTATCGCTAGAACAAGGGGGCTAATAACCCCTCTATGCGACAGCAAAGTGCAGATGAAAGATTCCCCTTTAAGGACCCATCAGATGTCTATTTGATATAGGTTACCTCTGCACTCTGTAATTTTTAAAATGCATCCCCTCCCTCCTATTAGGGTTCAAAATGGAACTGCAGTTGGAGCACCCTTAAAAATTCTGCACAATCTCAAGGCACCTCATTTTAAAATGTAAGAAACTAAGCCCATAGTGTTACATAACACAGAAACATCCACACATGTAGGACACCCAACATTAGAGGCAATTTATTCTAACAAAGCTAGAATTTCAGCATTACTCTTCTCTTGGCATCATTGGTTGTTAGGATTCCGGCAGCTACAAGGTTGTAATGGTGCACAATGAAAACCTGTGGCTTTGTGTAACTAAAAGGCAGGCTTCATCCACCCACTGGCTTGTACACAATTTTTGGGCAATTTTTAGGCATTCTGCCAAGGCACCCCTAAAGGAATCTGAAGGCACCCAAGGGTGCCTGGACACCCTAATTAAAAAAGGCTGCTCTAGGTATTGCAATCTTTAAAAATCTGCTGGCTTGTAAGGAGTTAAACCTAATGAGGTGTAAGACTGGCCATACAGTAGATGACTCATTTTATTTTTCACTTAGCCAGTGGGTCGATTGAAAAAAATAAATAAACCATTCGTTCATCCACAAGAATCCTCCCCGCTGTGACATCACCCATCTGATCACCAAAAGTTTTCCAACATCCCTGTCAGGGTGGATAAAAATCGATGATTTCTTTTTTTAAAAATCAGATTTTTTTTTTTCTTTATTTAAATCACCTCACCTTGTTGTGTCACTGACGCATCACCGGCCTTCCCATTAAAGTGAATGGGACTGTTGGTGAGTCAAATCGACTTGATTTAAATCAAATCCACCCTGATCCCTGTCCAACATAATTTGATCACTAGATCGACTTCTTTTGAACAGGAAAGGCCATATATGGATCAAAATTCGAAAGACATCTTTTTTATCTACATTTTTACCCAGCGTCAGGAGTACTGCTATCGTTATACTCCCAGCGCATTGACACTGAACCTTTGTCTCAGATACAGCATCTGCAGTGTCATTTGCAACTGCTCTGCCTGCCACGCCCCTCCTTCTGCCCAGTCACAGAAGACTTTGTATTATATAAACTCATTCACAGAATACTTTGTATGGACAGCATAGGAAAGGGGAGGGCAGAGCGGCTGCTGTATAGCAGATTGCATCTAATGCCCTGTACACACGGGCAGACTTTTCGGCAACAAAGGTCCAACAGTCTTTCCGACTGACTTTTGACGGTCTTCCGATGGACTTTCGAACGAACGGACTTGCCTACACACGATCACACCAAAGTCCGACGGATTTGTATGTGATGACGTACGACCGAACTAAAATAAGGAAGTTGATAGCCAGTATCCAATAGCTGCCCAAGCATCGGTTTTCGTCCGTCGGACTAGCATACAGATGAGCGGATTTTTCGATAGGAACTGGGTCCGGCAGTGTTCCCACGTAAAGATTTGAAACCTGTTCCAAATCTAAAGTCCATCAGATTTTCGATAGAAAGAGTCCACTGAAGGTCTGATGAAGCCCACACACGATCGGATTGTCCGCCGGATACGGTCCGTCGGACCAGTCCGGTCAAAAAGTCCGCTCGTGTGTACAGGGCATAACTTGTCAGAGCACCGAGAGGATAGCTCTACTCCCAGGGCTCAATAAAATTGTACACAGTAAATATAAGTGATAGGTCCACAAAGTGGCATACACCTTATTGGACGTAATCCCTTATAAACTAGCATATTTGTGCTGCAATTCCTATAGTTCTTCCTTGATGCTTCAGATAACAAGGTAATACTCACCTTAATCCTGCCTGACCTGCAACTACTGGTGGTCCTGTTTCTCTTCAGTGGGCACATCCAATGTACAATGCAGGACCAGCAGTGGCCACAGGTGTAGGTCTGCTGTGTGGCAGACTGCATCTCAGTAAAAATGTACACAGTAGGTCCACAAAGTGACATACACCTTGTTGGACCTAATCCCTTATAAACCAGCATATTTGTGCTGCAATTCCTATAGTTCTGCATTGATGCTTGTTCTTTCTAGGGGTTGAGATAACAAGGTAATACTCACCGTAATCCAGTGTCCTGCAACTACTGGTGGTCCGGTCGTCATCCCACATACAATGCAGGACCAGGAGTGGCCACAGGTGCTTCACTGTATGTGATGACGGCAAGAGAGGTGGTGACAAGACTGCTCAGAGGCTGGCAAAAAAAGAGGCTTTGGTGGGCCAGTGATTAAGATAAATAATACTCTGGTTTATATAATCTCATTTGATAATTTATTGAATGTCAGGAGTTAGGCTGTAAAATGGATTCTCTTTAGTGTATTTTAAGCTGGCCTTCCAACGGCGAACCCTTCAATAACATTTTCTCAGAGTGTTGTGTGCCCGGCTCTCCCCCAAACCCTTTAGTGAAGATAGGACAGACAGAGGCCTCCCTTTGTCCACGATATCGAAGGCTGCGCAGAGAGAAATTAATTCTGTATGCACGTGGGCGGAGAGGCAACTGCAAAACATTTGCAGAAATGCTGACCTGCCACAAGGAAAACACAGCTTTTGTTTTATCTATTCATGAATAAAACAACATCATGTCGATAACCGAGCCGGGTTTGGGCCAGCACAGAGAGACTATTTATTTTCCCTGTTTGCACACTTCACTCTGTAATGAGAAGAGCCACACTGAACAATGAGGCCTATGTAACAAAGTGCATGACCGGCCCTTCATGTCAGGCAGCCTGACTGTCCTCGTAAGGCCCACTAATCACAAGTATTTGGTGTCACTGGCCTGTGCTACATAGAATTACAAAATCACAATGGGTAAAGTGCAGTAATTGTCATCAACCAATCAGATTCTACCTTTTATTAGTTAAGTCCAGTCAGAACAATACAAAATAATATTTCACTGGATACTTCGGTTTGTCGTTCTTGGACTCCAGTACATCAACAGGAAACGTCTTTCTACGCTTTAAGCCTATGTGGGGTTTTCCCTGTGTGAGCAAAAACACACAAGTGGACTCTGATCTGCTCCTTCTGGAAAGTTGCCATAGTGGGTCGTATTTTTTATATGCTTTTTATGTGAAAAGTGATATGTCCGTAAACAGGTTTGACATGTGTTTTGCATCTCGCTATAAAGGAGGTGCTCAAAGTAAAAAACTGTACACCCTGTAGTGGTGGATAACGCATGTATGTTTTCAATAATTCCAGAGTTTCATTACGCTTCCCTTCCTGATGAAGCGGGCTATTGACACGTTTTTTCATTATGCTTGCCTTCCTGATGAAGCGGGCTGTTGACCGTTTCATTATGCTTGCCTTCCTGATGAAGCAGGCTGTTGACCGTTTCATTATGCTTGCCTTCCTGATGAAGCGGGCTGTTGACCCGTTTCATTATGCTTGCCTTCCTGATGAAGCAGGCTGTTGACCCGTTTCATTATGCTTCCCTTCCTGGTGAAGCCGGCTGTTGACCGTTTCATTATGCTTGCCTTCCTGATGAAGCGGGCTGTTGACCGTTTCATTATGCTTGCCTTCCTGATGAAGGGGGCTGTTGACCTGTTTTTTCATTATGCTTGCCTTCCTGATGAAGCAGCCTTTTGACCCGTTTAATTATGCTTGCCTTCCTGATGAAGCGGGCTGTTGACCCGTTTCATTATGCTTGCCTTCCTGATGAAGTGGGCTGATGACCCATTTCATTATGCTTGCCTTCCTGATGAAGCAGGCTGTTGACCCGTTTCATTATGCTTCCCTTCCTGATGAAGCAGGCTGTTGACCCGTTTCATTATGCTTGCCTTCCTGATAAAGTGGGCTGATGACCCGTGAAACGCGTCAAAGTCATAGCAAGCAACTTAGCATCTTGATTTGTTATGAATGATGAGGAAAACAATGTGTGATATGTATATTTACTGGCTATCTGTATGAAACGACGAATATATATGTGGTCACAGTATTTTTATATATTTACATTGTTTTAACATTTGTAATAATAAATACCCTACATTTTATATATAGTTTCCTTTATTTTTCTTTTTTTGGGTACCATAATGTCCTAACTTTCTTTAGTTAGGGTCTTCTTTTTGTGTATTTATGGAGAATGTGGTACCGGACCTAAAATGTCCAATATGTAGCAGAGTTCCCACGTGGAATTCCTTCCTCCCAACCATTTAATCTTTTCGCGATCTTTGGAATAATTCTGCTGTTGTTATCAGTGTGATGGGCAATACTACTACAAAGGCATTAGATTTCACATACTGTGGAAGGCTACACCACAGTATCTTATTGGATTTTTATTCAGGCTTGAACCCTGATGAAGAGGAATGCTTTTGCTCCCCACAACGCGTTGGGTATTCCATTTCTACTGGTTGTGACCTTGCCATCAAGAATAAAGGATACGTGGAATTTTATTAGATCCTTTGGCACTTGATTCTCTCCATTGATCTAATCTCCTCAAGTAGGATGGGTCCCACTTATGTGAGTCCATCCCCTCACTTTGTGTCTCCCGAGCGTGTGTATAGCTAAAAGATTTTAGTATTTAAGCATTGATGAAGGGTTAGAACCCCTATTAGGTTGTCTGTTTTCCCACCAAGGTAATTCCTCTTCTCTTTCTGTCTTGGCCATAGTCATGGGAACAGAAAGTGATGAAGGAAAAAAAAAAAACACAAAATGTCATGGTAGTAACTGGAACAGAACTAGCAGGGAAATCTTCCATCTGTATTTCCAGTTTCAGTTACAACCGTCCAAGTTCCCACATCTTGGTGAAATTTTCTCTCACTACCTGAGAAAATAAATTTGAACAAGGTCACATACAGCAAAAGTCCTCATTGACCAAGGGAACAATTCACCCTCCAAGTTCACAGCGGTGACACGCTCCAAGTCAGTATTGGGTGGGGGAGCCTGTACAAAAAAATCCTGGCACAATCCCCTGAATAAATTATAGAAAAGAGATGTATTCCAAATCCCCCCAAGAGGGGAGGCTCTGGGAGACGGGGATTTTTATTGTGCGCACCAGACAATTACTAGCACCATAAATAAAATCACTATAATTTTATTTCTACGAACCCGTTAAAAACAAGCAATACAAGTTTCATAAAAAAATGTGTATTTTTTTACACGTTGCCATATAATACAGACATCTGCATAAGGGAAAAGTTCCAGAGGATATGGATCAACGCGTTTTGCCCGAGATGAGGGCTTCTTCAGGATCCACTTTTCAATGTTTTCAGACAAGCCCTGCAGCTTTCTGCCTGTACCTTCATACGGGCTGTCTGTTAAAAAGCTGCCGGGCTTGTGAATGAACTACGAGAGCATTAATCAGCGCCCTCGCAGTTTATTCGAAACTACAAGTCGTTAGCAACGGCGGCTGATGATATTTGTAGTCTATTCATTCACAGAAAACTGTGAATTAATGACACGGCCGTGTGGGCGGAGCCCTGCACAGCCGCACTGTTTTTAAATTGTGACAGGGAAATCAGGGAGAAGATCCCCTGTCTGATGTCACATCAAAAGGGGGATAGGGGGAACTGGTACCAGGAGTTGAAACATGTTACATATTCCACCCTAAATATGAGTGGAACATGCAACATTTTCCAAGAGGTGAACTTTGCCTTTAACCCTTTCGCTGCCAAGCCTGTACATCATACGAACCTGACAGCAGGGACTTTTATACAAAATCCGGTGGCTAATGCCACCGGGACAGTGTGTGAAACCAAGTCCCGGTTCACACAGGGGCAGCCCGACTTGCAGCGCGACTTTCTGCACACGATTTCAGCGGCGGCTTGCAAAAATTACTTCTGTATAGAAGTCAATACAAGTCACCCTGAAGTCGTCCCAAAGTAGTACAGGATCCTTTTTCTAAGTTGGAGTGACTTGAGTCGTTCCTATTAGAACGGTTCCATAGACAGAACGGAACGCGACTTGTCAGGTGGCTAAGCCCCTGTGTGAACTGGGGCTAACTGACGGGCAGACTTTTTCCCAAAAAATTTAATTTGTAAGATCGCTGCGCAAATACGGTGTGACATAAAGTATTGCAACTATCTCCATTTTATTCTCTAGGGTCTCTGCTAAAAAAAAAATTTAAATGCTTGGGTGTTCTAAGTAAATTTCTAGCAAAAAATACTGATTTTTACTTGTAAACAACAAATGTCAGACATAGGCCTGGTCCTTAAGTAGTTAAATCAGCACAAGGGATGGTTATTTGCAGATAATGCTATGTGTCCCAGGTCACACATGGACAGAATCTGTGGCAGTTTTCAATATTTAAAACTGCCTTTGGCAGGCCATACATAGTTCGAATTCCGAACAAATTTTCTTTCGAAAATCTTTTCAAAGAATTTTCGTTCGAATTTCGCACAATTAGTGGGACACAGCAACGGCCAATTTTTGTGCGGCTATCGAATTTGAGTGATCTGACATGTTAGAAATTTTTGGAAAAACTAACGATTTTCTAACCACTTAAGGACCAGCCTCGTTTTGGAATTTAGGTGTTTACATGTTTAAAACAGGTTTTTTTTTGCTAGAAAATTACTTAGAACCCCTAAACATTATATATTGTTTTTTTTCTAACACCCTATAGAATAAAATGGCGGTCATTGCAATACTTTTTTTCACATCGTATTTGCGCAGCGGTCTTACAAGCGCGCTTTTTTTGGAAACAATTTACTTTTTTGAATAAAAAAATAAGACAACAGTAAAGTTAGCCCATTTTTTTTTTATTTTGTGAAAGATAATGTTTTGCCGAGTAAATTGATACCCAACATGTCATGCTTCAAAATTGCACCCGCTCGTGGAATGGCGTCAAACTTTTACCCTCAAAAATCTCCATAGGCGACGTTTAAAAAATTCTACAGGTTGCATGTTTTGCGTTACAGAGGAGGTTTATTGTTCTCACTCTAACGATTGCGGCGATACCTCACATGTGTGGTTTGACTACTGTTTTCATATGCGGGCGCTACTCACGTATGCGTTCACTTCTGCGCGTGAGTTCGTCGGGACAGGGGGTTTTAAAAAAAAAAAATTTTTTTTATTTTTATTATTTATTTTACATGATTTTTTTTATTTTTACACCGTTTAAAAAAAAAAAAAAAAGTGTCACTTGTATTCCTATTACAGGGAATGTAAACATCCCTTGTAATAGAAAAAAAGCATGACAGGACCTCTTAAATATGAGATCTGGGGTCAAAAAGACCTCATATTTACACTAAAATGCAATAAAAAGAAAAAAAAAAAGTCATTTAAAAAAGGACATTGAAATGACATTGAAAAAAATGTGCCTTTAAGACATATGGGCGGAAGTGACTTTTTGACGTCGCTTCCGCCCTGCAGTGTCATGGAGAGGAGTGGGCGCCATCTTAGCCTCACTCGTCTCAAAGCACAGCAAGGAGACAGATGCGATCGCCTTCGCCGCTACCGACGTCTCCGGTAAGTGGCGGAAGGCAGCGGGAGGAGGGGCCCTCTCCCGCCACCGATAAAAGTGATCTTGCGGCGAGTCTGCCGCAGAGACCACTTTTATCTGAAAGCCGATCGCCGCACGAAAACGGAGATACCTGCTGCTGCCATAACGTCATCCACCGCCAAACTTTGGACATACATCGGCGTGCGGCGGTCGGCAAGTGGCTAATCAATGATGGGAGAATCGTGTGAGAAATATAATTGAAAAAAGGAATGCACATGAGTGCAAGAAAAGAAAATTCCCGGAAAGAAAAGAAGATTCCCAGACATGAAAATTATTTTCTGTAGCAACATGAGGTGAAATAGAAGGTTTGGTTGGTCGAATTTCGAAAATCAATGGTGGCACCATCGGATCACAAAACACACGAAATTTCTGAGTTTGAAAAGAAAATTCGTTTGGAATACGACCGTGTATGGCCAGCCTAATTCCCTTTGTTATTTAGGTGCAGATATGCGCTAGTTGTTATTTCACTCTGAAATAGAAAGTGGCGCAGATAGAAACTGAATCATGTCTATCTGCTTTGTTAACTTGGCAGTCAATTCCCCTATCAGTCTCTACATGACTAAGGCTCGGTTCACACGGGGGCGACTTGTCAGGCGACCTAGCCGCCTGACAAGTCGCCTCCTGTTCTGTACAATGGAACCGTTCTAATCGGAGCGACGCAAGTCGCTCCGACTTAGAAGAAAGGTTCCTGTACTACTTTGGGGGCGACTTGCATAGACTTCTATACAGAAGTCGTCTTGCAAGTCGCCCCGGCAGTCGTGTGCAGGTCGCCTCGGTGAGGCGACCTGCAAGTCGTGCCGCCTCTGGTGTGAACCGAGGCTAAGGGTCCTTTTAGACTGGGGCGCTATTGCGCTAATAATAGCGCCTGCAAACCGACCCGAAAGTGCCGCTGCTTTAATTCCAGTATGAAAGCCCCGAGGGCTTTCACACTGGAGCGGTGCGCTAGCAGGACGGGAAAAAAAGTCCTGCCAGCAGCATCTTCGGAGCGGTGAAGAAGCGGAATGTATACCGCTCCTTCACTGCTCCTGTCCATTGAAATCAATGGGACGGCGCGGCAATACCGCCGGCAAAGCGCCTCTGCAGAGGCGCTTTGCGGTGGTTTTAACCCTTTCTCGGCCGCTAGCAGGGGGGTAAAACTGCCCCCGCTAGCGTCCGAATACTGGCGGTATAGCGCCGCTTTACCGGCGACAACGCCCCCCGCCCCAGTGTGAAAGGGGCCTAAGGCTACTTTCACACGGAGGCGTTTTTGCACTAAAAATAGTACCTGAAAAGCGCCTGTAAACTTCTTCTTCTGCAGCCCGGTGTGCTTTCACACCGGGGCGGTGCGTTACAGGACAGGAAAAAAAGTCCTGCAAGCCGCATCTTTGGGGCGATATTTAGCGCGCCTAAACTGCCCCTGCCATTGAAATCAATGGCCAGCGCTGCCGAAGCGCCGCTTCGCGGGCACTTTTAACCTTTTTACGGCCGCTAGCGGGGGTTAAGAGCGCCCCGCTAGCAGCTGAAGAGCGCCGCTAAAACAGCGGTTAAGTGCCGCTAAAACTAACGACGCTTTACCGTCAACGCGGCCGGCGCCTCAGTGTGAAAGTGGCCTAACTGAAGTTATCCCAGCAGCTGTCTGTAGGCATGCTGAGCAAACTGCCTGATAAATAAATAGCCATTAGAAAAGATTAAAGTGTTACAATTGAGAATGGAATCCAGATTATTTCACTTTAAAAGTAACCTTTTCTAGATCTCTATGAGGTGAGTAATAAAGAGATGCAAACACTTGCATGACTGTGAGATGCAACAGTCGCTAATCAACACCTTGGAAAATGTGACCAGCACAATGCTAAATATGAAGATAGGTGGGAGGTAGGAGGAAGGAAGAAGATATTGTCACCTGATAACCAAACCTCAGCCTGTACTTTGTCTATACCGGGCAAACTAGGCAACCTTAAAGTGGAACTAAACTGTATGTGAGCACTACAAACAGAAAACGCTATTTAATTCATTATCCATATTCAACTCACCCATCTATCCATGCTTTATTTTGTTGAGAAATCACTTTGAAACCCCCCTTAGCATTTCTGGCCATGGCCATCTTAAGTAAGGGCATATGATTCACGTAGCATTTACTTCCTGGAATCCATCTGCCCTTAGTTCAGGCATGCCGATTTTCCATCAGAATTGGCGACCTGTCAGACTAGGTAACGGAAGTGACGTTCCGTCAACTGCACATCACGTCAATCTGACAGAACACCTGTAGTCAGAAGAAGGCATATAAATAGGAAGGTATATTTTATTTACTTGTTTTAAACTTTTTTTACATTTCTTCAGTTGCTTCCTGGTTTCTGGCCTAGGCAAATGATGTCAGACATCCCAGGAGTCTTTACGGACATTTTTGTCTTTTATCTGGAGGGGGGCTTTTTCAGCTAAGTACACCCACCTGCCTATGCCGGTGTTCTGTCAGAATTGGCGACCTGTCAGATTAGGTAACAGACGTGACGTTCCGTCACCTGCGCATGCGTTCCACCACTTCCAGGTTCGCTAATCTGACAGAACACCTGCAGTCAGAAGAAGGCAGCGGACATCTTACTACACCCAGCTACATCTTGAATCTCACAGTAATTTTAGCAATAAAGTGAGCGTATAGAAATAAATACAGTATATTGACATCTGTGATGCTGTTTGGATGTTTAATTTTGAAAGCCTAAAGGTTTAGCACTGAGCAATGCGGGGTGTACCAACATGGCCTCCGCCACCTTCCTACTGCTGGCATCCAGCTTTTTTCAAAATGGAACATCAAACCAGCATCACAAATGTCAACATACTATATTTATTTCTATACGCTCACTTTATTGCTAAAATGACTGTGAAATTTAAGACGTAGCTGGGTGTAGTAAGATGTCCGCTGCCACCTTCTTCTGACTGCAGGTGTTCTGTCAGATTAGCAAACCTGGTAGCGGTGGAACGCATGCGCAGTTGACAGAACGTCACTTCTGTTACCTAATCTGACGGGGTGCCTATTCTGACCGGCACAGGCAGGTGGGTGCGCTTAGCTGAAAAAGCCCCCCTCCCCCCAGATGAAAGACAAAAATATCCATGAAGACTCCTGAGATGTCTGACATCATTTTCCTAGGCCACAAACCAGGAAGAAATGTAAAAAAATAAGTTTAAAACAAGTGCAAAATATACCTTCCTATCTATTTACTAACCCTAGCAGCATACATTTTTAAAATAGTTAACTGAGAGAGTTTAGTTGCTTTCTGTCTCCTCCATAGCAGTTTTGCTGCTCCTGTGCAGAATCACGTATATATATGTGACTCTGCCCTTCCGCATGTAGGGGGCGCATGCGCGCTGCCAGCAGGCTGATTTTCCTGTGAATATTCACAGCAGAAGCCGATCTGCAGGTGCCGGCCATCCAATGTTCTCCGGCGCCCATCAATCATCGGTGATACACACAAAACTGAGATCTGTCTATGTAAACAAGGCAGATCTCAGTTCTGACAGGGGGGGGAGGGATGGATTTTGTGTTTCTGCAAAGCATGGAACACAATCCATCTCTTGCCTGAGTAAAAGCAGCACATTCAGTACACAAAAACACAGGCTAGGCACACAATTAACCCTTTGATCGCCCTAGATGTTTAACCTCCTCCCAGCCAGTGTCATTAGTACAGTGACAGTGTATATTTTTTTAGCACTGATAGCTGTATTAGTTCCTTTAATGTATCAAAAGTGTCACTTAGTGTCAGAACGTCTGACGCAATTTTGCAGTCCCGTTATAAGTCACTAATTATTTGGGTACAGTGTCGCACGACCACGCAATGGTCAGTTAATGCAACGCAGTGCCGCGTCACAAAAAATGGCCTGGTCATGGGGGAGGGTAAATCTTCTGGAGGTCAACTGGTTAAAGTGGACTTTGCATTAGATAGACATTTACATGTTGAGTGCATACATGCTAAGCAATGGACATGTATGTACAACACAGGCAGGGTGGATTTGATTTAAATCAACTCGATTTAAATCATAATTTTTAAAGAGCAACTATCATCTCTGTCCCGCAGCTCCTCTGACCCGCTGTTGACTCACCGACAGTCCCATTCACTTTAATGGGATGGCTGGTGATGCGGCAGTGACACAGCAGGTGAGTGGATGCCCGCTAGCAGGCACTGCCATGATGGATGTGAAATGACAGGTGCTCTTTAAATGTAAGGACTTATTCTTGCTGGTAGAATCTTTAATATTTGCAAACTAAATGAAGGTTTCCGATTTAGAATAATAAACTGTCAGGTTAGTAAAACCACAATATCAGACAAACAGAGAGTGGCGCTTTCTTCTCTACCCCTCGCTAAACCATGATATCAGAACCGATTCAATCATACAGTTTGTAGTGTACATAGATTTGCAAAACAATGGGATAAAAGTAATATTCCTGAACTTTAGTTTATCTCATGGTTACTGTGAAATTGTGTGAATGCATCAATGCAGTGCATGTTATCTCAGCTTGCAGAGCTTGGATTCATTGAATGAGTTTACCAAAAATGTAAATATTGCAGAATATACAGCCTCATGCTACGTAACTAAGCTCCATTTCATGCTGAATAAACTCAACTAGAAAATGCATTTCCTGGGGAAAATGCGTGGGAATGCTGAATTGCTAAAACGGCCCCCAGCAAAATTGCCCCCATCATATTGCCATCAAAACTGTCCCATCATATTCCTCTATTATAAATCAGTACATGGTGTGTCTGTCCCCTCCCCCGGGCTCTGTAATCAGCTGAGATGCTCCAGCCACCTTCCCCCCTGTGTATAACAGACGCTTTGGTAACCATGGCAACAAAACAAACACTAACAGTACACTCTGATTAATGGCTAAAATTTCCTGAAATGACCTCTAAACAAATGGCCGTATTTTAAAAACTATACATCCTACAGCGAAGATCTTTATATTGTGAGAATCACAAGACCCAGACCTAGATTTTGGTACATAGTATGTCTCTTAAATATTAAAATTAAAGGCACGGTCGCAGTTTAGAAATTGCCCTTCAAATTTGAAGGGGCTAGAGTGTAGTTTCAATGAATGTCAATGGACGGCGTGAGTTGCAAACAAATGGTCATATTGTGAAAACTATCAGGACTATGGCTTAGCCGTGGACATGTTTAGTGGCAGCAGGGATAGCTGAACGTTTTGATATAAGATTTGTGTAGGTGGGCTTGAAAATAAGGGAGTGGCGGCAGTTTAGAAATCATGTTCTGATTTTTCAGCTTTTGTCCCCTCCCCGGGCTCTGTAATCAGAGCTGAGATGCTCCAGCCACCTCCCCCCCCCCGTGTATAACAAAGGCTTTGGTAACCATGGCAACAAAACACACACAGTACACTCTGATTAATGGCTAAAATTTCCTGAAATGACCTCTAAACAAAAAGCTTTTTCTCAAAAACTGTAAAAGATATCAAACTGAAAAGATATAGCCAGATAGCTGAATATTGTGAACATTTTAAAGTTTGTTTGGTGTCTCTAGGTGAAAGTATGAAGGAGCTGAAACTTTTGGGAGCGGAAGAAAAATTTAAGGATTTCAAGCATGCTCCCATTGACTTCAATGTTAAAAAAAAGTGATAAAAAGCTTAATATTTTAAAAAGTATAAATGGTAGAAAAAAAGTTGAAAAAGAGCACACCTCAGCTAAAAGAGACGAACATTTTGATAGTTGAATGGTTTTAATAGCTGAAAGTATGCAGAAGTTACGCATTACCGAAAAACGTACGGAATAAAATTAAAATTAAAAATAATAAATAAAATCTAATAACAATAGTGGGACTGCTAAAGCATTCCCACTAATTATTAATTCATTCACCAGTCAGATATTGAATGACTTTTTCTTTTTTTTTATTACAACTACAATTTTTTCTAGAAAATCACTGGCCCCCCTACACAATACAAACCTAGAACCCCCCCATCTCTGTGCATACTTACCTCTCTGAGGTAGTGACAGCTTCCTGTGATGTGCACTGTCTAGATGCGGAAATCTTCTCCTGCAGCAGCAATGGTAGTTATGCAAAATTATGGGGCGCTCCCTTATAATTTTGCGATAACACTCGCATGCTGGAACGCATATGTATGTGAGCAGCACCCATTTATTTGCACATAGACAAGTTCTATAGTTGTAGCGCGGTGGTAATTCACGATCACTATTTAACAGCAATGGTAGCCATACACAGCTAGATTTCTTCTAAACGGGAGAAAATCAATTGTTACTAAACCCACAACAGTAAAATCAGTCTGTATATGCAGTAGGGCATGCTTGTTATACTCACTGTGGAACCTAAGGGGTTAATCTGTCGCATTGTGTAAAAAGGTTGTTTGAGTCTATCTTCTCTTATCCACCCTTCCTCCACTGTCCCCAATCCATCTCCTGATAAGACAGTTCCTTTGGAGTCACTCTGCACATGCTCAGTTTGGTGTTTATTGCTAGAGAGTTTTTTTTATCTTAGAAGGATGCATGTGATTAGCACAGGGCCAATCAGCGCTGTCCAGACAGAGGGTCAGGGGACCTGCAGCCTCATAGGACAGTCAGAGGAGAATGAGAACTCCTCCTACAAGCTTTACCCAGGCACTGATAGAAGTCACAAGACTGCTATATACTGCTGATGATTAAAGGTATTTAGCAGTTTATATTTACTAAAATAATTGCATTTTCATGTTCTGTGTACTGTGGGAGACCAGATATAGTGAATGCAGGCTCCGGGGTTTAGTAACACTTGAATTTCCCCATTTACACTAAACAGCATGGATAGAGCAGTCTCCATCGCTGGCTTTTGTACTCGGGCAGCCATGGCATTCACAGCTGTCTTAATACACTGGCGCTACCAAACAATGATTGCATCTCACAGGGTCACTGTCCAGAAATAATCTTCCAACCGGCATTGATTAGACCCCATTAACGATTAGAAAAATCAAATTAAAACATTCAAATGAAATTCTACTAAAATGTGGCCAGCTTTACTGTGCAAGCAGCACCAGAAAAGTTTTCTGTATTCCCCATGTAGAAGGACATCACTGCCCAGTAAGTATACCCTGGGGTGGGGGATGTTCTAGGTCTAAGTTAAAGAAGAACTCCCCTCCCCCCCCCCCCCCCGCCACACCTGGCACTTCATTTTTTGGGGGTAAAGGGAGTGCTTACCTGGTTTTGACGAGTACCCACATCCACTTCTGCCTGGATCGCTGCAGCAATTCGAGCAGAAGCCCCCCCCCCCTCTTTGCCCGCAGCTTTCTGAGACACATCACAGGTCCCAGAAGACTGTGGGACCATTCACAAAGTGCAGCATGGCTTGCGCATGCGCAGTGGGAATCCGGTTGTGAAGCTGCAAGGCTTCACTGCTGACTTGCCTTTGTTAAGATGCCGGCGCCTGGACTTGAGGCCCATTAAAGAATTGGCTTGGGCGGGGACAGCGCTGGATCCCTGGACAGGTAGTGTCCTTATATTGAAAGTCAGCAACTACCGTATTTGACTTTGAATTTTTTGGGGGAGACTGAAGCAACTCTTACACACAAAAATGGAACTTCCGCTTTTCGGAACCCTCCCCCCCTCCGGTGTCATATTTGGCACCTTTCAGGGGGGAGGGGGGTGCAGATACCTGTCTAAGACAGGTATTTGCACCCACTTCCGCCATAGACTCCCATGGGAGTCTACGCCTCTTCCTGTCCCTCCACGCTGTCTCCTGGGAAACACACAGCTCCCAGGAGATAGCGGGGACCAGTTACGATACGCAGCGCGACTCGCGCATGCGCAGTAGGGAACCGGGAAGTGAAACCGCAACGATTCACTTCCTGATTCCCTCACCTAGGATGGCGGCAGCAGCTGCCGAGAACCGAGCGGGTTCTCGGCGTCGCCTGCCGACATTGCTGGACCCTGGGACAGGTAAGTGGCCATTTATTAAAAGTCAGCAGCTGCAGTATTTGTAGCTGCTGGCTTTTAATATATTTTTTTTTTTTTTTGCGGTTTGGGTGGACCCCCTCTTTAAGCAGCCCATAGATTCTACAATTTTTTCAATTGCTCAAATCCCCTCTCTCCCGCAGTGCTATCGTACTCTACCAGCAGATAGTCTTCCCTGCCAGCAGAACACAATGATTACTTTTCACAGCTACAGACGCTGGCAGTGCAGGTTTCCGGTTAGCTAATCGATGGATCGACTTCAGTACAACCAGCCTGCCCATAGAAGGATCGAATCTCGGCTGGTCCCTGCTGAACCGGCCAAGATTCGATCCATCTATGGTCAACTTTAAATTAGAGGACCAGGGAAGTAGAGCAGGGCTTTTATAGAGTGCTTTTGTCCTTAACAAACCCCACTGACTTTCTACAGTAGTGACACAATAAGGAGCTCCGTAGTATTTGTTCTGATGGACTATTTCGTTACCATCATACTATCTCAGAAGACACAGAGTGATTCATCGACCACAGTGTGTGATTCACTTCCGTTCATACTCTCGGGTTTCTGAACAGACACAATCTGCTGCAAGTCTGCCTGCTAACACAGCACTTACAATCATTTAAAGGGTTAGTCCATCCAAAACTGATATTTCAGGTTTTGGGAGATGCTGGAGGGTTAACACCTTTTTTTTTTTTTAGAACTCTGGTTGTGAGATCTCACCTGCACTTGTGTTCTCAGGTCTGCACACCTGTCGTCGCAGATACCATCGTCCCATTATCCTTTCTGCATTTATAATGCAAAGTGTACCTGTAGTCAGCGTTGGCTTAGTAAACAGCTTCCGGGAGATTAGAGCAAGTTCTACGTTATCCTCTACAGCTGGCGTGGAGCTTGAAACTGCGTTTCTATACCCAATGCCAAGCTGGAAGTGGCCCCTTTGTCCTCCCACTCATGTGCTCCACTAATAGTCCAATTAACAGAAATACGGCTTAGTGAGGCATGGGCAGGAGGCTAATGGGGGGCCACACGTGATAAAACTGAACGGTCAACATCTAAATCAATCCACAGAAGGATCGATACGTACATCGAGTAAGTGGCACAAAAATATCATAGCGTGGCATTAGCGACAAATAGTGACAGTTTAGATCAGCTTAAAGTGGGGTTCCACCCAAAAAAACAAAAATACCTGAAAAAAAAAAAAAAAAAAACATTTGGATATTTTTTTTTTTTTACTTACCTCTAAATGCCTGTTGCTAGGTGGTCCCTCGTAGTCTGCCTCTTCCTTTGCCTGGGCTGGTGACATCACTTCCCCCTCGGCACAGGAAGGGCTCAGCTCTGCTCCCTCCTTCCTGTCAATCATCTGGGACCCATTACAGGTCCCAGGTAATTGAGCGGCCAATCACGGCGCGCGGCGCCGCTCGCGCATGCGCAGTGGGTGCCAGGCTGTGAAGCCACAGTCCGGCGCCCACAGTTGAAATGCCGGCGCCGACGAGCGGAGGGGGGGGACGAGCGGGGCTTCGATCCCCTGCATCGCTGGACCCAGGGACAGGTAAGTGTCCAATTAAAAGTCAGCAGCTGCAGTATTTGTAGCTGCTGACTTAAATTATTATTATTTTTTTTTTTTTATGGACCCCCTGGGTGGAACTCCTCTTTAAGTTGATCAGTTGTAGAAGAAGGCATTTGGTTGTACAGAGTCGATCAATGGTTTTTTTGACTTTGGAAATCATGATTGCTCTAAACGTAACGGTGCAGAAAGGTGTCATCGATAGGGACTGTATGATTGTTTTCTTTCGAGCCACAACCAATCATCTCTCAGCCATGCCTTTTTTTTGTCCCCATGAAGCACCAACTTTCTAGTTGAAGCCAGTACTGTCGTAAAGCCGTAGTAAACTCTCATTTTTGATATTTGCCTACAGGTAAGCTTATAATAAAGCTTACCTCAAGGTAAAATTAATATCTCCTAAACATGCACCATTTAGAAGATATTCAGGCAAGCAGCAGCCGGTGACGTCACCGGTGCATGCGCTCTGAAGGAAACTGATAGGCTCCCGCACGCATGCGTGGGAGTGATATCATTGCGGCGCAGCTGTTCAAGCCGTGGCAGCCCACTGACCTGGACGGAAGACTGGGTGAAGATAAAAGCACCTGCAGTGGTGACAGCCTCTGGAGGGCTTTGTTACAAGGTAAGTCTGTCATATGCAGTGCATACTAGCACATTATGATATTGCCTTGCAGGGAGAAAACGTTTATTGTATCTCACAAGACTTTACTATCGCTTTAATGAAGAGCCACCAACTGCCTCTTAAAATTTAACTCCAGATAAAAATGTTATAGCTTTGGATAGAGCTGGAAAAGGTTAGCAATTCAGACATGTCAACTGTCCCAGATTTACCAGGACAGTCCCGCATCTATGTCCCAGATTTACCAGGACAGTCCCGCATCTATGTCCCAGATTTACCAGGACAGTCCCGCATCTATGTTTCAGATTTACCAGGACAGTCCCGCATCTATGTCCCAGATTTACCAGGACAGTCCCGCATCTATGTCCCAGATTTACCAGGACAGTCCCGCATCTATGTCCCAGATTTACCAGGACAGTCCCGCATCTATGTCCCAGATTTACCAGGACAGTCCCGCATCTATGTCCCAGATTTACCAGGACAGTCCCGCATCTATGTCCCAGATTTACCAGGACAGTCCCGCATCTATGTCCCAGATTTACCAGGACAGTCCCGCATCTATATCCCAGATTTACCGGGACAGTCCCACATCTATGTCCCAGATTTACCAGGACAGTCCCGCATCTATGTCCCAGATTTACCGGGACAGTCCCACAACTATGTCCCAGATTTACCGGGACAGTTCCGCATCTATGTCCCGAATTTACGTCCCAGATTTACCGGGACAGTCCCGTATCTATGTGCTCTGTCCAAAAACACCAACCCAAGATCACAGCATCACCTTTTATTTGAGTTACTAAGCAAAGGTATTATTAAGGGGATCCTAGACTCAAGTAAGTGGTTCCCACATAATTAGGGGTGGGGCCCACACCCACCCAGAGAGTAGGTGTTATCTAGGCAGGAATGCCCAGAAAGTAGGGTGTGATCTAGGTGTGACCTCCCAGAAGCATCCTGCGGATCACTTGTTATCTGTTATCTATGGACACAGCCTATCTTACGATTTTCTTAAAGTGTAAGTCCAGGCAAAAATTAACTAATTCTAAACCTGCTCTCTGCCACATTCTAAACCTAATCTATCAAACCCTGTAAAGCAAAAATTACTGTACTCACCTATTCTGCAGCCAGTCCGGTCCAGTCTCCAGTGGAGGAAGCTTTGTGCAGGAAAGAACCGACAACGGCTGTGAAATGTAGTAACATTACCCATAGACTTACTATGGGGCTTCTGTCGTTGGCTGCCTCTCCTGCACACTCCCACACACTGAAGCCGCCGCTGACAGCTGATGCTGGGACCGGATTGGCTGCAGAATAGGTAAGTATAGCAATTTTTTGATTTACATGGTTGGATAGATTAGGTTTAGAATGTGACAGAAAGCAGGTTTAGCGTGAACTTCCACTTTAAGCTGGACATACATAGATTTTTTAGATTCAGCCTGAAGACCCAATGAAAAAGATCTAACAGATTCTGCCATTCAAGCATTACAACATGCATGGATGAGTCTGCAGTGTTCGCTATTGTGGCAGAATGGATGCAGCTGCTGTTTGCCTGGCTTCTTTTTTTCTTCAGTTGAAGGAGCTCAGTGGATAGCCAACAGGGCCACCCAATGAGCAAATTTCCTTATTACCCGGCTAAAATTGGCTCGTTGTGTAGCCAGCTTTAATGACTGGTTCTTTTTAAAAAGCAAGCACCTTGCCACCCAGCAGTATACTGCGGCTGTGAACGGTCTGCAGGCATGTTAGCATATGGGAGCACTTATGAATACTAACAGATGAATGACACATCCTCTGGTATTCCGGATTCTATGGAATGTTACAGTAATGCAATAAGGACGTGGGTTGAAATAGGTACTCCTTACATTGAAGTCATCCCACGAATTTGAATCGTTCCAGCCATGAAAGTAATTATCATATTAAGTAAAAACATCTGATGAGATAATAGCAGCGTAATCAGCGGTTTAGGAATGCACCTGCATGACGGAGAATGTGGACGGAGAAGCTGGATGGTTGCTACAGAAACTTTGATTCACTAAACCATTGGCTTAATCCTGGCAGGATAGCTCTGTGCAATGTCATTAATATGCAGAATTCTTATGTATGCTGGGACAGGTCGATTGGCGGATTTATTAATGACACGGCACTGACCTTCAAATACAAGGATTCCTCGCCTAGGGCGAGCCTCATACCTTCAGCCACATTACTGGGTGGATTTACATCTCATAAAACACACATACATTCAGTAGCTAATGCCTCGTTTCCACCGAGCGGATCGGTTCGGGTCGGATCGGTTTGGAAGGCCTAGAATGGTCTGGCCTCTTTAGGTGAGCGTTTCCACTGCAAGTCGGACCGACAGGGGCCCTACGTGGGTTTACAAAAAATGCCGTCATGGCGTCACACGTCCTCCAATCAGTGTAATGTATCGTAGCTCCGCCCTAACCGAACCGTTCCATTTTCTATGGCCCCCACATCTGAAGCAGGACCCTGAATGGTTCGGTTCGGTTGTATGGGCCGCTTTCATAATGGAAACACCCAAAATAGCGTACCGAACCGATCCGCTCAGTGGAAACGAGGCATAACTGTACTAACAAATCAATCTTAGTACAGTGATCTCCCCACTGTACTATTGTGTTTTGACAGGGGTACTGCCCACCACCAGAACACACCAGTCAGCGCTGGCAGCCATTGGTTATCCAGCATGCTCGTTTGACAGAAGCCGGTCATGAGATCGGCTTCTCTCAAACAAGGACCTATACACATGGGCCAAATGTTGACTATATCTACTTTACCGGCTGGTTTCAGACAATATTCGCCCATGTGTATGGGGCTCAACAGCTCGGATGGTCATCAATCACAGCGACTATTGTATTGTTCTTCACAATAAAGCCAAATTTACCTCAATAATAGGATGAACTCAAAAGGTGGTCTGCAACAATTCCAGGTGGATCAGGACAAAGTCGGGAATAATGGCAGGGAGATCTCACTATCGGAGGATCCAAGGTGTATAAGAAGCTAGTTTATTACTCAACCCATCAGGCTGCACCTATGCCATCAGCTTTAGGTGGACTGACCCTTTAAAGCAGACATTGCAAGGTGCTTGTGACTACACAAAGTCTTGCGTCCTCAAATCCAAGTCTGCCCGACGTGTGGGCTTTGCCTGCCCACATTTATTGGAGTACAACTTCCAATCTCTGTAGAGCGCTCCATATCCTGGAAAGGTACAGCTAAAAGTGAATTGAAGCAAAGCAAGGTAACCAAACACTCTACTACATGTAACATGACGACTGGCTCTTTGAGGATAAAGCTAATCTGCAAACAAGCTACTAAATCCATAGTAGCTTGTCTGCAGTAGATATATACATACATATATGGGAACCACCTATCTAGGCAGAAGAGGATCTTTAATTTTTTGTCCAGCAGGTCTTGTGATCCTCATACATTTAACATTTTTATTTCTTTCCTTGTTTTTTATATGTATTTTCTGAAGCTCAGACTTAAAGCGGAAGTAAACGTATCCACAAAACTGTTTCATTTCCGGCACGTGCCGGAAATGTAACACTCCCATTGGTTGTGCTCTCAACCAAACTGTCAAGCCATCCAATGGCTGGTGTCATAACTGATCACATGTGCAGTATCATGGCAGTTGTAGATTAAACAGAGGCAAAGATGGCAGCTTCCTTGGCTGAAAACGATAGGGGGGTTTACTTCCACTTTAACAAACTATTTTTTTTATTTTAGTAAAGCTGCCGTGTTTCCTGGTAGTAATCAGCAATTCACTAATGTTTTTCCTGATTGCCTTCAGTCATCTGTAGATAGATGGTCAGCACCTGCTCTGGAAGTCTGTACACCGTCCCTCCTCCATTCACTTCAGTAATTACGGCATATTACTGCTTCTGTCTATTTCAGTTTCATTCATCACAGGTGCTCCGCCTGGACAGCACATCTGAACGGTTCCAGACCATGTGAAGCTACTTTACTACCTTCAACATGATTGCAATACATTAAATAATGTCATTCACAAGATCGCTCTACAACCTAATATGATGTGAACAGGAAGCACGCTCTGGAACTCTTCCTACCTAAGTATAAGCCAATCTTTACATTGCTCCATAAAGGCATGTAGTAGTCAGTGTTACAGACACATTTTCAGTATCCTCTCCTACAAAAAAAATACATTTTTCATCATTCTATCCCTAATGGGAAAAAGTACGTGTAGTTCTTTGTCCCATAATGCAAGGTGCTTCCTAAGTGTAGCTATAAGATCAGAGAGGGTGCCTCCCCCCAGTTCTTGCAGCCGGTACGACAACATAGCTGGGAAGGAGACGGCTGATTAATAACTACTGCTTGTCTTGGCTCTGAGCACTTTCCCAGGACAAGTGTCATGCAGAGGGAGAGTGGGCGTGTCAGCCTCCCTTTCCTCTGCATTCCTCTTGCCGTCAGTTGTCTCAAGATAGTGCTCAGTGACGGGACACCCAGAACCTGCATTGTACTTGATGATGTCATAGTGCCTGTGACCACTGGAACATAAGGGATAAGAGGCTGTAGGGACCCAGAGGTACAGCATGGAGGGAGTCTGCAGAAGCGGAGGATAAGGTAAGTAAAAGTCCTTCCCCTAGTCATAAACAAGCTTATAACCCTTGCAGTGCGAGGGGAGACATACTGCAGCAGAGTTTTTGTTTAACCCAGAGTTCAGGTTTAAGACATGCCCCCCAGCACGAGGGAGCCACATAAGCAGACCATGCATTTTAATGCAAGGTCCCCTTTTAAGTGCAAATGTATGAAAGGAGGTGACCGAAAAGGGGAGGTGGAAGTTCTGCTTTAAGGCCTCCACTGCCAGGTACCCGCTTTCAATTCCGCTTGGTTAGCCTAGGCGATCCGAACGGAAGTCATCCCCCCCCCCACTTCATGTAGACTTCTGGGACACGTCACGTGTCCCAGAAGACTGCAGGACCATTTACAAGCCGCAAGCAGTCACAGCCGAGTGCCGACAGTTGAGATGCCGGCGCTGGGGAGAGAAGCCTGTGGGAAGGGATGGCGCGGGAGAGCGCAGCGCTGGATCTTGAAACAGGTGGGTGTGTGTCTATTAAAAGTCAGCAGCTACAGTTTTTGTAGTTGCTGACTTCAAATTTTTACAAATATGACTCCTCTTTAAGCTGGCCATACACTAGTAAATTTTCTAAAATTCCCCATACATTTTATGATTGGACAAATGTTGTTCAAAAGTACTTCAATATTTTCTTTGCATTTAACATTTGATTTTGGAATGAATGGACTTTCCCAAATAAAAAGCCCATTTCACTATTAGAAAATGTGTTCATTCAAGAAAAAATTTCCATCCTGTTCCTTCGAATTTTCTCGTCATTGAGGTTGAAAATGAACATCAATTGGATCCAACTGATGATTAGAAAATCAAATGAACGTTCTAAAAAATGTAGTTATTTTAGGATATTGCCAGCTTTAGGCCGCATGCATATGGGCAGAAAGAGTGCAAGCCTATGTGCGTACATTTACTCTAATAGCTAAAATAAATTAAAGTGATTTTAAAGCCTAAACATTTTTTACCTAAATGCATTCATTGCATTAAAAGAGAAGCATGTTTTTTTTTTTATTTAAAGCGGAGTTCCACACAAAAATGGAACTTCCGCTTTTCGAAACCCTCCCCCCCTCCGGTGTCACATTTGGCACCTTTCAGGGGGGAGGGGGGGTGCAGATACCTGTCTAAGACAGGTATTTGCACCCACTTCCGGCATAGACTTCCATGGGAGTCTACGTCTCTTCCCATCCCCACCGCGCTGTCTCCTGGGAAACACACAGCTCGCAGGAGAGAGCGGGGACCACTTGGGACGCGCAGCGCGACTCGCGCATGCGCAGTAGGGAACTGGGAAGTGAAGCCGCAATGCTTCACTTCCTGATTCCCTCACCTAGGATGGCGGTGGCAGCTGCTGAGAACCGAGCGGGTTCTCGGCGTCGCCCGCCGACATCGCTGGACCCTGGGACAGGTAAGTGGCCATGTATTAAAAGTCAGCAGCTGCAGTATTTGTAGCTGCTGGCTTTTAATATTTTTTTTTTTTGGTGGTGTGGGTGGACCCCCGCTTTAAGAATCATACTTACCTAGGTGGATGTTGCATCTGTCCCCTGGCTGAGAACCGACTGTCACTCAGCAGCTCTCTGCTCCGCCCCCCTCTTTGCGCTCACTGGAGCGCTGGGCTCTGGAGGGGGCGGGAGCAGCCAGCTCAGGCTCTCAGCAGCTCGCTGAGAGGCTAAGCTGGGTGAGAGTCCGGGCATGTGGGCAGCTCATGGCTCCATTGTCGAAATCTTGCCCAAGCCTGGACTAGGGTTGCCACCTCATCGCTTTAAACCTGAACACATATGAATTACACAGGTTCTGAGGCTAATTTAATGCAAATAAGGCACCAAGTGAGTTTAATTACCACCTTAATCAGCCACAGAACCTGTGTAATTAATGTGTGTTCGGGTTTAAAGGGATGAGGTGGCAACTCTAGCCTGGACCGACTCTGTGACATCAACAGACAGCGGACTTCAGCCTGCTGTCTGCTGAAAAAACGGGTCACAGGTGTACAGAACAAACTGCACTTCTGTGATCCACAGGAGAAGTACAGCCAAACAAGCTTTGGCTCCCGCTACTATCAATCAAAGCCACTGACAAGCAACGTCAATGGTCGCAGCAGTGGGGTTCGTGGCGCGAGCACAGAGGAGGAACCAGGAACGCCAGCGGGGTACCCGAGAAGAGGAGGTTTTGGGCACTCGGTTTAAGTGCAAGTATTTGTTTTTTTTTTTTTTTTATATTCTAGCATTATTATGAGTTTATGCTCATACACATCTAAATGCAGTATGCACGTAAACGCGCATAAAAACGCAACGCTAGAGGCATTTTTTCTGACAAGTTCTGGCAGAAAAAATGCAGCATACTTTCTGTGTGCATGAGGCTTTAGCCACATCATTTAGGAACTAGAAGCCCCAGGATGTGATGAGTACCAGCTAAGTAATCAGTAGTTGACACACCCATCTACTTATTAGACTGCTCCGCTCCAGAGCACACGACCCACCGTAGGATTATGAAGCCACAGAAAACACCATAATTAAGCTGCAGCAAACCAAAAATCAAAAGGGCACTAAAATTTCTGCGGCAACTTTGTGTGGCTGGACGCTTCCCAGAAGAGGAAATAGTAAAACATAACTGTTACGACAAAACGACAGAAACTAAGCCAAGAGGAAAGCCCCAGCATGGTGCCTGGTGTAACGAGACCCCCATACGTATCACAGGGGGCAGCCCCGCTCACTGTCTGATATTTGTGGCAGATGGCAGGAAAAAGGGTTTTAAAGAGCCAGACAACTGCAGGATTATACTGTAATCGGCAATTCCACATAGATCCTAAGTCATTGTGTTTTGTTTAATAGGTCACGCCGACACAATCAGATTTTACATTAGATATACAGATGACATTAAAATACACCGCCAGTTTACATTTAAAGGGCCAGCAACATGGCATTTGATCAATTAAAGTAGATCTAGCGTTACGTATAATTTTTCAGTTATGTGAACGAATGATAAGTAATGTGTATTCATTACCTCTGATAGAGAAAAAAATGACTCCCCCTAAGGCCTCATTTATGTGGCCAATTACAGCGGTGCACCGCCAAAAATCAATGTATTTCTGCGGCTGGTATCCCAGGTGTTTGCGATCATAATTCCAGGACCATTCACCTGTCCCTAATCGCAGCTAACACCTCGGATGGCCATTTACATGCGAACATCCGCAGTGCCTGTCATTGATTTGTATAGGCTTTCCGTCCGCGGTTGTTTGACTGTAATTGGACATCTGATTTGTTACACGTGGTCACCGGCTGTAATGCAGCACAGATGGATGGTAGAGAACCGGGGTGGATTTGATTTAAATTAACTCGATTTAAATCACTAGTAAAAAGGCTTGATTTAAATCATAATTTTTAAAGAGCAACTGTCATCTCTGTCCCGCAGCTCCTCTGACCCGCTGTTGACTCACCGACAGTCCCATTCACTTTAATGGGACGGCTGGTGATGCGGCAGTGACACAACAAGGTGAGGGACATGGCGGCAGCGGGTGAGTGGGCGCCCGCTAACAGGCGCTGCCATGATGGATCTGAAATGACAGGTGCTCTTTAAATATAAGGACTTATTCTTGCTTGTAGTTAGAATCTTTAATATTTTCAAACAAAATGAAGGTTTCCTATTTAGAATAATAAGCTGTCAGGTTAGTAAAAACAGCGATATCAGAACTGATATAATCATACAGTTTGTAGTGAACATAAATTTGCATGGGATAAAAGAATATTCCTGAACTTTGTTTTTACTCATGGTTACTGTGAAATCGTACACCTGTGCTATTCGTTATAAAGGTTGTAGTTCATTCTGGATGGGCAATATGAAGCCACATTTGCTTTTCATCTCCATTCTATAAGGCAGCTGTAGGGTAGGTTGTGGAAAAGTTTGATATGTCTAAGGGCTCATTTACATTAGCAGCTGGGGGGCAGTAAACCATGTAGTTGAGCTGCGTTTTTACCACTTCCCCCCCCTAGATGCGCCTAAACACGTACCTATTCATTTGAAGGAATAAAGAATTGCACACACCTAAACGCTGTATGCATCTACGCACGAGTTCTTTAGATGTGTATTTTCTGCAGGATCATTTGCCAGCGAGACTCTAGGTCAGGGATATGCAATTAGCGGACCTCCAGCTGTTGCAGAACTACAAGACCCATGAGGCATAGCAAGACTCTGACAGCCACAAGCATGATAGCCAGAGGCAGAGGCATGATGGGACTTGTAGTTTTACAACAGCTGGAGGTCCGCTAATTGCATATCCCTGCTCTAGGTTCATGCAGAAAATATGCATATGAATGGACTCTTAGAACTATGGGGCAGATTCCATTCCAATCAGCAGGGGATCAGCTCACAGGTCCCCTACTGGTCGGAGCAGAGAAGTTCTGTAGACAGAGCCAACCCTACTCTACGGGCAGCCAAGAGTAAATGGACTCCATTGTCAATTTACACCTAACCTCTGATCCAATCCCCCTAAACAGACAAGGATGGATCCCCCTTCCGTTTTTTTTATTGTTAGCGGACCAGATCAGACTCGGAGGTAGGCAGGTGTAATGGCCCATACATACCATCCGAAAAAAAACAAACAGATCCTCCCTTTTTCTTTGCATGCTAGTTGCATTTCGAAAATGAAAAGTTCTCGTACGACAGAATAAAAAAATCGAAAGTGATGTAATGCGTTGTGTATTTGTATTGTATTTTAGAATGACAACTGTACTGATTAACCACTTGCCGACCGCCGCACGCCGATGTACGTCCAAAGTTTGCCAGCGGATATCGTTGTTATGGCAGCAGCTAGCTGCCATAACCCCCGGTAGCCCCGTTTTCGTGCGGCGGTCGGCTTTCAGATAAAAGTGGTCTCTGTGGCGCATTCACTGCGAGATCACTTTTATCGGTGGCGGGAGAGGGGCCCCCCCTCCCGCCGCGATCCGGTGCCCTCCGCTGCTTACCGGAGCCGTCGGTAGCGGCGGAGGCGATCGCGTCTGTCTCCCTTCGGAGCCTGGAGACGAGTGAGGCTAAGATGGCGCCCACTCGTCTCCATGACACTGCTGGGCGGAAGCGACGTCAAAACATCACTTCCGCCCATACGCCTTATAGGCACATTTTTTTTCAATGTCATTTTTTTAAATGACTATTTTTATTTTTGCTTTTTTATTGCATTTTAGTGTAAATATGAGATCTGTGGTCTTTTTGACCCCAGATCTCATATTTAGGAGGTCCTGTCATGCTTTTTTCTATTACAAGGGATGTTTACATTCCTTGTAATAGGAATAAAAGTGACACCATTTTTTTTTAAAACAGTGTAAAAATAAATAAAATCATGTAAAATAAATAATAAAAATTAAATTTTTTTTTTTTTTAAAAACCCCGTCCCAAAGAGCTTGCGCGCAGAAGCGAACACATACGTGAGTAGCGCCCGCATATGAAAACGGTGGTCAAACCACACATGTGAGGTATCGCCGCGACTGGCAGAGCGAGAGCAATAATTCTAGCCCTAGACCTCCTCTGTAACACAAAACATGCAACCTGTAGAATTTTTTAAACGTCGCCTATGGAGATTTTTGAGGGTAAATGTTTGACGCCATTCCACAAGCGGGCGCAATTTTGAAGCGTGACATGTTGGGTATCAATTTACTTGGCGCAACATTATCTTTCACAATATAAAAAAAAAATTGGGCTAACTTTACTGCTGTCTTATTTTTTTATTCAAAAAATTGAATTTTTTCCAAAAAAAAAGTGCGCTTATAAGACCGCTGCGCAAATACGGTGCAAAAAAATGTATTGCATTGACTGCCATTGCCATTTTATTCTAAGTAATTTTCTAGCAAAAAAAAAACAGTTTTAAACATGTAAACACCTAAAATCCAAAACGAGGCTGGTCCTTAAGTGGTTAAACAAAAATCATGACGTGAAAAAATGTTCGCGCTTGTCTGATCGGACAATATCGGATGAACTGTCGTGATCGGCTCTCGAAAGCTGTGTACTATCGATCCGATTATCGCACGATCGCTTTGAAAAGCGGTATTTTGCATCCAATTTTCAGATCATGTGCACGGGCCATTAGGGTCCATTTACACACACCTGTCCATAGGAATGCATGGACCTCCTGATCAGGGGAGCCTAAAAAACTGACAGGTGGACCTAATCAGATCACCCATGTGAAAGGTGATAAATGATATCTGAGCCTGCCACACCCCACCCTACTGATGCTGTCTTTATCACAGCATAGTGGAACTAGCATAGGTCCTAAAGGCTTTTTTAAAAAAAAATGTACACATTTTTGCAGGTTAAAAAAAAAGTGCATATTTATTTATTTTTCTTGGAGCCTGCAGAGCATTGCACCCGTGATGAGCAGATCAGGGGTGCAATGTCAGACTCCTGCAGAATCTCAGTATAGCTCTCTGCCTGTACCTCCCATATGAAGTGAATTACGAGAATGCTCACTAGCGCATGCAGCCTGCGTCCTGACCAATCACTAGCATTGTTTTTTTTTTATTATTATTATTATTTTGATTGCACATTCATATAAACGATACAATGCAGAACTTTTTTGAAAATGCACTTAGGCCCGGTTCACACTGATGCATTGTGATTTTGTTCCGTTTTTTGTCCTTTTTTGAGGTGTGAATTTACCGCGATTTTACCGCGAATTTCAGGAGTTGGATATAGCTGCGATTGTTAGTCTAGCCAATGGAATCATAATGTAAAAAAAAAAAAAAAGGTGTTAACTTCCTGTGTACTTCCTGGTTTTTGTGGAGAGTAGTGTGGTGGAATTCGCACATATGTGAACCATCAATGCGATTCAAGAACGATTTACATTGATGTCTATGGAGACTAAATTTGCAACGCAGTAAACTCGCACAAGACCCTTTTTTTAATCGCATCGCATTCATAGAGGAATCGCAACGCATGCATGTGAACGACCGTCATTGAAAACAATGACTTTAGGGATGACATGCGAATTTAATGTGTTTTTGACGCATCGCATTCGTCATGAACTCGCATCAGTGTGAACCGGGCCTTATATTACTATAATGGCTAGTAAATCTAATTTTTTCCTAACATGTAACTCACAAAGTACGGTATCTAGTTTAGATATTGGCATATTTCAAACATCCGTATAACTTGTACTATCTTCTGTTTAGGAGGCAAATTTTTTCCTCCTTCCCTCTCTACTCCATCCCCCCCTAAGGTGAGTAGAAGGAAAGAGGGAAGGGACATCAAAAAGGAACAAAAGGAAGGAGAAGAAAAAAAAAAGAGAAAAAAAAGAGAAAAAACCCTGCGACTAACAAATTGAGATTCATAAATATAAATATTAATGAATAAAAATGGATAAATGAATACTAAATAAGTAATAAATGGGGTTCTCGCAGCGAATCGCTGAGCAGGTGTGAACGCACCGCATTGAAATCGCATGGCGTTCATGCGATCTGCTGCAGTGTCAAACGTAAATTGACAACACCCCAATATCAGCTTGCAAAACGCAGTGCAATTGCCTGAATCGGATCACCCATGTAATTAGATTCTAGTGCAGCAAAAAAAAAAGGGGGGGCCATTTTGGTGCGAATGCGGTGCGAGTTGAGCCATACAAAATGAATGGCTTGAATCACACCGCTCAGACATCGCATGTGATTTACAGAGGAATGCATTGCAATTCCTGTGCGAATCACATGCGATGTGCCACATCATGGCAGCGTGAACCTAGGCAGTGATTGGCACCCCAGATGTTTTGGAACTACATTTCCCATGATGCTCGTGCACTCTGCAGTGTAGATGAGCATTATGAGAAATGTAGTTCCAAAACATCTGGGGTGCCAAGGTTCTCCATCACTGGCCTAGGCTAAAAGAGAGAGATGCCTGCTAAAATTCCTGACTTCATTCGTGTCCATGTGGAAGTTTGGAATGTCCTCGTTCACCTTTACGTAATTCAGCCCTCTTGTTACCTACTTCAAAATATAAAATGAAACATCCAACAGAGAGAGCGGAGGCCCTTATAATGGTCACAACAGGTGTGCAAACACGGGGACCCAGAGCTGCCAGCTCAAAGATCTCACCAGTAGATTCCAATAGAAAGTGGGAATTACCGTAGTTATTTAGTCATGTGAATAGCTAATTCCTCTTTATTTCATCTGCACATGACTGAGCTTCTAAAGGGAACACAACTACACTGTATTGCACAAAGATTCTTCTTCTGCTATTCATATTCTATAGCTCAGACAATTTACATATTGTACATTCACATCAGTCCCTGCCCTCAAGGAGCTTCCAATCTAAGGTCCCTATCTTACATACATATACTAGGACCAAGTTAGACATGAGCTAAATAACCTACTAGTATGTTCTTATGCCCCGTACACACGGTCGGACTTTGTTCGGACATTCCGACAACAAAATCCTAGGATTTTTTCAGACGGATGTTGGCTCAAACTTGTCTTGCATACACACGGTCACACAAAGTTGTCGGAAAATCCAATCGTTCTGAACGCGGTGACGTAAAACACGTACGTCGGGACTATAAATGGGGCAGTGGCCAATAGCTTTCATCTCTTTATTTATTCTGAGCATGCGTGGCACTTTGTCCGTCGGATTTGTGTACACACAATCGGAATTTCCGACAATGGATTTTGTTGTCGGAAAATGTTATATCCTGCTCTCAAACTCCGAAAATCCGATGGAAAATGTGTGATGGAGCCCACACCACACATTTTCCGTCAGGAAAATCCGACCGTGTGTACAGGGCATTAGAGTGTGGGACCAAACCTGAGTACTAAGAGGAACCACATGCAAGCATGCAGGGAGAACATGCAAACTACCCAAACATTGCAAGGCAGGATTGCTGGGCATGATGCTGACCTTAAAAGACCAAAGCTTTGTTGGCCATACTTCTCTTCTGGGTCACAGGAGTGTACTTATTTCTACGCTCCTGTAACCCATATTCAGCTCGCTGTAGGCTTATGCCACAGATCCAGTCCAGGCTCTGCAGAGATCCTGAAAATAATGTTGGGATCCACCCAGATGCCTGACCGGCACACCACTGAGAGCCTGAGCCAGCGGCTTCCACCCCACCTCCACAGTCTGGTGCTCCAGTGAATAATGGAGGGGCAGAGCAGAGAGCCGGTGACTGACGGTCACAGTTCTCTTCTCAGTGAAAACTGAGAACTGAGCGATCAGCAGTCATGTGATCCCTCAGTTCTCAGGCTTTGAACCAGCAGGGGACAGCTCCAGTATCAGATCGCTGCTGCTGATGCCATCTAGGTGAGTATACAGTGCCTTGTAAAAGTATTCACCCCCTTGGCTTTTTACCTATTTTGTTATATTACAGCCTTTAGTTCAGTGTTTTTTTAATCTGAAATATATGTGATGGATAGAACACAATAGTCTAAGTTGGTGAAGTAAAATTAGAAAAATATACACATAAAACAATTTTTTAGAAATAAAAAACTGATAATTGACATGTTCGTATGTATTCACCCCCCTTTGTTATGAAGCCCATAAAGAGCTCTGGTGCAGCCAAATACCTTCAGAAGTCACAATTACTGAAATGATGTCCACCTGTGTGCAATCTAAGTGTCACATGATCTGTCATTACATATACACATCTTTTTGAAAGGCCCCAGAGGCTGCAACACCTAAGCAAGAGGCACCACTAACAAAACACTGCCATGAAGACCAAGGAACTCTCCAAACAAGTAAGGGACAATGTTGTTGAGAAGTACAAGTCAGGGTTAGGTTATAAAAAAATATCCAAATCTTTGATGATCCCTAGGAGCACCATCAAATCTATCATAACCAAATGGAAAGAACATGGCATAACAGCCAACCTGCACACCAAAACTCACAGACCGGGCAAGGAGGGCATTAATCAGAGAGGCAGCACAGAGACCTAAAGTAACCCTGGAGGAGCTTCAGAGTTCCACAGCAGAGACTGGAGTATCTGTACATAGGATGACAAAAAGCCGTACGCTCCATAGAGTTGGGCTGTATGGCAGAGTGGCCAGAAGAAAACCATTACTTTCAGCAAAAAACAAAATGGCACGTTTTGAGTTTGTGAAAAGGCATGTGGGAGACTCCTAAAATGTATGGAGGAAGGTGCTCTGGTCTGATGAGACTAAGATTTTACTTTTTGGCCATCAAAGAAAACGCTATGTCTGGCGCAAACCCAACACATCACATCACCCAAAGAACACCATCCCCACAGTGAAACATGGTGGTGGCAGCATCATGCTGTGGGGATATTGTTCAGCAGTCGGGACTGGGAAACTGGTCAGAGTTGAGGGAAAGATGGATGGTGCTAAATACAGGGATATTCTTGAGCAAAACCTGTACCACTCTGTGTGTGATTTGAGGCTAGAACAGAGGTTCACCTTCCAGCAGGACAATGACCCCAAACACACTGCTAAACACTTGAGTGGTTTAAGGGGAAACATGTAAATGTGTTGGAATGACTTAGTCAAAGCCCAGACCTCAATCCAATAGAAAATCTGTGGTCAGACTTAAAGATTGCTGTTCACAAGCGTAAATCATCCAACTTGAAGGAGCTAGAGCAGTTTCGCAAGGAGAAATGGGCAAAAATCCCAGTGGTAAGATGTGACAAGCTCATAGAGACTTATCCAAAGCGACTTGGCGCTGTGATAGCCGCAAAAGGTGGCTCTACAAAGTATTGACTTTAGGGGGGTGAATAGTTATGCACATTGACTTTTTCTGTTATTTTGTCCTATTTGTTGTTTTCTTCACAATAAAAAAAAAATCTTCAAACTTGTGGGCATGTTCTGTAAATTAAATGATGCAAATCCTCAAACAATCCATGATATTTCCAGGTTGTGAGGCAACAAAACAGGAAAAATGCCAAGGCACTGTAGATGTTTAGTTTTTTTTTACAGTCCCAAACTTCTCCTTTAACATATTTATTTACACTGAATTCCAGGTATGCATATTTTTTGGTCCAGCTTGGACCAATGCATATGTCAAACCTAGAAGATCCCTGTGGAAGGTGGATATTGCTGTAATAACAGTGCCCTACTACAGTGATCACTGCTAGCTTCCAGGTCCCATGCCAAGCTGCTGCCCTTCTGCGAATCCTGTGAATACAGGAATGTGGCTGCTCAGCACAGGTGACATTCAGACAACACTTTGCACTTTTTCATTTCAATGCAAACCATTCTCTGACTGAATAAGGTGGCGATTATGATGTCACTGCCCCATCTCCCCACCTCTTCCAATCAGGGAATACTTTGCATTCTGTAAAAAAAATGCAAAGTGTTCTATAAATGGCACCAGTGCCAAGCGAGCAACCTCCTGTGTTCACTATGCAACTGTCCCCTCACTGCCTGTATTAACCCTGAAAATGCTGACCCACTTCGCTACAACTGCATGCAATGAGCGTGGTTGCGGTGTGGCCTTATTTATTGAATAGGCCATGTTTGTTTGCTGCACCGCCCGCCTAATGCAAAATGCTGTTTAATATTTGCCACAGCATGTGTAAAGTCCAGATCAGCTGCTTGCCCTTGTTCGAGTAAGCGGTTGGCAGACCGTAAAACTATGGTTCAACCACCTGATTTTTCCTCTCTCTGGCTGCCCATGTGAATGAGCCCAAAAAACTCCAAACCTTCTGCATTAACCGATGGCTAACGCCTTACAAGACTCCATAATACACTAAAACTGTTATCACTGTAAGAATCAAATACAGTGCCTGATGAACACACAATGACAAATGTACACTTTTTAAAAAACTGCATTTTCAGAGATAACGCCACGATTCTAGAGAAAAAGTATTACATTAGAAAGCTGTATCCGGTAACCTGTAAGTGTGAGCACCACAGGAGGAAACGACGAGTCGACTTCAGGAAGGGGAAGCAGTATGTGGGTAAAGCTTGCAACATACTCGTACAAGTCTACACTGCTCGTGACCCAAAGTCTTCACCAGTAGTGCAGAACTCTAGTATTTATGCATCTTAACCTTTATCTACTAAATATATAACATCCTGAAATCAGTAAATGTGCAGTTTAAACACCTATCTATATATCAGCTTGCTCTGCTCTTGCCGTAGAAGTGAAACGGAGCGGTCCTGATGTACAAAGGGTGACCATCTTCTGTGGATCCAGTCCAGCAGAGGGCTTGGCTGGATCTAACTCATGAATACATATCTTAACAAGGGTTTCTCAACTAGGGTTCCTCCAGAGGTTGCTAGCAAGTTCCATGTAAAAATGAGAAATTTCTGATATACAAAGGGTGGCCATCTTCTGTGGATCCAGTCCAGCAGAGGGCTTGGCTGGATCTAACTCATGAATACATATCTTAACAAGTGTTTCTCAACTAGGGTTCCTCCAGAGGTTGCTAGCGGGTTCCATGTAAAAATGAGAAATTTCTGATATACAAAGGGTGGCCATCTTCTGTGGATCCAGTCCAGTAGAGGGCTTGGCTGGATCTAACTCATGAATACATATCTTAACAAGGGTTTCTCAACTAGGGTTCCTCCAGAGGTTGCTAGCGGGTTCCATGTAAAAATGAGAAATTTCTGATATACAAAGGGTGGCCATCTTCTGTGGATCCAGTCCAGCAGAGGGCTTGGTTGGATCTAACTCATGAATACATATCTTAACAAGGGTTTCTCAACTAGGGTTCCTCCAGAGGTTGCAAGCGGGATCCATGTAAAAATGAGAAATTTCTGATATACAAAGGGTGGCCATCGTCTGTGGATCCAGTCCAGCAGAGGGCTTGGCTGGATCTAACTCATGAATACATATCTTAACAAGGGTTTCTCAACTAGGGTTCCTCCAGAGGTTGCTAGCTGGTTCCATGTAAAAATGAGAAATTTCTGTCTCTCAGATAAGTTCTCACTGACACCATTGATCTTTTTAGCTTTCTGAAATGGGGTCATTCTTCCCAATGATGACCAAAGGAAGGAGCATTGTTCCCACTGACCATCCCACTAATGTATCATGAGTTGTAGATATAGTAATTTTTAGAAGGGGTTCCCTAAAACCGGAAAGTTATTTCAAGGATTCCTCTGTGTTGAAAAGGTTGAGAAAGGCTGATCTAAATATACATTTTACGGGTGTTCAACAATTCCCATCCTTTGTTCTCTATTGATTCCATTTTAAGTACAGTATCAAGAACCTGTTTCCCATAATTTTTAAGACGTATTGAAATGTTTTACGCAATTTGTACTAATAAGGATTTGTTAACTTTTATACTACCTAGAAATACTGTTCATTCACTTGACACTATAATGACCCAGTATCATTAAAGTCCCATTTTGAGGGTTTTTCTTTATACATAAATATACATTTTAATACCAAACCAAATTAACATTAGATTTTCACTTGACATTTGTTTACATTTTTACCTACTTTAAAGGGGACCTTAATCCTCCCCACTCTCCCTCATTTCATTCCTAACCTTCTCCTCTTTCACAATTAGACATTTTTTCGTTATACCTTCTGACTTGAATTCTCGTCTAGGCAAGAATGATGCATTCAGCTGCCTGCAGTCTCCTGCAATACTCATGTCACCCATCTAAGGAGGCCTTGAAGTACTCTGAAGCGCATGCCTTGTAGGACTTCATCAAGGGCCTGGCTGCAAGAATCAGGAAGAGGCAGCCGCCCCTCCCTGATGAAGTGCCACAGAGTACTTAAAGGCCTCCTTGGATGGGTGACATGAGTATCCCAGGAGACTACAGCCAGCTGAATGCATCCTGCTTGCCTAGATGAGAATCCAGAAAGTCAGGGCATGCATGTCATCAGGGGGCTGGCAACAAGAAACCCAAAGAGACAGCCAGCTCCCAATGGCATCAGAATAAAGATGGCACAGAACCAGGTGTACAGAAGCAAAGCAGCAGATATCTACAGATTACTTCTGGATTCACTGGGCATGTATGTTTTTGTGGATAACGAAAAAAAAGAAAAAATGGAAGGGGGGGGGGGGAACGTTCTTCTTTAAGTACCTTGCTGATTTGGCCACTGATCATTCTTCTAATAAAAGGTAGGCATTTGTCCAATTTAGATCTTCAAAATATGTACAGGTACATAGCCTACCAACTTAAAATGTTTGCTTTTTCCCCCAAGCATTTCCATAGTTCGCCAATCCACCCATTCATTTATTGACCTTCATCTGATGAGCTGGGAACCCCTTTGATTTACCTTTTTGTAATGCAGGAGAGGTATTCTCAAATACACCCTCTGTGGGTTTTTGGCTGCCTCTCACATTAAAAAAAGCCTCAGTTACAGAAATAAATTCAGCCACCAATCAAATTTGAGCTTGCCTAGATTTTCATTTTTTGGTTTGAATGACCATCTTTAACAAACTGCTACTCTACCATGCTGACAACAGCTTTCTCAGAATTTTCAGGGCCCCTAAACGGACATTTTACATCCATTCCCTACACAAAGCCAAAATCTGTGCACAGCACCGTGTTCACAGCACCAGACTGCCATCATCTACTCTACACTTTCTCTGAGAGCTGCAATGCCTTCAGGAACACCTTCACCTACATACCCACCTACAGATTTCCTCAGCCGTCTGTAGCAGCAAGCGTCACCGACACACAGCCTAGGTGCAAACCGCCCCTTGTGCATCAAACCATTAATAAGTCAATTTATACTTTCATATAATTTATACTCTAGCAGAATGACAAATTCATCACTCTGATTGGGGGCGCCTGATATATTTTTGATAGACATATCTTTCTGAGTCACAGCACAAACCTGAGATTCAGACCTCGGCTGGAAGAAAATTTTAGTGACCGGACCTCCTTGAAGTTTAATTCATTACCTCTGCTCTAGAAGCTGGAAATCACTCTAGTAGACAGCGCTACTGTACAGAGCTCCATTAGCTTTGGAGTCCCTTGCTGAGCAGCTGCCCTGCTATATTCTACACACTGGAGGTTGATATCTTGGCAAAGGAGCCATTCAGAGATCGCTTTGCATTTTCCTAACCATTTGCCTACTGGGAACTTTTACCCCCTTCCTACCCAGGCCAATTTTACGCTTTCAGCGCTGTCACACTTTGAATGAGAATTGTGTGGTCATGCTACACTGTACCCAGATGACATTTTTTTTTTTTTCTACACAACTAGAGCTTTCTTTTGGTGGTATTTAATCACCGCTGGGGGGTTTGTTTTTTGCTAAACAAACAAAAAAAGACCAAAAATTTTGAAAAAAAAAAAATGTCATAGTTTGTTATAAAATTTTGCAAACAGGTAATTTTTCTCCTTCACTGATGTGTGCTGATGAGGCTACACTGATGGGCACTGATAGGCTACACTGATGAGGTGGCACTGATGGGCATTGATAGGTGGCACTGATGAGGCGGCACTGGTGGGCACTGATGAGGAGGCACTGATGAGGCTGCACTAATGGGCACTGATAGGCTGCACTGATGGGCACTGATAAGTGGCACTGATTGGTGGCAATGATGGGCTCTGATAGGCGGCACTGATGGGCACTGGTAGGCAGCACTGATAGGTCACACTGTTGAGGAGACACCGATGGGCACTGATTGGCAGCGCTAATGGGCACTGATCTGCAACACTGGTGGGCAATGATTGGCAGCACTGGGGGGCACTGATTGGCAGCACTGGGGGGCACTGTTGGGACTGCACTGATATTTAGGACACTGATAATCAGTGCCAATGTCCCTTTAACGCAAGCTGGTTATTGGCTCTCTTCTCCTTTCCTTACCCTGTCAGCATGAGGAAAGGAAAGCTGATAACTGGCTTGTGTTTACATATGTGATCAGCTGTCATTGGACACAGCTGATCACATGGTAAAGGGCCGCTGTGATTGGCTCTTTACCCCAATCTGTGATCAGCTGAGTCCAAAGGACACATCGTAACTACCAGCGTCAAGCTCCCAGCGCTCAAAACCAATGTACTACTATAGTGAGGGATACTCACAGTGGCTAAGTTATATTCAGTATGAGTATAGCATTTTTACAAATGCTAAAATATATTAAAATAGGACCTGAAAAAAAGTGTTTTAGTTATTTAAAAAACCAAGGAATTGTTTGAAAATGATTTTTTATTCACGTTTCAATGAAGTTGAGAAAATCACCCTATAGCACGTACCCCTTACCCACACTATATGATGTGGATTCAACCTTTTAATTTTATGTGAGCAAAAGTCACATCTGCCACCATCCTTCTGCAAGAACGAGCAAAGCATCCTCATAAACGGTTTCATTTGTAAAACATCCTTACTGGCCACACTGAAAACCTTTTCACGATAAAGCAAGACGTGATGGAATCCCAGAGGATTCTGCATCCTCTAACGAATACCAAACAACCAGGATGGCTAGAGAAAATGGAGCGAGCGAGAGGAGCATTGTACAGAGGGAGATGAGGAGAGGCAATATGGCTGCCTGCTACCAATAAAATGATTGGGGCAGGGAATATGGGGAAACGAGGAACAAAGCAGCCGACAAGCTCCCCTCGTTAATAGGCTATTTGCTACTGAAACACACTGTCTGATCTCGGAGCTGCAGACAACCAAGCAGGGGTAGACTTCATGTATGCAGAACGCACGACAGAATGATGTAAAATGACAAGACATTGAGAAACCGCGCTGGTCACAGATGAATATATTATCACCCAGGTAAGACTGCAGTGAGAACATGTGCAAGAAAGGTCAATGGAAACATTGCATTAAAACGGGGCGATGCATGGAAGATGGAAGAAGGCAAAATACTTTGCACTAACCATAGCAATGTTTGCATTCATTCACAAATTGCACTAGAAAAATTCAGAATCACGCTGAGAGAAAGAAAAGAAAGAGATAAAAAGGAAAGAAACAAAAGAGGAAAGAAAAAGAAAGAAAAGAAGAAGAAAAAAAGGAAAAGGAGAAAAGGAAAAGGAGAAAAGGAAAAGAAGAAAAGGAAAAGGAGAAAAGGAAAAGGAGGAAGGAACATGGGAAAGGAAAAGGAGGAAAGAAAGGAGGAAAAATGAAAGGAAAATGAAAAGGTTTAGAAAAGAAGGAAAGTAAAAGAATAGAAAAGAAAAGAAAAAGAAGAAAAGGAGAAACATAATAAAGGAAAAAGGAGGAACATAGCAAAGGAAAAGAAGAAAACGGGGAAAGAAGGAAAGGAAAAGGAGGAAATAAGGAAAGGAAAAGGAGGAAATAAGGAAAGGAAAGGGAGGAAAGGAAAAGAAGGAAAGGAAAATGAAAAAGAGGAAAGAAAGAAAGGAAAATGAAAAGAAGGAAAGGGAAACGAAGGAAAAGAAAAAGAAGAAAAGGAAAAGGAGGAGTATAGGAAAGGAAAAGAAGAAAAGAAGGAAAGATGGAAATGAAAAGGAGGAAAAAAGAAAAGGAAAAGAAAAAGAAGGAAAGGAAAATTTAAAAAAGGAAAGGAAAATTAAAAGAAATAAAGGAAAAGAAAAATAAGAAAAGGAAAACAAAAGAAGAAAAGAAGGGAAGGAAAATTAGGAAAGGCAAATAAGAAAAGGAGGAAAAAAATTAAAGGAAAAAGGAAAAGAATGAAGGAAAAGAAAAGAAGAAAATAAATTAAGTTCCAAAATTGGGCTTGAAATAGACAGAATTAAATTGACCATAGATTGTTAGGGATTGGCCGAGATTCGATCATTGAATATTGCATACATCACTGTGTTTTCCCAGCAGGAATGGTTCCCACAATGGTAGAACACAATAGCTCCACGGATGGGATTCCCCCATCAACACTGATTGTGTTGATAGGGGAATCAAGCAATTTTCTTGGTTGCAGGAAAGAAAATAGCATCACCTAGGACTGCATCACGTAGAGAGAAAGAGAAAGAAAGAAAAAGACCAATAATGGCCTTGACATAGGAGAACTGGGACTACCCCTGTAGAAAGAGATAGTCTAGGACTGTGCCAAAAGAGACAAAAGAGAAGCTACCAAGTCTTGTACAGACCTAGGACCCAGTCATATATAGATAGGGTACAGAAATGAGTGCCAGAACAAGACCAGATTAGGGTGTTTTAGCCATATTTTCAGTACTTAAATCAGTCTTATATCGGCAGTTTCCTAGTGTCTTTTGTATTTATTCCACCAGCCATTTAGTCATATTTCATGAGTTTGATCTCTTAGTATTTTTAGTACTCAATTCAGTAGTCAAATGGTTTTATTTCAGTAGCATGCTCTCCTTTTTTGTACCGATTTTAGGAGCTAATTAGCTTTATTTGTGCAGCTTGGTCTTTTAGTAAGTTCTTTATTACTTGTTCTATTAGCCAATTAGCCCTATTTTAGCAGCTTGATTTTTCAGGACTTTTGTGCATATTGGTGCAGTTTAATATAAATGATATATCTACTTTCTGTATTTGATGATTAACTGTGTGTATTGCTTGTATCATTTAACATTCTCTAATTCAGTTGAGACAACTGAAGTTGATGTGACAATTTTGTTATGTGATGTTATAGAATTTGTGGTTTTAGGACTATGCATTATGTTTATTCTTGTAGCCCGGATGAAGGGGGAGTGGTGTTGCCCCCAACAAGTGTTGGATATTTTTTTATGACTTTTTTTTTTTTACCAGTCATTAAAAGTATCTTGAACCCTTTCATCCAAGTTCTGTATTTCTACAGTTTGAGCTACTGTTGGGTGTCCTTCAATGAAAAGTGAACTGGGTGGAAGCTTCCTCACCAGAGATAAGGAGCTTGTTTGAAGTGTTCCTTTATCTGATTACATATACAAGTCTAAAAGTTCCCAGGGAGAGGGGTTAGGAATGAACCCGGTACTGTATATAGAAATAATGGATCTCATAGGGATAAGGGATAGGACTGGGCCTGGAGTAAAGAGAAGTCCAGGTAGTGGGCTCTGTATAGAGGGCAGGTCTAGGCTAGGCCAAGCATAGCAAGAGGAGTCTGGACTCCACATTTCTTAGAGCAGGGCTGGACAGATTCAAAGAGACAGGCACAGTAAGGACACCTATAACCAGGATCTATTCTTTTTTTTGCTTTATTTTATCTTTTTTTTATCTCCTGTATGTTATTTTATCATGCCTTAACATGTATTGTAAACCCCAAGAAATACCTTTTATTTATCGCCCTTTTTTGGTCCGATAAAGCTAAAATGTGACCAAAAATAAATTCCCTATGCTGCCCTGTGGAGTGAGGCATTGCAGCTGCGGCATGCTTACAGCGCTGAGCACCTGATTGTGCTTGTTTAGGTGGGCAGTTAGGGGAGATAAAACCACGAGCAAACCACCTGTTTTTTTCACCCGCCCACGTGAAGAAGCCCTTACTCAAGCATCATTCCACTTTTGGCGCTCAGATTTATTGTTTTGGCTGCAGTACACTCTGATCGCTGTGAGTCGATCACCTAGCTTCGCCTCCATTCATAAAAAGGCTGAATGTAAGGTGTTCTGTGATTGAGGCTGGGTTCACACCATTGCGAATTCACAATAGCAGGAGATTTTGACCGGCTCTCTATGGGGCCAGTTCACAAATCTCTGCAGCGGGTCCGGGCAATTTGCACAAATGTGCATCTTTCAGTGCGTTTCAGGTCCAAATTCAGCCAAAAATTCGGGCTGAAATGGTGCACCGGATCCCTGCTATGAGACGCATGTGGCTCATATGTGAGCCCAGCCTGAAGGAGGTGAGATCATCACATTCATCCACTCCTCCAATCACAGAGCACCTTGCATTAATTGAAAAGAATACAAGCCAAGGGCGTTGGTTTGCTAAAAGCAAATACGCTGTGCACTTGACAACTGCAGTTGTACTCTGGAAGGCCATTTGCGCCAAAGCTTAGTAAATGAGGGGATGCTTTACTTTACAAACAATAACTAATCACATGCAAGGAAAATAAGAAACAGCATTTTTGCTTGCATACGATCGGTCAGCAGAGCTTCACTGTATTGGAGTGGCTAGTGATTAGGGACACTGGCTGGCTGCACTGGTGACACCATATGCCAAGGCAGCCAGCCAGTTTCCCTATTGACTAGCCACACCAGTACGGTGTCACCAGACCAGTGCCACCACTCACAGGACTGATTTACTAAAGGTAAATAGACTGTGCACTTGGCAAGTGCAGTTGCTCCAGAGCTTAGTAAATGAGGGGAAGCTCTACTGACTTCCATCATCCATCCATGTGCAAGCAAATTTTTTTTTTTTTTTTTTTTTCTTGCATGTTATTGAATAGGCTTTACAAAGTGAAGCTTCGCCTCATTTACTGAGATCTGGAGCAAATGCAACTGCACCTGCAAAATGCACAGTCCATTTTCCTTTATTAAATCCACCCCATTGCATTATGGAGGTGCAGGGCAAGCAACCATACAGTGATCAGTGTACTAAAACCTGAACTACTAGTCTCAGCATGCTGATACAGATACAGAGCAGTGAGTCTATGCTATCACCTTAGGATAGGAAATGTGTTACTGGCAGGATCACTAGGTGAAAAAAAAAAGCAAAAAAAAAAAAAAAAAGCTTACAAAATTATTTTAATGGACATGCAGAATGTTTTATAACACAGAGAACCGCATAGCTTGTTCATCTCTGAACATTGTGGTGTGCTGGGGTCAACCAAGATGAACTCCAGGTTACCTTGCAATTGCATTGATCTGAATGGAGCAAAAGGTAGGAATACGAGAGATACCATTCCAGACTTATTTGTAGGAAGTGCAATCACCAGCAGTGCCTCGTCCTCACCCTGCCTCCTGTTTAGTAAATCCCTGACATGAAACCAGCAGATCAGGAGTTCACAGCTTGCAGACTTCACTGACTGCCTGCTTGTTGCAACTGAATGCTCCTCTAAGTAGTGGAATCCCAGATTAGTATGACAGTCCTGAACCTCCCCCCACCTTTTATATACAAGTCAATGTATACAGTGCAATCAATGGGCAGCTCTAAAGATCAGACTTTACCAACCTATTTAACAAGGAGAAACCCATAAAGTCAGGGAAATCTCAGGGAATCCCGCTGGCTGAACAAAAAACAGACCCATGTATGGGCTGCCTAATGTATGGCTAGCTTTAGAGTATGTGACACCCAGGGCTGCTGTACATGATGAAATCATTTTCTATAAAAATAAATATAAAATGAATAATAGAGTCTCATTCACATTACTGATCTGAACACTCATGCGAAGGGCTGGCTTCAGCCACCCAGGATTCACATGCAGGGGTGTGCAGGCAGCCGGTTGAGATCAATGACAGTTGGCTGGCTGAGTGCACTTCCACACATATCCTGGAGTGCGGGTCTGATACGTGGATCAGAAAACGATGTCTATCTGCATCCTGTTCTGGACTTGCACCGATGTGCACTCCACGATGTATGTAGATGTCTGCTCAGCCAGCCAACTGTCACTGATTTCAGCAGGCTGCCTGCACGCCCTTGCATGAATCAACTGTGCATCCTGGGTGGCTGAAGATGGCCCTTCGCATAAGTGTCCATGTCTATGAAGCCTAATAGTCAGAAAAGAAAGATGGACAGTGAAAATTGTAGTGTTCCCTTACACTGGTAGTCAATAGGCAAGAGCTTCCTTACATAGGCAGTCAATGGGCAACAACATACTTACATTGGCTGTCAATGGGCAAGAGTTTCCTACATTGGCAGTCAATAGGCAAGAACTTCCTTACATTAACAGTCAATGTGCAAAAGCTTCCTTACATTGGTAATCAATGGGCAAGAGCATCATTACATTGGCAGTCAATTGGCCTTACTTTGGTAGTCAATGAGCAAGAGCATTCTTACATTGGCAGTCAATGGGCCTTACATTGGCAGTCAATGGGCAATAGCATCCTTACATTGGCTGTCAATGGCCAAGAGATTCCTTACATTGGCAGTCAATGGGAAAAAGGTCCTTACATTGACAGTCAATGGGTAAGAACGTCCTTACATTGGTAGTCAATGGGCAACAGCATCCTTTCCTTGGCAGTCAATGGGCCTTACTTTGGTAGTCAATGAGCAAGAGCATCCTTACATTGGCAGTCAATGGGCAAAACCCCCTTACATTGGTGGCCACTGGGAGAAGGGCCCCTCACATTGGCAGTCAGTGAAGAAAAGCCCTCCTACATGGTAGTAGGTGGGAAAACGCCCCTTATATTCATGATTAGTAGAGAACAGCCCCCTTTACAGTTCATCAGTAGGAGAACAGCCCCTTACAGTGGTGATCAATGGGAAATATGCTGATTACATTGGTGGTCAGTGGGAGGAATGCTCCTGTTACAGATATATAAAAAGATGAATGGTATCAGTAAAGCTTCTCTGAGAGTCAGAAATGGCCGACTGCACAGGGAACCCCTAATAACCTCTGGTTGAGATGCTGAGACAGGCCACTATAGATAGAAGATACAATGCTGTTTACACAGGGACTGTACCATGTACACAGAGCTGTATGGAGATCATGTACAGTATATAGAGTATTCACCCAAAGTACAAACATAAAAACAAGAAGGCTGTGGAGGCAGATATCTACTAATGAGAGATACATACAGCATAGATACAACAGACCAGGGAGCAATATCTCTCTCTCTATATATATATATACACATAGTATTTTACAAAAGTGAGTACACCCCTCACATTTTTGTAAATATTTTATTATCTTTTCATGTGACAACACTGAAGAAATGACACTTTGCTACAATGTAAAGTAGTGAGTGTACAGCTTGTATAACAGTGTAAATTTGATGTTCCCTCAAAATAACTCAACACACATCCATTAATGTCTAAACCGCTGGTAACAAAGATGAGTACACCCCTAAGTGAAAATGTCCACATTTGGCCCAATTAGCCATTTTCCCTCCCCAGTGTCATGTGACTCGTTAGTGTTACAAGGCCTCAGGTGTGAATAGGGAGCAGGTGTGTTAAATTTGGTGTTATCGCTCTCACTCTCTCATACTGGTCACTGGAAGTTCAACATGGCACCTCATGGCAAAGAACTCTCTGAGGATCTGAAAAAAAAGAATTGTTGATCTACATAAAGATGAAAAATATGTTTAGGGCGCACAGGGCTAGCGTAGCCTAGATAATGTCTCTATGCAAGGCAGTCCAAAATAAACATGAGGGTGCTGGTGGAAGTGATACAAGTTGTGGGATGATAATCTTAAGCACAAAGGGCTGCGACTTTAAAAGACTGAAGCAAGGTCTGTGGGAATACAAAAAAGACAAACAAAGGCGCCTCTAAGTGCAGAAGAAAGACAAGTTTAATGCCCCAACTGGGTTCAAAAAGCACTTACAGGATGAGAGATGTAAACGGGCACTTCATGGATTAGGCTGCATTGGAAAGGGTCACGGTGGAAGGAGGCATGCAGAGCGGATGGATGTTATAACTGACAGCAGCAGCGTGGAACACAGGGAGCCGCTGTGAAGCCGGCGTACTCAGCAAGGAGAGACGGCGTGACCGGAAGTGATGTCATCCACTCGAGCGGTTCCTTAGCCAGCCTGGACCGCAAACAAACAGCTGAAGGGAGGATGTGATGTCATCAAGAAGGGACGCGTTTCGGAACAGTCCTTCGTTCCTTTATCAACCTATCTTGATAAAGGAACGAAGGACTGTTCCGAAACGCGTCCCTTCTTGATGACATCACATCCTCCCTTCAGCTGTTTGTTTGTTATAACATCCATCCGCTCTGCATGCCTCCTTCCACCGTGACCCTTTCCAATGCAGCCTAATCCATGAAGTGCCCGTTTACATCTCTCATCCTGTAAGTGCTTTTTGAACCCAGTTGGGGCATTAAACTTGTCTTTCTTCTGCACTTAGAGGCGCCTTTGTTTGTCTTTTTTGTATCTACATAAAGATGGCCTAGGCTAAAAGAAGATTGCCAACACCCTGAAACTGAGCTGCAACACGGTGGCCAAGACCATACAGGGGTTTACCAGGACAGGATTCACTCAGAACAGGCCTCGCCATGGTCGACCAAAGAAGTTGAGTGCATGTGCTCAGCATCATATCCAGAGGTTGTCTTTGGGAAATAGACATATGAGTGCTGCCAGCATTGCTGCAGAGGTTAAAGGGGTGGGAGGTTAGCCTGTTAGTGCTCAGACCATATGCCGCACACTGCATCAAATTAGTCTGCATGGCTGACGTCTCAGAAGGAAGCCTCTTCTAAAGATGATGCACAAGAAAGCCTGCAAACAGTTTGCTGAAGAAAGCAGACTAAGGACATGGATTACCGGAACCATGTCCTGTGGTCTGATGAGACCAACATGAATTTATTTGGTTCCGATGGTTCCAAGCGTGTGTGGCGGCAACCAGGTGAGGAGTATAAAGACAAGTGTGTCTAGCCTACAGTCAAGCATGGTGGTGGGAGTGTCATGGTCTGGGGCTGCATGAGTGCTGCCAGCACTGGGGAGATACAGTTCACTGAGGGAACATGAATGCAACATGTACTGTGACATACTGAAGCAGAGCATGATCCCCTCCCTTCGGAGACTGGGCTGCACGGCAGTATTCCAACATAACGACCCCAAACACACCTCCAAGATGACCACTGCCTTGCTACAGAAGCTGAGGGTAAAGGTAATGGACTGGCCAAGTGTGTCTCCAGACCTAAACCCTATTGAGCATCTGTGGGGCATCCTCAAACAGAAGGTGGAGGAGTGCAAAGTCTCTAACATCCACCAGCTCTGTGATGTCATCATGGAGGAGTGGAAGAGGACTCCAGTGGCAACCTGTGAATCTCTGGTGAACTTCATTCCCAAGAGGGTTAAGGCAGTGCTGGAAAATAATGGTGGCCACACAAAATATTGACACTTTGTGCCCAATTTGGACAATTTCACTTCACTGAGTTATTTTGAGGAGACAGCAAATTTACACTGTTATACAAGCTGTACACTCACTACTTTACATTGTAGCAAAGTGTCATTTCTTCAGTGTTGTCACATGAAAATATATAATAACATATTTACAAAAATGTGTGAGGGGTGTACTCACTTTTGTGAGATACTGTATGTATATATATATATATATATATATATATATATATATATATATATATATATATATATATATATTATGGGATGTGTGGTGACAGATATAGCAGAGTGGGTTCACTAGGTGTACGGAGTTGGTGTTAATAATAATAATACACAGTATATAGATGGTGCATAAGCAGTGTCTTTGGGGTATACAGCATGTTGTGTAGAGAACACAGAAATGGTGGGCTTACTGGGAAAAATGATCTGTCTGGATGTATTGAGAAAGATTTGCTAAAACTGGTGCACACAGAATCTGTTCCATAGTAACCAATCAGCTTCTGACTTCAGCTTGTTCAATTAAGCTTTGACGCTAAAAACTGGAAGCTGATTGGTTACTATGCACAGCTACACCAGATTCTGTGTTCACCACTTTTAGTAAATCCCCCCCAATGTATATGGAAGGTGAGTCCAGTGATACCAGTATGTATGACACCATGGATGAAGACCCACACTGGGTGTGTAGAGGACAGTGATGGATCATAAGATGTATGAGGGTGCTGTATGGAGGGTCACCAGGTGATTGTATAGACAGCGATGGTTCATGCAACGTATGGACAGTTACCAGTTTTTGTACAAAGTCTATACAATCACCAGTGCCCATCTATATGTTGCATGAACCATCACTGGTTCCATACCCTGCATGATCCATCACTATCTATAGAAATACCTGGTGACCCTACACATGCCACCTTTATATACTGCATAATCCATCGCTATCTATACTACAGACAGCAGTGTATGGAAGGTCACCAGGCGATTGTAGAGACAGCCAGGAATCATGTGGTATATAAAGGTGATGTATGAAGAGTCACCAAGTAGTACTATGGATAGAGATGGATCATGCAATGTATGGAGAGTGACCAAGTAGTTCTATGGATAGAGATGGGTCATGCAATGTATGGAGAGTGACCAAGTAGTTCTATGGATAGAGATGGATCATGCAATGTATGGAGTGACCAAGTAGTTCTATGGATACAGATGGATCATGCAATGTATGGAGTGACCAAGTAGTTCTATGGATAGAGATGGGTCATGCAATGTATGGAGTGACCAAGTAGTTCTATGGATAGAGATGGATCATGCAATGTATGGAGGGTCACCAAGTAGTTCTATGGATAGAGATGGATCATGCAATGTATGGAGTGACCAAGTAGTTCTATGGATAGAGATGGGTCATGCAATGTATGGAGGGTCACCGAGTAGTTCTATGGATAGAGATGGATCATGCAATGTATGGAGGGTCACCAAGTAGTTCTATGGATAGAGATGGATCATACAATGTATGGAGGGTCACCAAGTAGTTCTATGGATAGAGATGGATCATGCAATGTATGTAGAGTCACCGAGTAGTTCAATGGATAGAGATGGATCATGCAATGTATGTAGAGTCACCAAGTAGTTCTATGGATAGAGATGGATCATACAATGTATGGAGGGTCACCAAGTAGTTCTATGGATAGAGATGGATCATGCAATGTATGTAGAGTCACAGAGTAGTTCTATGGATAGAGATGGATCATGCAATGTATGGAGGGTCACCAAGTAGTTCTATGGATAGAGATGGATCATGCAATGTATGGAGGGTCACCAAGTAGTTCTATGGATAGAGATGGATCATGCAATGTATGTAGAGTCACCAAGTAGTTCTATGGATAGAGATGGATCATGCAATGTATGGAGGGTCACCAAGTAGTTCTATGGATAGAGATGGATCATGCAATGTATGGAGGGTCACCAAGTAGTTCTATGGATAGAGATGGGTCATGCAATGTATGGAGGGTCCGTTGTATAAACAGATCACATGTACAAATGGTTTATCAGGATATTGTACAGATGGCCAGAAAACACACATTGATTATTATGAGCTCTACACATCAGCACTGGTCATATCTATGGAGCCGGCTGTGTCCTCCTGTGTACAGTGTGTGGGGGGGGGAGGGGAGGGGATGTACAGGGACAGTGTAAAGACACAGACAGGAGGACAGCCTGGGATCAGTGTGATATCCCTCCACTCAGAGATCTGATGATGATCAGAAAAATAATAGGACGAGGAGGGTGGTGTGTGATGATTGGAGGAGAGGGGTGGGGGTGAGGATGGTCAGTGTGAGGAGGATAATGATGATGGTCTGTATGATATATAATGATTGGGGGTTGATGAGGAGAATGATGATGAAGAATGAGGATGATGATAATAATGTATGGAGTGTATATTAATAATGATGGTGATCTGTATGATAATGGAGGATGAGGATGGTGATCTGTATGGTGATGATGAGGAGGAGGATGGTTATGGTGCTGATGATTAAGGAGGGTGAGGATGGTAATGATTATGAAGAAGAAGGATGGCGATGATGTGTATGGTGATGATGATATAGAAGGAGGATGAGGATGATGATGATGATGTGTATGATGATGAAGAAGGAAGAGGATGAGGATGCTGTGTATGATAAGGATGGTGTGTATGATAAGGATGGTGTGTATGATGAGGATGGTGTGTATGATGAGGATAGTGTGTATGATGAGGATGGTGTGTATGATGAGGATGGTGTGTATGATGAGGATAGTGTGTATGATGAGGATGGTGTGTATGATGAGGATAGTGTGTATGATGAGGATGGTGTGTATGATGAGGATAGTGTGTATGATGAGGAGAGTGTGTATGATGAGGATAGTGTGTATGATGAGGATAGTGTGTATGATGAGGATGGTGTGTATGATGAGGATAGTGTGTATGATGAGGAGAGTATGTATGATGAGGATAGTGTGTATGATGAGGAGAGTGTGTACGATGAGGATAGTGTGTATGATGAGGAGAGTGTGTATGATGAGGAGAGTGTGTATGATGAGGATAGTGTGTATGATGAGGATAGTGTGTATGATGAGGATAGTGTGTATGATGAGGATGGTGTGTATGATGAGGATGGTGATGATGTACCCCAGATCACATGAGTAAAACTATTAACTGTTTCCTAACATGCAAAAGGAACGAGGCATAGCAATTGAACTTGAAGTATAACATAAAGCCTACACATCATTACATATGGTGATGATGATGGAGGATGAGGATGGTGTGATGATGATGAAAAAGAAGGAGGATGAGTATGATGTATATGATGATGATGGAGAATGCGTACGGTGATGATGATGATGAAGAAGGAGGATGAGTATGATGTATATGATGATGATGAAGAAGGAGGATGAGTATGATGTATATGATGATGATGGAGAATGCGTACGGTGATGATGATGATGAAGAAGGAGGATGAGTATGATGTATATGATGATGATGAAGAAGGAGGATGAGTATGATGTATATGGTGATGATGAAGAAGGAGGATGAGTATGATGTATATGGTGATGATGATGATGGAGGATCTAGATGGTGTGGTGATGATGATGAAGGAGGATGAGTATGATGTATATGATGATGATGATGAAGAAGAAGGAGGATGTGTATGATGTATATGATGATGAAGGAGGATGAGTATGATGTATATGATTATGATGATGAAGGAGGATGAGTATGATGTATATGATTATGATGAAGAAGGAGGATGAGTATGATGTATATGATGATGATGATGATGAAGAAGGAGGATCAGTATGATGTGTATGATGATGAAGAAGGAGGATGAGTATGATGTATATGATGATGATGATGAAGAAGGAGGATCAGTATGATGTGTATGATGATGATGATGGAGGATGAGTATGATTTATATGATGATGATGAAGGAGGATGAGTATGATGTATATGATGATGGAGGATGAGTATGATGTATATGATGTGATGATGAAGGAAGATGATGAGTATGATGTATATGATGATGATGGAGGATGAGTATGATGTATTTGATGATGAAGGAGGATGAGTATGATGTATATGATGATGATGATGAAGGAGGATGAGTATGATGTATATGATGATGAAGGAGGATGATGAGTATGATGTGATGATGAAGGATGAGTATGATGTATATGGTGTGATGATGAAGGAGGATCAGTATGATGATGATGATGATGATGATGGAGGATGAGTATGATGTATATGATGATGAAGGAGGATGATGAGTATGATATATATATGATGATGAAGGAGGATGAGTATGATGTGATGATGAAGGAGGATGAGTATGGTGTGATGATGATGATGATGATGAAGGAGGATGATGAGTATGATGTATATGATGATGAAGGAGGATGATGAGTATGATATATATATGATGATGAAGGAGGATGAGTATGATGTGATGATGAAGGTTGTATACAAGGGTGGGGGGAGGGTGTGTGTGACTCACCCACAGCTCGGTGCCCCAGCTCATGGTGTCCCGGGGGGCGGCGGGGACGGTGGCCCGCTCCTCAGTTGTGTAGACAGGACAGGCAGTGGCCCGGTGGGGGGCGTGTCTCTGTGGATGCGGTGACCCCCGGGTGTGGGGGTGGGGTGTACCTCCTCAGGCGGTGTCTCGGTCGGTAGATCCCGGGATCGGGGTGTCACGGTGTCATCTCCCTGACAGTAGCGGAGGAGCGGGAGCGCGGACTGCTCGGGAAGCACCGCGGGAGCGCGCAGTGGGGGGTTATTCGGCTTACAGAAGAGGGAGAGCGTGCCAGAGCGAGCGGGCGTGGCCACCGACTGCACCAAGTAAAAGGCGGGACCAGCTACCTAAGTGGGCGTGGATATTCGTTCGCTTATTATCCCGAGGGAAAGCCGGGTGGCCGGGCGCTCTGACTTACAGGACACCCGGAGAGAAGTGTGCGGCCCCGAGCCTCCCGGTACTCCCGGTACAGAGTGTACACGGTACGAATAGAGGCGTATTGTACAACTAGTGTGTGGGTATGGGCGGGCCAAAGGTTCTTAGTGGGCGTTCCCACAATGCTAAAGAGGAGGAGCTTTATTTGACAGCTCGAGAAAGCTTCTAAAAAGAATAACGGTTAACAAGGGGATCTTCCTCCGGAACCAATCAGCTCTCAGGGGGCGGAGTCCCCAGTATTTTGATGCGCTCGCACAGCAACCAGGACAGGGAAAGTGGGCGTGTCTAGGAGAGCGCTGCCATTCAAGGCAACGGGGCGCCACCTGGTGGAGAGTGGTTGTATTTGTTCTACTGTGCTATGGAGAACGCTGCTCTTGTAGTATCCATGATATAGTTTTCATTATAAGGACTCCTATACACTTGGAGCAAAGGACACCATACATGTCACAATCTAAGCGTAAAATCTCTTTAAGAGCAACTTTACATCTACCAAAACGGTGCAATATGACGTAACCATTCGTTTCTAGCCCCAAATGAATGTAAACCCCATAAAAAGTGTATATGTTCCCGGCGTGCGCACAGGGTGTGCCAGGTGTGCCTGGGTACACTCTAATGATTCATCCTGTTGCTTGGCTGCAGAGAAAGGGACCGGGGAATCTCTGTCCCTTTCTCTGTCTCAAAAGTGAGACATCGGGGGTTTGTTTTGACCCCTGATATTTCACGAAAGCCAAACGGGGCTCCCAAAAAAATTGGAAGGAAACAATAATAAAATAATATTGTAAAAAAAAAAAAAAAAAAATGCTGTAAAAAATAATAAAATTGTAAAAAAGTCATATTAAATAAAAATAAACTACTGACGCCAATCTCTGCCCTTCTGACATCGTACACTGCTCTACCGACACTGTCCATTGCCCTACTGCCCTATACAGTGAGGGGAAAAAAGTATTTGATCCCCTGCTGATTTTGTACGTTTGCCCACTGACAAAAAAATGATCAATATATAATTTTAGTAGTAAGTTTATTTTAACAGTGGGAGTGCAGAATAACAACAAAAATATCCAGAAAAATGCATTTCAAAAAAGTTCTAAATTGATTTGGATTTTTAATGAGTGAAATGAGTATTTGATCCCCTATCCAATCAGCAAGATTTCTGGTTTCTATACAGGTAACGAGCTGAGATTAGGAGCACCCGCTTAAGGCTCGGTTCACATCTAATGCTGATGCGGCTCCCAGCAGGGGTCCTGAAACGGACCAAAAGACGCACAGGTGCTCCTGTGTAAATTTGGACCGGAGCAGCATCAGAGATTGGTGAACCGAGCCGGTCACAATCTCCTGTTATTGCGAATTGGATTCTGGGATACCGCATCCAATTCGCAATAGTGTGAACCCGGCCTAAAGAGGGTGCTCCTAATCTCAGCTTGTTGCCTGTATAACAGACACCTGTCCACAGAAGCAATCAATCGGATTCCAATCTCTCCACCATGGCCAAGACCAAAGAGCTGTCCAAGGATGTCAGGGACAAGATTGTAGCCCTGCAAAAGGCTGGAATGGGCTACAAGACCATCGGCAGGCAACTTGGTGAGAGGGTGACAATCAGGGGCGGACTGACCATTTGGGCACTCAGGCGCTGCCCGAGGGCCCCATGCCACTAAGGGGCCCCTTCAGGGTTGCCAACCTCAATAAAACCAGGGACAGTATGTAAAAATCTGTGTTTTTTTAAAAATCCCAAGGTTATAGCTGCCCCGCCTCTCCCGTACCTTTTCAGTGTGTGTATGTGTATACTGTGTGTGTATATTGTGTGTCTGTATACTGTATGTGTGTGTGTATACTGTGTGGCCCCATAATCTCCTATTGCCTGGGGGCCCCATAATCTACTCCTATTGCCCAGGGGCCCCATGAGTTGTCAGTCCGCCCCAGGTGACAATAGTTGGTGCAATTATTCGCATATGGAAGAAACACAAAACAACTGTCAATCTCCCTCGGTCTGGAGCTCCATGCATGATCTCACCTCGCTGAGTTTTAATGATCATGAGAATAGTGAGGGATCTTAAGGCAGCTGGGACCAAGAAAACATTTGGTAACACACTACGTCGTGAAGGACTGAAATCCTGCAGCGTCCACAAGATCTGACTGCTCAAGAATGGACATGTATAGGCCCATCTGAAGTTTGCTAATGAACATCTGAATGATTTAGAGGAGAACTGGGTGAAAGTGTTGTGGTCAGATGACAACAAAATCGAGCTCTTTGGCATCAACTCAACTCGCCGTGTTTGGAGGAGGAGGAATGCTGCCTATGACCCCAAGAACACCATCCCCACCATCAAACATGGAGGTGGAAACATTATGCTTTGCGGGTGTTTTTCTGCTAAGGGGACGGGACAACTTCACTGCATCAAAGGGATGATAGACGGGGCCATGCACCATCAAATCTCGGAGGAGAACCTCCTTCCCTCGGTCAGGGCATTGAAAATGGGTCGTGGATGGGTCTTCCAGCATGACACTGACCCAAAACACACGGCCAAGGCAACAAAGGAGTGGCTCAAGAGGAAACATATTAAGGTCCTGGAGTGGCCTAGCCAGTCTCCAGACCTTAATCCCCTAGAAAATATGTGGAAGGAGCTGAAGGTTCGAGTTACCAAACCTCAGCCTCGAAACCTTACTGACTTGGAGAGGATCTGCAAAGAGCATACCTCCCAACTTTTGAACTTCAGAATGAGGGACACTGGAGGAGTAAAAAGACCTGCGGCGTGCTACGTCACGGTAAATTACAGGCATGGTCAAGTGTCTAGCAGTGGGAGGGGCTTACGTGATGTGGTTAAACAAAACCCATTCTTCCCTGTACCTATAAAATATGCTTTGATTGCTTTGTCTGAGCCTAACTTAAAGCGGGGTTCCACCCAAATTTTGAACAATATCTGTATGTATTCTCTTCCTTGCCTAGATGCTGACATGCCGTTTAAAACAATTTAAATCGCCGCAATTACCTTTTATTTTTCTATTCTTCTTTGCACTTCCTGGTTCTCCTCCCGTGGGAGTAGGCGTGTTTCTAGCCTCTCCCAGACTCCTGGGAGCTAGTCTCAGGCTTCCCAGGATGCCACTGAGCATGTGCGGGAATGAGCGGTGAATGCTGGGAGCACAGCATTCACCACATCCAGGAAATAAATGCTTGTGGGCTTCAAATGCCCACAATGAAGATGGAAACCGCCTGCAGTGAATAATATAAGTTATTCTTTCCGACGAAATCTGACACAGGCGGACATATTACACACAATATGTCAGTATGTAATGCTGAGAAGAAAAGTTTGTGAATGAACTCAAAAAAAAAAAAACGATAAATAGGTGGACCCCCGCTTTAAAGAACTTCATTAAAATAGTCAGAGACTGCATAGCAGAGGTATGGACATAATACAGAAGATGGTCAGAGACTGCAGACATGATTTAAGAGATGGTCAGAGACTGCAGATATCATACAAGAGATGGTCAGAGACTGCAGACATGCTCCAAGAGACTGTTGGAGACTGCAGACATGCTCCAAGAGATGGTCAGTGACTGCAGACATGCTCCAAGAGACTGTCAAAGACTGCAGACATGATACAAGAGGTGGTCAGAGACTGCAGACATGATACAGAAAATGCTCAGAGACTGCAAACATGCTCCAAGAGATTGTCAAAGACTGCAGACATGCTCCAAGAGGCTGTCGGATACTAAAGACATGCTCCACGAGATGGTCAGTGACTGCAGACATGCTCCAAGAGACTTCAGAGACTGCAGACATGATACAGAAAATGGTCAGAGACTGCAAACATGATACCGAAAATGCTCAGAGACTGCAGACATGATACAGAAAATGCTCAGAGACTGCAGACATGCTCCAAGAGACTGTCAGAGACTGCGGACATGATACAAGAGGTGGTCAGAGACTGCAGACATGATACAGAAAATGCTCAGAGACTGCAGACATGATATAGGAGATGGTCAGAGACTATGAACATGTTACAGGGGTTGTTGGAGACTGGGGGCATGCTTCAGCAGTCAGTCATAGACTGGAGACATAGTACATGACACATTACAGATAAGTGTCTGCAGGGGACCAATGAGCCACACAAAGTGGCAATGGGCTACATGTGGCCCCAGGCACTAAGCACTGCATTGCACATTTGGAGGGAAGTGCACATTCTTTTTCCAGAACCTCAAGAGCTAGCTCTCTTCTCCAGCTACACTGCCAGGATGCTTGTTATGAGAGATGAAATACAATCTATTGCTGAGATCGGGAACATGTAAGGGCCAGTCTTCACTAGGGTGATCACATTTCCAAACTGCCGTTCAGGGACACCCCCCACCCCCCTTCCCAAAAAAGATGGAGGGGGTTGGGGGAACGTAGTCTTGGGGTTGACAGGGAATTCGGCGGCAGGGGTGATTTGTTGGGCGAATGGCTGGTGTTGTACTACATTGTAATATATAATGAAATTGTTCAACTCATCATACTGCAGAATCATTAGGGACCCTGAGTTTGTCACTTGCCACCTGATGCAGTTTGCCACTTGCCACCGTTGCCTGCCACTAGATGCAGCTTTTTACTTGCCACTGTCCCCTGCCCCCAGATGCAGCTTGCCACTTGCCACCAGATGCAGTGTGCCACTTGCCACCCATTGCCTGCGACCAGATGCAGCGTTTCACTTGCCACTGTTGCCTGACGCCAGATGCAGTGTGCCACTTTTCACCCATAGCCTGCCACCAGATGCAGTGTGCCACTCTTCACCCGTAGCCTGCCACCAGATGCAGTGTGTCACTTGTCACCTATAGCCTGCCACCAGTCTGACACACCGGAGCCTCAGGAAAGTGAACGCCCCTCCCGCCGCTGGCTGCTGAGGTGACTCCTCCCATGCGGGGGCCGGGGGAGGTGTCACATCTTCAGCTCTGAGGGGTTCATGCTGGGACCTGTAGTCCTTCACTTTTGGGGGGTCACATCCCCCAAAATTGAAGGACTACAAGTTCCAGCATGAACCCCTGATATCTAAGGATGTGATTTCCCCCCCCCCCCCAAATTGAAGGACTACAGGACCCAGCATGGACCCCTGAGAATTAAGGGTGTGACCCCATAGATTTCACATGCTGTTGCTGTGATCTGTAGTTATTCATTGATTGGGGGGGGGGGGAATCACATCTTCAGTTCTGAGGGGTTCATGCTGGGACCTGTAGTCCTTCACTTTTGGGGGGGTCACTTACAAGCATGAACCCTGCCCTGTAATCTAAGGATGTGTCCTCCTTCCATCCCTCCAAATCTCATCTGTCAGTGTCCTCTCCTCTTTTGCAGACCCCTTATCTGCCTACAGTCCTCTTATCAGTGCTAGCTCCAGGCTGACACATGCTTGGAGCTCCTGAGAAGTGCTGACAGTTCAGCACAGAACACTGGCTGCTGGGGGAGAGCTGACTGAGGATTTTAACCCCGATCTGTCCATGGTGAGTGCTTTGGATTCAATTACCTTTCTACAAAACTGTCAGAGAACTCACAATACTAGCTTCCGTCTCTGTGCAGCAGTGACTAACGGCCATGCACGGTGTCCCTGACAGAGGCGAACAGTTCCGGATCGAACATGCACACCCACGCACCCGTACGAACGTGTGCGCGCACCCGCACACCCATACAAGCGGGTGTACGTTCTCGCGCACGCACATTCACGTCCACCAATCCTGGCGCTCAGCGCCATATTTAAACAAGGTCTTTGCCTGACACTAGTGCTGGATCATCTTCAGCTAGTTCCTGAGTTCTTGATTACTGTGTGACCTGTTACCTTGCTCCTGACTACCCGGCTTCCTGACTACTCTCCTGGATCTCCCTTGCCTGTTACCTGCCTTTACTGATTATACCGACCCTGGCTTGGACTCTCTACTACGGCTCTGCTTCCTGACTTCATACCTCGCTGCCCGCCCATCGCCAACCTCTGCCTGACCTTGACCACGAACTTGCCTTCTGTGTGGATACCTCGTTGCCAGCCAGTTGCCAACCTTTGCCTGTCCTGACGTTGCAGTTGTTCTTGAATCCATACCTACCTGCCTGGCTTCTACTGAACAGTTCTGGTGATCAGTCTTCTCATCTTCTCCAAGAGGATCCTGAATCTCCAAGTTCCAGCTTCCAGCCGCAGGCACCTGCACCCTTCCGTGCCCCAGCACTCCCTGTCCCCACTACCAGGGGTGTCGGGACCGGAACCGTGCGAGAGGCCTCCCTCAGCATTTCAGACTCCGCTGTAAGGTACGTGACAAAAACTAATCTCTCTTTTGTGCACTTCTGCATGCTGCTGGCTGAACAATGCAGGGAGGAGGTGGGTGGAGCTAATCAGTAGGCGCAGAGGAGGAAGTTAAATCTTCCCCGCCGTGAAGGCTGGGGCTCTGTCTCTCTCCTCCTCGTGATGTCACTGGTTGCTAGATGCGAGGCGGAGCAGCAGCTAGCAACCATTTTGGCACTGAGCCAACGGCTCATGTAAAAGGGGTCTCACCAGCCAGGGGTCCACCACAGGCTGTCTGTGAGTGACATCAGCGATGTGAGAGATATTTTAGAGGGCATCAGATTGGTCCAGGGCCAGGGGGCAATTCCGGGACATTGTATTGTAATGAGGGTGCCCGGGACCCGGGACAGAACTGCCAATTGCGAGAATGTCCCGCCGAATCAGGGACGGTTGGGAGGTATGGCAACGAGGAGTGGGACAAAATCCCTCCTGAGATGTGTGCAAACCTAGTGGTCAACTACAAGAAACTTCTAACCTCTGACTGTCAACAAGAGTTTTGCCACCAAGTACTAAGTCATGTTTTACGAAGGGGTCAAATACTTACTTCACTCATTAAAATGCAAATCGATTTATAACTTTTTTTGAAATTAGTTTTTCTGGATATTTTTATTGCTATTCTGTCTCTCTCTGTTAAAATAAACCTACCATTAAAATTATAGACTGATCACTTCTTTGTCAGTGGGCAAACGTACAAAATCCTCAGGGGTTCAAATACTTTTTTCCCTGGGGGGGTTGTGGCCGAATGTAGAGCGGGACAGACGTCTGAGGAGAGAGCTCTGCGCTGATCCTGTTTAATCCTGCTCTCCCTTGCCCATCACCTACAGGTCTCACCCCGCTAAATACGCCGATCACCTCCACGTGTCACGGCGCATACAGTGATGCCATCAAAACGCCGCTCCTCCTCTCAGACTCCGAGCAAACCATCAGGAGCTCTGGCGGCCACATGTCCTGACACGATCTTGGCACACAGACTGCAGGCCTTTATAGCTGGGATGGATCTCTCCAGTGCTCAGGTGGATGGCACAGCCTCCTCTGCTCCGCCACAATGCGCTGACACTGCGCTGATCCTTCAGGCTATCGAACAGAGCAAAACCTCCATGCTGGTAAGAATTCACCATGTTTCAGAAGAATTCACCCTAATCCACAATGACTTAGACAAGATCAGGGGCAGAGGCCAAATCCCGTGTGTCAGCTACGGAGGATGCTACTGCACAGCATGACCAGCTCCTACATTCTGTACAGCAAACAATTCGTATACTCACTGCCAAATCTGATGATGCTGAAAATCGGCAGCATAGAAATAACGTGAGGGTGCTGGGCCTGCCTGAGGGGGTGGAGAGCAAATGTGCGGCAGAGTGCTGAATCCTTTTTCAAGGATCTGCTAGGCCTCACTGACCTCTCCCGTGCCAGGCCCTTCTTAGTCCATTTCCGAAACTTTATTGACAGGGACAGAGTTCTCAGTGAGGCTAGAAAATATCCAGATCTCTTAAATCAAAACGCGGCTGTGCATCTGTTCCCCGATTTCTCAGCTGAGCTACAGAGGAAAAGAAAGTCATTCAATGACATTGGTGCAAAACTCCACATGAAAGGCATCCCATACAGCATGCTGAACCCCAGTCGCCTCCGTGTTCCCTATGGGGGATCGGTAGGATTCTTTGGTACGCTGGAGTATGCTGATGACTGGCTCCTGACTCTTCGTAGGGAAGGTCGCCCAGCCTGAGCTGTTTGTGGTGCCTGGTGAGATGTACCACACCTCATGTCTCCTTCTTCTCACTCCAACAGTATTCATAGTCCGACCACTTTTTTTTTTTCCTTGTTCTCTTGGACTTTCTGTTTTGCATAACTTCTCTACTGAGATGCTAGATGCTGTGTAGTTTTTTGGATTTATGTTTTCCTCATATCCCTTTTATTTTTCCTGTATTTCATCACCTGCTATTGGAACATCCTAAGTGTGCTACTGTATGTTACCTGCAGGTGGCAGTCACTGAGGTCTGTGGACTTATTTCAGCATAGTTCTATCATCCGCATCGTGTGCAATGGAGGGGATTCCTTTCCATCATTGGTCTGTTACACTTTCCCCTCAAGACTCAACAGTACCTCAAAGAGACACCCACCCACCTCAAAAGGACTGCCACTCCAAGAGGCCTAGAGGCCACTTTATCGGGCCTCTCGGTTGATACTGCAAAACTGTTTTACGCCTGAGTGGCAGACTGTTTAAAGTTTTGGGAACAAACTGCTAGCCTAGTTATATTGGGATTATGGCTAAGTAGTACGGAGTTTTTTCACTGTTTGTACTGCTCACGTTCTCTACTGTCGTATTGTACCAACCACCATCTCTCCCCATCGTTTACACTTCCGCACACTATGAGACATATATAAGTGGTTGCTTCTGAAAGTTTTGGCAATGGTTTACTTAAGGTTGATTATACCTCACAATGGCTGTGTCTTCTCATAAGCCACACATCCTTTTTATGCAGGAGACCCACCTCATGGACCACCTCATGGACAATCGTATTCTAGCACTAGACCCTGGGTGAGACGGGCTTTCATGCTACCTACTACACTTACACAAGAGGTGTCGCTATCCTTATAAATAAAGCTCTCCCATGTAAAGTGAAGAAAATTATAACTGACCCTGGTGGCAGGTATATAATTTTACTGTTAGACCTCCACTCGGTCCTCTGGGCATTTGTTAACGTTTACCTACCCCCGTTTGTGGATCTCGCAATCCATATATGAAACAATGGCCCCCCTTCAAACCACCCACATTCTATTTGCTGGTGATTTTAAATCCATTCTTGATTCTAACCTTGACTTCTATAATCCACAGTGTACTGCTAATCCAGACTTGGTACATTGGGCAGAGACTTTTGCTCTTACTGAGATCTGGCGCTGGAAACACGATAACACTAAAGCATTTTCTCACTTATCCCATAGTTCGTGTTCCAGATTAGATCTCGCCTTCAGTAGCTTCTGGGTGCTTACTAATATATCCAGGGCCTTGTATCTTCCGGCAGGACCCTCGGATCATTCCCCCCTGGAATTGTACCTCCGACTGGGAGGCCAGAGGGATCCAGGTACATGGAGACTGGCTCCCCGATGGATTCACAATGACAATGTTGTTGAAACAGTATCCCCACAAATTGAATCGTATTGGTCTATTAATGATGATACTGCATTTCCCCTTGATGCTGTGGGATGCTTTTAAAGCGACGACACAAGGCAATTACATCTCAGCTATTAAAGCCGTCAGAGCTGATTGCAATTCTGAAACAACGAGACTTGAAAGTCAGGAAGCTGATGCCTCAACCTCCTTTGCAGAGCATCCCACACCAGACCATTTTCTTCAACTATCCCAGGCCAGAAGGGAGCTTAATCTACATTACACATCCCTAGCTCAGACTGATGTTTGCTTACTGAAGGGCAACATTTTTGAAGCAGGTGATAAAAATGGTCATCATTTGGCCAACCTGGCAGTTGATCCTCACTGCCAAACGCTTGTCCCTGAACTGTCCACGGGGACGGGAGACGGTATATCTGATCCTGAAGCCATTGTGCAAGAGTTCTGTGCTTTTTTCAGTAACCTATATCGCCAACCTCAGCGCCCTGCTCCAGAGACTATTTACTCTGAACTACAAATACTGACGCTACCCTCTCTATCACCAGAGGAGGCCAAGGCCTTGGAAGCTCCGATATCGACCCTCAAGATAGAGGGTAATCGCCTCGCTTCCTCCCTCTAAAACACCTGGTCCAGATGGTCTCCCTGGGGATTGGTACAAAAGGTATGCTGCTAGTCTGGCCCCTAAACTGCAGAAACTATTTACCCAGTGCTTCGACACTGATTCTCTACCTCTCACAATGTATTGCGCCCACATTGTACTCATTCCTAAACTGGGCAAAAACCCGAAATGTTGTGCCTCTTATAGGCCAATCTCCCTATTAAATTATGATCTAAAAATATTGGCTAAGGTCCTTGCTGCAAGGTTGGTCAAAGTACTTCCTGAGCTGATCAGCATAGACCAAACTGGATTTATGCCAGGAAAGTCCACCGACATCAACTTAAGAAGGGTCCTCACTCACCTGCAGCTCCCACACTCTCATTCTCAAACCCCTGTAATGGTAAAGCTTTTGATATGGTGACCTGGAATTACATGGTATCGGTCCTTCAAGCTTTCAGATTAGGTCCCTCCTTCTGTAAGTGGATTAACATATTGTACAAGTCCCCAGTAGCACAAATTAAGTTAGGTGGACAGCTTTCTGAACCCTTCCCAATAGAGCGTGGTACGGGACAGGGCTGTCCCCTCTCCCCGTTTCTGTTTGCTCTAATTATGGAGCCTCTTGCCACTGCCCTTAAACAAGCAGACTCGGTGGAAGGGATACGCATTGGATCCATTGAGGAAAAGCTTGCCCTGTACGCTGACGATTTAATGCTATTTCTTAGTGACCCAGGACCCTCCCTCCAAGCAGCTCTGAATATTATTTCAGGCTACACTGTACTATCGGGGCTGCAGATCAATTGGACCTCCTCTCTCTACTATTTAGGCATTACTATTTTCCCAACTGCCTCTGATTTTGCCAATTAAATGTTTACCCTTCACTCACATGGCTTAAGTTGAAACTGAAAGCCTGGGACAACCTGTCTCTCATTGGCAGAATAAATTTAATTAAAATTAAAATCCTTCCAGTTTTCTTATATGTACTGAGACATTCCCAAATTTGGATCCCCAAAGCTTTCTTTCAACATTTTGATTCCATTATTGCCTCCTTTCTGTTGAGGGCTAACCCCCCCCCAGGATAAACAAATCAATTTTCAAGAGGCCCGGGACGGAGGGGGGTCTAGCCTGTCCGGATCTTCAAAAATATTTTTAAGCTGCCCTACCAAACTAGTCTTTTTATGAGTCTAATGCTTCAGTGGTTCTTGAGGCAGCATATCTAGGGTCCTATGAGTCACTTAGAAATGCTTTGTATAGAGGTGTTAAGGCTACTTTCCCTCTCAGGTCCTCAATGAAAGCCGTTATAAAAATTTGGCAAGTGTTAGTTTGCAAACATCAAGAAGATCCTCACACATGGTCTCCCGACACTCACTTGTGGCTCAACCCTCAACTCTCTGAGTTCATTACTATTCCTGACCCAGGGCTCTGGGTAGCACAGGGTATCAAAAAACTTGAAAATATTTGTATTAATGGCAGTCTGCTATCTTTTAATGCTTTCAAGGAAAAAATTGGTTTACTAACCGCCAATTCTTCAGGTATCTCCAGATTCGCCATCCGTTCAATACCCAATTTGGTTCTCACCCAGTGCTTCTCCTACAGTCTAATCTAGAATCTTTGTTACGGGATGAACATTTGCCCAAACCAACATCCAACATTTATAAAGCACTTCTTCCGTTGGTCCATTTTGGCCCGCAGACCTTGTTCTCCAAGTGGCAGAGTGAGGTCCCGGACATGGATGCAGAGGACTGGGAAGACGGCTGGGAGTATCCGTTTTTACAACTGATCTCTGTTAGGGGTCATCTCATTCAATTTAAATTGCTCCACCTGGTTTATATGACACCACAAAAATTTGCCAGGATCTATTCTAATGCCTCCTCAAGCTGCTGGAAATGTGGAAGCAGAGACACAGATTTCAATCATGTTATAGTCTTGCTCCAAGGTTCACTCCATTTGGGAAGAAGTCATGGGTTTCATTGTTACCCTCACCACAATCCCTATCCCCTTAAGTGTGTCGTTCTGCTTGCTGGGATTGGTGGGGTCCTTAGCTCACCGCCGAGTAACCAGGACCCTTATAGGACTTCTGCTATTTTATGCAAGGAAAGCACTGCTTCTCAAATGGAAGCAATCGGAAGTGCCTTCTCTAAATAATTGGAAAGCACTGATCAACTCAACAGTGCCGCTCTATAAAGCTGCTTACCTAGATAGAGGTTGTCCAGCCAAGTTTGACAAAATTTGGCATCTTTGGCTGGAAACGGATACAACAAATGCCACACATTAATACTTACAACTCCACTTTAGCATAAGATATCAATTCTGTAAGCCATTAGCCTTGTTTGGCCTCTATTACCCATTAGTATAGTCATACAGTAAGCTTAACCTCCCATAGCGGAACTACTGAAAGGTGGTCGTTGAAGCTGATATGCTTCTTCTCTCTCTTAATTCCTCTCGTCCTGAGTAGGTGAGCAGTTTAAGACCTTGTTGTTGTTTTATTGTCTATGACTCAACTATGGCAGGTAGGATTCGTATACCATTTCTTAATTTCACATGTAATCGTTGTTTCGTTAAGGCCACGCAGCGGAACTTATGCTCGTTAAGTCTCCATGCGCAGTCTTGTTTAGCTTCGTGCAAACCACAAACTCGTTGCTCAGTTTGTTAACCACTTCAGGCCCGGAGGGCTTTACCCCCTTCCTGACCACTGCATTTTTTGCGATTCGGCACTGCGTCGATTTAGCTGACAATTGCGCGGCCGTGCAACGTTGTACCCAAAGAAGATTGATGTCCTTTTTTTTCCACAAATAGAGCTTTCTTTTGGTGGTATTTGATCACCTCTGCGGTTTTTATTTTTTGCTCTATAAACAAAAAAAAAGCGACAATTTTGAAAAAAAGCAATTTTTTAACTTTTTGCTATAATAAGTATCCCCCCAAAAATATATAAAAAACTAATTTCTTCCACAGTTTAGGTCGATATGTATTCTTCTACATATTTTTGGTAACAAAAATCACAATAAGTGTATATTTAGTGGTGGATAGATTTATGGAATTTTTATTAATCATTTTTTTTTTTTTACTAGTAATGGCGGCGGTCTGCAATTATTATCATGACTGCAACATTGCGGCAGGCAGATCAGACACTTTTGACACTATTTTGGGACCATTGACATTTATACAGCGATTAGAGCTAAAAATAGCCAATGATTACTGTATATATGTCATTGGCAGGGAAGGGGTTATACACTAAGGGGCGATCAAGGGGTTAAGTGTGTTCCCTGGATGTGTTCTAAATGTAGGGGGGATGGGCTCACTATAACATGACAGAGATCACTGCTTCCGATCACTGGGAGCAGTAGATCCCTGTCATGTTGCTAGGCAGAACAGGGAAATGCTTTGTTTACATCTCCACATTCTGCCTCTCCTCCTTGCAATCGTGGGTGAGTTCTACCATCTTCCCCACACATCTGGTCCCAGCCAGCATCAGGAAGGATATTTTGGAAGGCAAGGACGTCAAACTAGCTTCCCTTCTTGTGTCAGTCCATGACCTGGCCGACAATAAATCATACGCCTGGGGGGATGTCTCAGTGGTCCTTAAGTCCAAGGACCCCAGGCTCAACTGCAAGCTAACAGTCACAGAGTTTGTGTTGGCCTTCAGGATGATGAGAGACATCCTGTGCTCAGCAAGCCCAAGCAGGAGGGAAGAGCTGGACCTGTATCTCCATACAGTGGTGGACCTAGGCTATAAATACGGGGGGTTTTCATTCTATGACTATCACTGCTCATTCTCGGCCAAAGCGGCAGCCAGGCTTGCGCAGTTCTGAGCTGGTACGAACTAGAGTATCGTCGGCACAGAGTTGTTCTGCCGCCACTTTGTCAGCCTACGCTCCCCGCTCTGCGCCATCTGCCAGTCCTCTACCCATATCGCTATCTGGTGCAGTTAGATGCCCTCTCAATTTCCCCTCCACCTCCGGTACCGTGCAGGGCTTGCCGGCCCCTGCTCAGTCGCACCAGGTGGACAAGTTGGGATGGCCTATTCTGTGAGTAGAGGCAGCTTCGATCTGCAATAACTTTAATTTCGACTCGTGCAACTACAGCCAATGCCGCTCCATATTTGTATCACATGTCACAGGGCACATCCAAAAACCGCATGTGAGATTAAACAGACACTCTTGCACAGACACGATTGGCTCTATCACATAATACCATCAGGCTATACTTAGCCGGCATCCAGCACTTCTTGGCCTTACAGGACCCCACAAAGCCATCTTTGTTCGCAGCCCATACAGTCCAAGCTATCCTGCGTGGCATTCAGAAGCAGCAGCCCGTAGCCAACTCCAAAAGCTTGCCCATCACTAGTACCATCTTCAGAGACTTGTCAACTATGCTCTCTCGTTTCCCGTTTGGGTTTCTTCCCAGCCTGGTCATTCAAGCTGCCATCTACCTGGCCTTCTATGGCTTTCTGCGGTCTAGCGAGTTTACCTGTAATGGCCCCGCTGGTCAGGTACTGTGTATACACTACCTGGTTCACTTCCAAGACCACTTCATTCTCCACCTCGCAGTATCCAAAACCCAGCAATCCGGCCCTGGGGTCGACATCCAACTTTTCCAGACCAACAATATCTGGTGCCCAGTAGCGATACTTGACCGTCTTCTGTCTCTCCTACGCAGCCAGTCAAACTCGAGTCCCCTGCTACCTTTTTAGACCCTGAGGGCTGTGGCATTCAGTCTTCCTGGGATGAGAATGTAAGAAGGAGCTGATGTCTTTTTGTGGGGGATGGGGCACACACCAGAGGATGGCATACGATCAAAAGTTGGAATTCCTTCACTACGGTATCAAGGTTTTTTATGTGCTATCATATTCCAAGGCTCCTGGCTTTATGGTTGTGATCCAGATTATCATTCTTCTAAACAGCTCTCTCTGATCCTCTGTAGTGGGGGATCATGAGTTTCTGGTAAGCGGCCATTGTTTACCTACGGTGGTGGAACAAGCACTCTTGTCTATTCTTAGCAGGAATCATAGTTCACATGGACTCCTATTCATCACATGGGTGACATATTCACTTTATGCACATGGACTTTTGTCTAATATTGTTATTATTTCACATCAAGCAATGCACATTTGATGGACTGTCACTTTTTTATTTATTTTGTGCTTAATTTGTTTATTTACACATTTTAAGATATTGTGAATTAGTGATCATACGCATGGTCACAAGTCCTTTCTAGCGCGATTCCGTTTTTTTCCCAAACTTTTTTCACTATGTTTATGTTGCATAGGGGATTGCAGCTCATTTATTTTAATACACTTCACCTAAGCGCAGTTTCTTTCCCACTTCCCACAAGTGGCCAAAGCATGTTCTGAAGGCCTTTTTCCACTTGTCCCCCTCTCTAATGGGCACCAGATTATATGCCCCCCTCAAATCCAGTTTTGTAAATACCCAGGCTGCTCGGAACCTCTGGAACACCTCCGGGACAAGGGGAAGAGGAATTTTTGCTCCGAGGAGTAGCTCAATAGGACAGTCATATGACCGATATGGAGGCAAGGTATCTGCTTTCCTTTTGTCAAAGACGTCAAGGTAGTCGTGGTAGACAGAAGGGACTACTTGACTGGTGTCTGTTGCTGGTTGTATGGTCAGGCAAGTATGGGAGTTGGTTTGCATGGGGATGCCACAATGCTGGTGGCAGTAGTTGGATGAGAAGATGACCTCCCCTCTGGACCAGTCTACTGAGGGGTTGTGGGCTTGTAGCCATGGTATTCCAAGAATAACTGGGAAGATGGAAGATCTGATCACATCAAAACGGAGAAGTTCCTGGTGCCCTGTGTCTGTGGTTGTGAGAATAGGGACCTGTGTAATAGGTCCTGAACTGGGTGGAGTGCCATCAGCTAGGTGTATATCTAGTTTTTGATCTTTGAGAGTCAGAGGAATGTGAAGGTCTTTAGCTAGGTTGATGTCCAGGAAGCAGCTGCAAACTCCAGAGACAATGATTGTCCGCAGTTTGAGGTCCCTTCCAGCCACCTGCAGGGAGGTGGGGAGAATAATGTGAGCAGATGAAGTCCCGGATAGCTGAAGGTAAGAATTATACAAGTGCCTGGACTTACTTGGCTGAACCGGACAGTTGCGTAGGAAGTGGCCTGACGCTCCACAGTAAATACAGAGGTGGTTTTGTTACCTGCTTTCTCTTTCTTCTGGGGTTAGAGCAGGTTGGAGTAGACCATCTGCATCGGTCCTATATCGGAAGAATTTGGAGGAGTAGGGGCAGGAATTGTTGGAGGCGGGACCTTGGGCAGTACCCAGGTTGGCTGAATGGTCTGAGAGCGCTCATAGCGTTGCTCTCGCAGGCGCCTATCCAGCTGGATGGAAGCTTGGATAAGAGCCTCTAGGATGGCAGGAGCTGCAGACCTGGCAAGCTCATCCTTGATGGTTTTGGAGAGGCCTATACGGAATTGGTATTTTAAAGCTGCGTTATTTCAGCCGGTATCGGCCCGCCCATCTATGGAACTCCCCGATTCAATCCTCTACTGGTCGTCTTCCCTGCACCAGGGAGTGAAGGGCAGACTCTGCGGTAGCAGTTTTCTGCAGGTCATCATATAAAGTAACCATGGCTTCAAAAAACATGGTAACTGAGTTCAACATCTCATCCTTTTATTCTAGGAGGTTATGGGCCCAGGATTGTGGTTCATCAGACAAGAGGGAGATGATGAACCCCACTCAGACAGTCTCTATAGCAAAGGTCCTGGGTTGCAGGGCAAAATAAAGTTTGCAGGCATTCCTGAATGCTTCAAACCTCTACCGGTCCCCTGAAAAGAACTCAGGAGTAGGAACTCTGGGCTCTGGAGGAGGCAGTACAACTGAGCGTGAAGCGGCAGCATCGTAATTTAAGGACGCTGGTGTAGAGGCGGGACTTGTGGCTTGGCTAGCTTCAGCGGAAGTCATAGAAGTCATGAGGGCATGGAAACCTCCATGTCAGAAACCATGAAATCAGACCGAGACAGAAGTACAGTTAAATCACATTTGTTTAATAATAAAAGTAAACAGAGCAAAACTTAGTCAAAACATAGCCAGAGTTCAGGAACCGGAACAGATAGTCAGACAAGGCAAACAACAGGGAGCCAGAGATAAGAGTAGTAAAACAGCAAGCAGGATCTGGAGCCAGAAGGGATGTCAGCCAAGCAAGTCTTTTAACAGGAATGCAGGAGAACATCTCTGTGATTTTGACTAAGGTGAAGGCAGAGATCTGGGCTGGACGGCTTAAGTAGGCAGGGCTGACGAGCAGGATATTTTCAACAGCTGAGTAACTGTTGAGAGATAGGAGCTGGCAATTAGCCGACAGCTGAGCGGCCAGCTCAGAGAAAGAAGGGCTGAGCCCAGCCCTGACAGTCCATCAAGCTGGAAATAACCCTCCTGCAGATTCTTGACTGCTTGTGTCAGTGCTGCCATCTGCTGACAGAGGCTTTCAAGCACAGAAGCACCTCTCTCGGCCTTAGACATCCTGGCTATTTGATACTATCAGGTACCAAAGTCCTGGAGGCAAATAGAGAGAGGGTTTACCTTGCAGCTCAGTTCCAGACTCCCCTGGAGGTGAGAGAGGAGGAATCAGGCACAAAGTCACACAGGTCTCCTGCAGAGTTGCTTGCAGAAAAGGCTCAGGAACACAGCTGATGTGCTGCAGGGCTGCTGCA